>CM068744.1:105255884-105622639 GCA_035084275.1 Hydrolagus colliei | reverse complement strand
TAGGGAGGGAGAGAGGGAGGGAGTGAACGCGAAGAGTATTAGAAAGAGCAGAAAGGGCAGAGGTTCTCAAGGTCGAGGTCCAATACGAGGACTTGGACCCCGAGAACATCACCAGCCGAACATATAGAGTCGTGTAGTGCGGGGGTTCGAGCCCTCGCTCCACAAGCGAGAGGATCCGGGTGTGATTCCAACGACAACAAGCAGAAGTTTCCGGAGCGCGGAGAAAACCTGGGCGAGTTCCCTTCCTCCGCACGCCTCTCGTGTGTCCGGCAGCAAAGGGGGAATGTGGTTGTAGACAGAGACAGAGAAGCCCAGAGTAACACAGAGGACAATACATTATACAGGGAGAGGCGGGAGGGAGGTGTCATTGTTACTCGTCGTCCTCGCGTTTGATACGCGCGAGGAGGAGGAGGATTGTCACGTCTTCACGGAATATATTGTAAAGGCCATTGACGATATTTTGTGGGCCAAAACATGGCCGCCAATTGATTGCGCCCGGCGGTGTCCCGCCGAAACCCAATTCGTTTTAGAATATGTTCTGTGCATCCCCGCGCGGCGTCTCACAGATACGATCAGGTGCCGCATCTAATGCAAGACTTATTTACAGTAAATCTGTGGGGGGTTTTTGTTAACGATGACAACAATAAGGTACGTTTGTGTCGGGCCTGGCTCACCAGGAGGACCTCCAGAGGAGCTGATGGTGTGGAGAGCTATTTTACTCCAATGGGAGGACACGGCCGCCGAAGGCCGCTTGCCTTCTCAGAGGTTTATAGCTCAGTGTCATGTCTCCTTGACTTGTGTCCCAGATAATAACACTATCAGACTTGGAATGCGACTACATCAACGCGAGAGCGTGCTGCTCCAAACTCAACAAGGTAAAGGGACCAGTGTTTTCAGACTCAAATGGATAGATTTCTTACGGATAGAGGGATTAAGGAACATGGGGATTAAGTGGGCAGGTTTGGAGTTGGATTAGAAGATAAGCCGTGATCTTATCGAATGGCGGGGCTGAATGGCCGACTGTTGCTCCTTGTTCTTATGTTGTACATATAGTCCTGTAGTGTATCAGTTGGCGCGTTCCCCTTGCCAGGGAGAGGACCTGAGTTTGGTTCGCGGGCAGAGCCAAACCTTACACGAGTGTCCTTCCTCCGCGTGCCTCCGCTCCCACACTGTGGAACTCCATCCCGCAGCCCCTCCCCCTCGCCTCCTCCCTCTCCTCCTTCAAGGCCGGTCTCGAGACCGTCCTCTTCGACCGCGCCTTCGACTCCCCCGCTGACTCTTCCCCCCCTCTCCCCAACTCTCCTTCCCCTTCCCCTACTTCGACCCTCCCCACCCCTCCGCCCCCCCCCCCCCCCCACCCGCTCGATGAGTACTGCAGATGAATGCTCTAGAGAACTGCAGACCCACCGGCTCCACAACTGGACCAGAGACCATCACGGGGGATTCTTGACTCCGCTTTTGACATTCCATTGCCTTGCATATTGCCAGCACATCTCCAAGGTAACCAAGCCCCCCGCCCAACCTTCAAAAAAAACTGGGGAGGTGAAAGTGAGGAGTAAAATATTGTATGCTTCTGCTTGAAGACTTCCAGTGTCGGCATTCAATACCTCCAGCTCTTCCTACACTATTGCACCCAACACTTGCAGGTCAGGTAGGATCAGTACAGGATGACGTTTCTCTTAACAAATGAACGCAGGAACAACCTTGATAATCCGACATTCCAAAAGCCCCACCGCGCCGAATTATCGAGGTATTTACTGTGCTTTATTTAGGGGCAAAACTGCTCCGTAGTATTTTGCTGTAAAATAAAATTTGTCCCCAAATGCTGGACAGTCAGGGATTTGGACGCGAGCTGAGGATTGGGATCACGGGGGGTGGTTGGAGAGCGGGGAAGGTTGGGGTAGGAGGGTGACCGAACATGAGTTGACGAGGAGAACCGTTGAGAGCGCCAGAGTGTATTGACCGGTCGCTGCCATCAGCAGGTCCGCAGTAACTCCCAAGGCAGCGTAGGTGACGGGCGTTTGCTGGCGACTTTTACCGGTGACAGTTTGTGGTGTTTTTCCGCAGTGGGTGCTGCCCGAGCTTGTCGGTTTGGGAATTGTGACCGTACTGATGCTCGTCTCCATGCACTGGTTCATCTTTCTTCTTAATCTTCCGGTTGCTGCCTGGAATCTGTACAGGTGAGGGAGGACACATCGTGGGTGCGCTAGAAATGATTTCATTCAAAATTTGATTGAAAATGATTACATTTTGGACACATGAACATCTCCCGCGGCACTGTTCGAAAAGAGAAAGGAGTTTCCTTCTCCCCCCCCCACCCCCAGTGTCCTGTCCGACAATCGGCCAAATAAAATTGCTTGTGTGTTTCGCGGCTGTTTGTGGGATGTGGCTGTGCTTAACTGCCCGCCACATTTCACTCACAAAATACACAGTCACTTTACAGTAAGTCCTGCGAAGCGCTTTGAGACGTCTCAACAATGTGATAAGGCGCTATGCAAAGATTACTGCAGTAAAAGCCCGTTTATCCGGCACCCTCGGGACCTGGCCAATGCTGTTAAACTATGTGCCGGATATTCAGGCGGCCGGCTGCCGAAAACTCAACACAAAAAAAATTAACTTAAAAAAAAATTAAAATAACTTTTTTTTTTAGACATACCACATTAATAATAGACTAAATAATGACAGATAATAACTGTCATAACTGTTATTCACCTAAAAATTCACCTATAAATCACCTTTGCTGGTAGATGAAGCCATGCTGCTGGGGTAGAGGTGTACAGTCGATCTTCAACAATGGCTGACGTGAGGGAAAAGGCTGTACTAGTGGCAAGTCAAAATACCGATGCCAGGCAATAAAACGGCAGCACCACCTTCAGGCACCAGTAGCAGCATTCCGAAATACCGATACGAGGGGAAAAAAAACGCCACCGCGATTGTGCAGGATAACATCCGGTTATTTGAATGGGGACCTTTTTCTTTTTGAGGTGCCGGTGATACGGAAGCTACGGTTGATCGGTTTACGGATAAACGGGCTTTGACCGTATTATTATGATAGGAAGTGATTATGTTGAAATACTAGAGGGAGTCCTAGCATAAACTTATAGATCTCCGTCAGCCCATAGTCTATTCTTCCAACATGGGTCATCACTTCCACATCAGTGGTTGGCGCTTCTCATATTTATTCCATCCCTGGGTGGGGGAGAAACCTCGGGCAAGTTTTGTTGAAGCACAAGCCTCTTTCCGCTTAGCAGTGAGCAGGAACCCGGTTGTTAGTTGATTGATGGATCACTTTCCGGGGCTAATCCTCCGAAACGAAAAATATTCCGTCCTGCGTTGGGCGGGTTCGTAACCATCCCGACTGAAACGTTGTGGTTTTCGACCCGACTGGATTCACTTTGTCTCCCGGATCCGCGTTGCAAAACCTGACCGCGAGGGCACTTCTGGGGGAAGCGGTGAGTCGTCGGCGCTGTTGTTGTTCCGTCGATGGCCTCGAGACACAAACTCAATTTCTTTGCAGGTTCGCAACCATCCCCTGCGGCAACATGGGGGTGTTCGACCCAACTGAGATCCACAACAGGGGGCAGCTCAAAACCCACATGAAGGAGGCCATGGTGAAACTGGGTTTTCACTTGCTCTGCTTCTTCATTTACCTGTACAGGTGAGAGGCGGCAGCCCAGGGAGCTCGAACCGAGCAATAGAGTTCATTAGGCCTTTGGTCATCCTCCCGGTCGCCTTCCTTTCCTCCCATCTGATCCCAAGCCCCAGCTCGGGTCCAAATCCTTAACCGTCCAGTGCCTTGGGATGTCCTCCTGACCTGAAAGGCGTTTTTCAAATCGAATTTGTTGTTGGTTGAGAGTTTTAGCCGAGGGTGATTGTAACCGTGGAGTTCCTGTGGTCAGACCCATCTCACAAGCGAGAGACCCGGGTTCATTTCCGGCCGGGGCAAAACCCTTGGGAACGTCTCCATGCTCCACACACCTGATAATAATCCCTCGAGAAAGAAAACTTGGCCACTTCAATCCATGATTGTTTGTGGGATACCGCTGTGCGCAATTGGCCGTCACGTTTCGCCTACAAACGTCCCCCATCGAAATAAAGGGAAAGAAAGCTCTGCGCACGTGGCGACGATCGAGAACTCATTTCCAGCAGGGTAAGCGCAGCCGATAAGTGCAGGAGTAATGCAGGATAGGAGAGCGGTGTTACAAATTAGGTGATTAACACGAGTAGTGTAAAGAAATCCAAGTTGTTTTTGGTAGGAAACTGAATGAGACTCCGTGAATGTACGGCTTAGGCGATTGTATGATTTATAAAGATACGGCTTGGGGTGACTTTTACTGAATATCAGTGACCAAAAGTAGGAAAGGATTTGGATCAGGTAAATGGGGAGAAACTACTCGCGTTGGTTGATAAGTCGGGAAATGAGTTTTTCACCCCAAATAATGAAAGGGAGAGGATAAAAGGAATATATATATATATATATATATATATGCACACACACACTATTAGGACATGGCATGCCTGACAACAAATGCTGGTTGAAGCAGAATACTGATCGGATTTTAAAAGAAAAATGTAGGAAAGGGTGTATCACCGTGTGGACAGCCTTCAGAGCTTTTAATGTGAAACAGGTTTTGCAAGCAGTGAACTCATTTGTTCTAAGTGGGCCAACGTGGCAAACTTCTCTTGTGTCTAGAATGGAAGGTCCGTTCCCTGGAGGGCTGCACCCTGATGATCTATTATCAGGCATGTTTTACCTTGAGCCAAGGCTCAGGGACCCCAGGGTATCCTTTGGGTAACAACGACAACAAAATTGCACTTATATAGCGCCTTCCACGTCAGGAGGACGTCCCAAAGCGCTGAGCGGTCAGTTCGGGACCCGAGCTGTGTGGAAGTGGGGGGGGGGGTGGGGAGGGAGTGGGGGAGCCGAAGGCACGGTCGAAGAGGAAGGCCTTGAAGGAGGAAAGGGAGGAAGCGAGTGGGAGGGGCTGCGGGATGGAGTTCCACAGTGTGGGAGCAGAGAGGCTGAAAGCCCAGCCGCCGATGGTTGGGGGGTTAGGGCGGTGGACGTGGAGCAGGCCTGAGCCTGCTGTGCGGAGGGTGCAGGCGGGCTGATAGGGAGACAGTAGGTCAGAGAGATAGTCGGGGGCAAGGCCGTGAATGGCCTTGAAAGTGAGGACAAGGATCTTGAATTTGATCCTCTGGGTGACGGGGAGCCAGTGGAGACGGGCGAGGGGGGAGGAGTGATGTGGTCGCGAAGCCTAGTGCGGGAGATTACACGAGCTGCAGAATTCTGAATGATCTGCAGCCTGTGAAGGAAGGAGGCTGGGGAGGCTGACGAGGAGAGAGTTCCCGTAGTCGAGCCTGGAAGTCATAAAGGCGTGGATGAGAGTTTCGGCGGCGTGGGTGGTGAGGTAGTGGCGGAATCTGGTAATATTGTGGAGGTGATGGAAGGCTGTGCGGATGTGGGGGGGGGTGGAAGGACAGTTCTGGGTCGAATCAAGACGCCCAGATTCCTGATTGGCTTTGAGAGGTGAAGAGAGCAGCCTTGAACGCTGATGTTGTCAGCGCCTGAGGTGCGGAGGCGCTGACTTGAGCCAATCAGGAGGGCCTCCGTCTTGAATTGAGCTGTAGGAAATTTGCCCTCGTCCAGGACTCAATGTCGGACAGACACGCAGTCAGAACGCCTGACGAGGGTGGACGCGTAACTGCGAAGATAATCGATTGAAATCACATAGTTTACTATTGATGTTGCAGTCTGGCAAACTGTCCCGCCTCTTTCCCAGCCAGGACCACATTGTTTACAGCTTTGGCTTGGAAGGTAAATAAGCTGAGTGGGAAGAGTTTGTGCTCTGAGTGACCAGTCTGGCTCAGAAACTGGGCGACCCAAGACCACTTAGAGAGCGTTGATTCAATTCAGATATTCTATTGCCAAGCATGTCGTTGTGGAGCCAGCTAAGCTACAAGGAGATGTCGCTTACCATCACCCCAAAGTAGGACAGTCAGTGGTCGTTTGACATTCGACAGGCATGGGTTTGAGCCCTCACGAGGTGGCTAGCAGGTACCAGGAAGTCCCTGCGAGCTTTCATGGTGAGTAACACAGTTCAGCATGAAATATATAAGCGTCTTTTGGAACTCTGCACCAAATGGTTACAGATTAAGTCAGATAGTTCCCAAAAAAAATGTCACTCAATCCACGACTGTTTGTGGTACACACATTGTATTGTTTCACCAACAAAATAGTCAATCCACTTTACAATAGATTCTGTGAGGCATTTGGGATGTCTCAATGACATCAATGCAAGGAATATTATTATAGGAGGTTAAAGGTTCAGCTTGTGGAGGATGGGCGAGAAGTAGTCTGACCATATTTAATCTCTCTCTCTCTCTCTCTCCAGTATGATTCTGGCTTTAATCAACGACTGAGACATCCCTTGTCGGCGACTCCTCCAGATCCTCAGGGATACCCGCCGGGCCTGTCCCGCCCACTCCGTTGAATTCCATTTGAAAATGACCGTTCAAGGAGACGAGTAAAAGAGACATCATGCTGTTTATTTTTTTTGCACCAGAGTCGAAATGTTTTTTGCATTATTTTTTAGCAATAAAAGTTGGTGTTTAAAATAAAAAGTCATTCTTGTTGATTGGTCAGTAGAGTGAGCTGGGATTCAGATGTTAGCATGAGATGGTGCTGGCGTACGTTTCCGGCTGTGCCCGGCAGGAGGTTACGAAGGAGGAAAGGGAATAAAATGATTTGAAATAGCACTGACAGAATGGAGAGGTTACACGTTCAAAGGCAGAATATTAATGAAAAGGCAGAATATTCCGAGATCAAATGTTTTATTGAATTTTAAGAAACACGGGTACAAATTATCCTTAAATCGTCTTTGTGAAGCATCACATGCATTGCAGTGATGTGGAGTTAATTGGATTTTCTTAAACCTAATATGGCAGGAACAGAAATCTGAAGCAGATAACACTTCAAACTTTTTTTTTTCCTTTTCGAAAGATACGAAATGCTCTACAGTTTATATAAAATAATAGTTTAAAATTAGCAAAACAAAAAGGTAAAAATAAATATGGGGGAAAAAAAGATATCACTGTTTAATGTAACGATGAAGAAATACTTATTTCAATAAGTTTAAAAAAAAGTTTGCAGACAAAATAAACACGAGAATGGGAACAGAACAACACGGGTGGAGAGAAAACCTTTTTGAACATTTAATATCAGCCATAAATACCAAAAGCTCTAGAACTAGTTCCATCACTGCTGTGCACAAGTCAAGACAGCACAGAAATCTGCTGCAGCTTAAATAAATGGGACCAACCTTTGCTGAGGCTCAGTACTTAGAATAATTTATGAAAAGTACGTGCAGTGAACAGAACCAGAAATTAAATGCAATGTTGTTTCGGAAACCCCAGACTAAATGGGACTTCAGAACACTTAACCCCAGGGGCATGAGCAAAGTTAGAAGAGGTGGATCTTGCAAACTGGAAATGAGGGAGGGAGGTTAATCTAAACTCACATACCAAGCAACTCGGGAGCCAACTTGGGAGAGTAGGGAGCAAATTCAGCAAATTGGACAAGCTCTCTCAATTCAGTTAGGGTAGGCTTTTTTTTTAAAAAAACAAATAAACCACAATAGTCTTTTATAGCACTGTACATTTCCTAATAATTCACTGATGGCTCAAAAACATTTTGTGACCTACTCATTTGCAACAATGGAAAACACACCACTCACTGCCTTGACAGTTTTAATCTTTCCTCAGTACTAAATTTCCTTCAGGTCTTTTTACATCCAAATCATTTGATTGTGTGATTTATGTATTCACATCTCATGTACAAACAGTATTATTGAAATAAGAAATCTGAGTGGACGACTCCCGAGTATCAGATAATAATATTTGCACTTTATATAGTGCCATTCGTGTCGAGAGATCTCAAAAGCGCTTTACAAGATTTATCCTAGAGTTCCTGCATAGTTATCAGTGAACCAATCAGCACACAATGCCCACAAGCAGCCATAAAATAAGTGTATGACTGATTTTATCTGAATGATTCTTTGCCAGACCAGAATAAAATCCTTACTCTTTTTAACAAGCGGTTGCATTTATGTAGCACCCTCCATGCTAGGTGGCGTCCCAGAGCCCTTAACAATAGTGGAGCTCGATGCCGAGCCAGGAGGTGACCATAGGAACGGTTGAGGAGGAAGGATGCCTGGCGCAACCCGGAATGGGGAAAAGGGGCAAGACGAAGGGATCGAGGGAGGGAGTTCCATAGCTTTGGGGCGTAGTGGCTGAAGGCATGGCCGCTGATGGTGGAGTGGAGGATTCGAGGGACAAGGAGGAGGCTGGAGCCAGTAGAGTGGAGGCACCGGGTAGTTCTGTGAGGAAAAAGGAGGTTGTAGAGAGGAAAAGAGCTGTTCAAATCATGCCACGGGAACAGTGTAAAGTACACCCGAGCAGGCCGGTGGGAACTCCATTTTGACATCTCGTCCAAAGCATCTTTGACAATGCAGGCAAGAGTGCTGCCACCTGAGCCAGGCTGACCGACACTCGGCCAGCACTGAGAGAAGATCCGAAACAAGAGTACAGTACTCATCAATTAACCTGACACGTTTCTGGTTTCCTCATTAAGAAATCCTGTTCAAAATCTAATCGTAAAGTTCTAAGCCTCGCAGTTGCACGATTTTCTTTGTGTGTCACGACTTGATCTTTGTGCTCAAAAGTGGGCACAGTGATCCCTGTGATGGAAAAGATGGATTTTTGGCATCCTGCGCTCCCAAGCCACATGTGATAATAATCCCTCGGAAAGAAACCAACGATGAATTGATCATTTTGAATCCAGGACCGTTTGTGGGACACTGCTGTGCGCAATCGGCTGCCGTGTTTAGCCCACAATATATACCGTCAATTCACTTTATAGTATGTGCTGAGAAGTGACACGATAAGGTGCCACAGGTATCTCAAATGCAAGGATTATTGTTATTACAGGTAGGCAAATGGGGCCAGGGGGCGAGAATACATCTCCTTTTGACACCAGTGTAAAGATCATGCTGTAACCAATGCACTTTCCAGGATATACAGTAAAAGCACGTTTATCTGGCACCCTCGGGACTTGGCCAATGCCGGTTAAAGCGCCTGCCGGATATTCGGCCAAAAATGCAAAAAAAACATTTTCCCCGATAGATTCCAATTAATCGAATGCTGACTTTTTTTTTTGCAATGCCAGTTATACGGAAGTTACGGTTGATCAGGTGGCGGATAAACGAGCTTTTACTGTATATGCATTCTGGCATCCGTAAAGACTAATTCTCAGGATAATCTTTTACCAATACTTTATCCGAAATGTCTGGTCTATAGATGAAACATTGTTAATTCAATGAATATTGTAACGCTTTCAGAGTGCAGTGACCTTGAATTACAGGTCCAAGGATAGCTTTCTATTCACTGGGAAATGCAACATTAACCAAGCAATAAATCTGTACTGGCTTCTGTACTTGAGTTATTGTAGAACCTCAATGTGATGTTGCTTGACTAAACTCTCCTTCAAACTATTTTTTCCTGGCTCTGGATAGTAATAATCCTTGCATTTGATAAGAGTACCTTTTTACATTGTTGAGATGTCTCAAAGCACTTCACGGAACATACTGTATATTTTGTGGACGAAACCCAGCAGCCAATTGCACAAAGCTGTATCCCACAAAGTCATGGATTGAGTGACTAAATCTTTTTTGGGGGGGGAGTGATTATTACCCGGTTGTGACCTGCCAATCGAATAAACTTTCCCAAGGTTTCTCCCTGCCCGGGAATCAAAACCAACAGCAGGTCGGAGAGATAGGTGGGGGCAAGGCCGTGAATGGCTTTGAAGGTGAGGACGAGGATCTTGAATTCAATCCAGTGGAGACGGGCGAGGGTGGAAGTGATGTGATCGTGGAGCTTAGTGCGGGAGAGTACACAAGCTGCAAAGTTCTGAATGATCTGCAGCCTGTGAAGGGAGGAGCTAGGAAGGCCGACGAGGAGAGTTCCCATAGTCGAGCCTGGAAGTGACAAAGGCGTGGGCGAGAGTTTGGGCGGCATGGGGGGGTGAGGTAGTGGTGGAGTCTGGCAATATTTGGAAGTGGTGGAAGGCTGTACCGGTCATGGAGCAGATCACTCCAGTCCTCACCTAGCTACAAATATATTCCTGATCTCCCAGTGGATCAACTTTAAGATCCTTATTTTCAAGTGCCTTCACAGACTCTCCTGGCACAACCTATGAAACCTTTTACATTCCTACTCACCTCCCAAGTCACTTTCACTAAACTGTGACCTTCTTCATTTACTCTACTTTTCAACCCACCAATACTGGATGAGGTGTTGTGATCATTTTGTGGGCAAAATATGACAGCCAACTGCACACAAAACACTCATGGATTTTGTTGGCTAGAATACCGGGAGAAACTCTCTTCTCGTTTTGAATAGTTCCATGAATGTTTATTGTCTACATGAACAGACAGACTGGACCTTGGTTTAACGTCTCATCTAAAGGATGGCACCCCTGACAATGCAATACACTTCCGGAACTGCACTGGAGTGTCGACGTAGACTACGTACGAGAATGCCACCACATCATTTAATGTCTGGTGCTTATACTTTGATCATGACAAAAGATTTTGATGCCTATGTGCATCACCACATCAGGCTGACTGTCATTACATCAAATTACTTCCATTATCAACACCTAGCTAATTTACTTACCCTGTAGCAAAGATGTGTCTGCTGGAAATATCATAGAGAGAGCTTTAATAAAACACAGTTGTGTTCAATCTCCTAATCCAAAAAAATCATTATGTAGCACATCAGAAGACATTCTCTTCTCTAGTAGTTTTACCAGATCTCTAACATCCACCCGAACTAGTATACAAGTCTCTTGTTTAAAGTCTTTTCCAAAAGACACCTGACAATTTAGGCTACAGATTGCGAGTTCAAGGTTACCAACCTCAAAGCACATACATCTTCTGACCCAGCCATGAGAATGCTACTGATTGAGCCAAGCTAACAGTCCCACAATAAGCTATTCAGTTTCATTAAAATCAAAGGCTTCAATTGTGCATACAGGGTTAGGCTCAGAAAAGCTTCTTCTGAAGAACTACGCAATCATATTGTCCAATCCTATTACATATTAAATTTACATTAAAATCTTCTGAGTCTTAAATCGAGTGCTGGCTAACAGATAATGGTAGGCAAAGTGAGATTTGACCCACTTTGGAAGTGATTTGAAAGAGTTCACATGGTGTTTCAGCAATCTTACAGATTAATGCTCTCAATCAATCAAATTACATTTATATGGCACCTTTCACGACGTCGAGATGTCCCAAGGTGCTGTACAGTTAGGTAGGGACAAGAGCAAGGGGGTGGGGTCAGGGCAGGATGAAGAAGAGTAAGAAAATTGACTATATTTGTGGGCGAAACACAGCAGCCAAATTGCGCACAGCAGTGTCCCACAAACAGTCATGGAAGTGGGACTAGGGGAAAAAGGGGGGGAAAGATGGCAAGGGGAGGGGTCAGGGTAGGGGGAAGGAGAGCAGGAATGCCGCAGGTATATTTGTGGGTGAAAAGGAATTTGAAAAAAAGGTAGAAAGTACTGTATAGCAAAGACTGTAACTACACAACTGGCAGACTATTGCATTGGCTTATTACTCATGCAAAATATTCATAAATCAGGACACTACCATGTTTGATCCTTGTACTGAATCATCCTTGTGTAATACTGCTTATATGCCAGGCAAAGATAAACGTCTAGATACCATCTTATCTTTGTGTCTTTTTCCAGTGTCTGCCATTATCACAGGCATCAAAATCTTTTGTCATGATCAAAGTATAAGCACCAGACATTATTTGCAAAAATAAATGTACATTTTAGAAGATCAGTGACACAGAACTGGAGATTATACACTAGCCACTGTAAATCTCAAAATGATGTGAATTCTAATCTGTGTATTTGATATAATGGGTTTTTATGCTGTTGAGACATCTCAAAGCGTTTCATAGAATATTCCGCAAAGTAAATTAACTCAATATTTTGTGGGTGAAAAAAGAAGAAATGGATGTGGAGGATGGAGTCCTGCCAAAGTCTTAATTTGGCAAAGTTCTGTTTGGGGAGGGAGATAAACTGTCCTTCAAATCACATGCAACTTTCTGGATTTAAATCACCATGGCACAATTCCTACACCTTCGCTGAAGTGATAGCATTTAAAAAAAAACTATATGAATTATAAAAGCAGCTTTTACAACTCAGAAAAGTACAATAAAAATGCACGGTAATAAAAAGGTGCAATAGCTCGGCACAATAATAATAATCCTTGCATTTGATATAGTGTTTTTCAGGTCTTCCAGATGTCTCAAAGCGCTTCACAGAATATACTGTAAAGTGATTTGACTGTATATTTGTGGGCAAAACGCAGCAGTCAATTGTGCACAGCAGTGTCCCACAAACAGTGGTTTGAAATGAGCAATTTTGGGGGGAAGGATTATTTTAGGCGTGTGGAGTAAGGAAAGTTGCCCAAGGTTTCGCCCTCACCTGCCTGGATTTGAACACAGGTTTCACGCTTGTAAGGTGAGTGCTCCAACCAGAGCTGCAGGACTCCACAAATTTTATAGAATACAGCCGACCCGGCAAACAGGCACTAACTTTTATAAAATGCAACAGCCAATTTTGGCAGAAAGCAATTATTGCTTGGTTGGACAATATCAAAGTTAGACAAGGTTTCAAGGGAAATATAATGCTTTGGGGTCAGGGAGGATAAACCAGTTTTACAGGTATTCCACCACCTTAGGGATGAATTGGAACAAAACTTAGAAATAATAGAAAATTGCAATAACATGTTTAAATTAGTAAATTTATATGGTCCAATTTATTGAATGATTGCATGCCATAGCATGTGTGTATAGCATCACTGCTGGCAATGCACACATGTGCCCTAAAGTAAAAGTTTCAGCACAGCTTTAAAAACGTTTACTCTGAATTCCACAGGCATTATAGCTTTTACTCTGAAACAAGCCAATTTGCCCACCTCCTACAGTGGTGCATCGTCAGATCTGGATGTGGAACGGGAATTTACCTGTGCTGTTGACTAGTTTGATGGCATTGTTTGTGGGTAACCACAATAATGTCAAATCTCAATAGTTTTAAAGAAATGAACATCCAATATCCCTGTTCTTTCCAATTCAGTTGATCATATATCTAATGCATCTATTCAGCTTCAATTGTATATATTTGCCTCAGAAACCTGAGCACAATTACAGTAACAGAAAATTCATGAGCCTAGGTCATACATATGTATATATAGATATAAAAATAAAACCAGAGAAATCAAAAACACAGCAATAACTACAAAATCTACCTCAAATACTATTCTTCCTCAGCCAAACACAAACTTGTTTTTAGTTAATTATACCTAATATTGTACAGTAAGGTACAGAACCATACTTAGCTAAATGCTGCGTTTACTTGTATCTAATATCAACCGAGCTTGGGGACAATTCACCATTACATTCATGGCGTATACCTGCATATGTCAAGAAATGAATCCCTCCCCACCCACCTACTGGGACATCTGTGAAGTTGGCTTCTTACAGAGTAAGAACAGCAGCTGGTACGGCAGTCGAGAGCCATGACCCATCAGTTGCAAGTGTGATACCACAGACATTGGCATTGAGAAAGCAGCAGGGATGGAGACAGTGGGGAAGTACATCAGGTATCATTCAGTGTGATGAACATTGAATGTACTGCTAAACTGACAGATTATATTGCAACTGGGTGACATGAAAGTGTTTTGCATGATATTAATGAAGACTTGATTCAGGTCCCCTTTGGTGTGAACCATCAGTCAATTTAACAACCTGGATTCAATAGGGTGAAAATGCCGAATCATTTAACACTATACAGTGACTTTGGAAATTAGACATAGAAGGCAGATAGCCCTTAAGCTTTTTCCACCTAAAGTACAACAACCTCAAATAGTTGTAATTTGTTCCTGAATACAATTAGGGATTTATTGTGACAAATAACTTTAAAAAAATCTTTGGAAATTCCATACAAGACGAAAGAATCCTTACATTACAGAAAGGGGTAGTAGGCATCCTTCTAAATGATGAGTGGTGGGATACTGGGTTTGGTGTTGGAGAAAACAGTTAGAAAGTGCAAACAGATTCCTGTATACTGGCTTAAGAACCTAGACACTGTGAATTGTTGGTAAACTGTTTAAAATAAAGAGAATGGAATATGTTAAGTCCCTCTATCTAACCAAACCATGCCTTTAATGTGGGAACTTTATTTTCCCAAATGGTAAGTTTAAAGGTGTAATGGATCTGAAATGGGCAACAATTCATTCAGAATCTTTATCAACTAGGTGGTTTAACATATTGTAGCCTCAATTCACATCACTGTTGTAGCTTCTTCAGTTAAAGCATGGTGTCTGGAAAAGATTATGTTGTATGTACTTTAATGAAAGTGGAGCTACAGTATATCAATGAGTTTATCAGCTCCCACAGTGAATTCATTCCAGGCAGAGTTTGGTTGGTTTTGCAATTTTTGCACCAATGATTTTGAGTGGATTGTATTGCAAATGAGCAATTCGATTGCAGACAAAATCTTCAATCTGTAAAAATAATTTCATGCTGCCTTGGCAGGCAGGAAATAGTCTTCTGCCCAAGACTGATTTACAGACTCTACAATCGAGCTGCACTTTAAGCTAATGGGTTCCAACTCATACCCATCTCTGCAAAGTGAAATCTTATTTTATTTCTTGCCTTCAAAGTGCAGACAGGTATTTTTCAAAGAAAACAAACCTGAATCTGGAGGAAATTTTAATCAGTCTTAATCCTAATTGCAGTTTTACATAAAAAATAAACTGTGGGCTCTAAAGAATGTACAATAAAATTGTTGAAGTACAAAATGTTTTGATCGATCGGTAAGCTAAGTGATCAATCCAGTAGCAGGACGTTTTTCTGGGTTTAACCATACAGGTCAAACACCAGTCATGTCACTGAATACGATATGAATTACATCGCTGCACCCTTTCTCCTTCCCATTAGATCCGTGCACATCACTTCCCACACTCCCTCATTACCATTGCATCAGTAATGAAAAATTGTGTGTATGTCCATGTGCACTTGCATTTCTGGGGGGGGTGGGGGGGGGGGAAGAGGGAATAAGTGCACGTGTCTGTAAAGAAAGTTTGTGAGTGTGTGTACATATGGGAATGGGGAGGGTGGCAAACAAAAGGTATGTGTGTAAAGAAGATGGTATGTGACGGTGTATGCATTTTGTTGTGTGTGGGGAGGTGTGGGGGGGGAGAAGAGAGACAGACCTATTGCATGAAGAATGTGAATAGACTGGCCTGGCCCTGTTACTAACCAGGAAATCTGTAAAGAGTATTACTGCGAACGAATACCTTGCAAGAGTTTAACTGAGGAGCAAAATAGAAAAGGGCAAACATAGCAGACATAATCTATTGCACTAGTCAAGGCCCATTATAGGTTTCTTTATTAAACATTTATACTCTCTCTCTCTCTCATCTATTCCCCCACCCCTCAAATTCTGAGAAGCCCTCTCCAGATACAAGGGCAGTCATCTGCTTCCTCCATTTTGCCTGGGATCCAAGAGCCCAGCATGTTCACATTTCCTCTACCAAACCTTTGACCATGGTGGTGGGGAAACAGGCCTCCAATTAGCACCGTCCTCCACCAAAATGATTTAACATGCCAAATTGGGTGTATGGGGTCTAAGGGGATGGAAATCCTGGCACAGATCAGCACACTGACACAGCATTTAGCTTGGGACAGGCTTCCTAATGACTGCAAATCACGCGTCTTAGCAAAGGGACATGAGCTCTTTCCCTAGCAGTGTTGTAGTCGCTTACAGTGTCCAGATTGTTTTCAAGTTTCTTAATGCTAGTTATGTGGCGTTTCCCATCGTAGTTGAAACTTTTCTTGTTTACGTTTCACTGTCAGGATACGATTCAGAATAATGAAATGAATTACCATAAAACAAACGAAGACCATGATGACAGAACAAGTGCAGTAAATAAGATTAAAATGATTAAGCTGAAAAAGAATGAAATGTTAAACACAAACTACTTTCTCTCTCTCTCTTCCAAAAACACAAAACAAAGTCTTCAGGGCAGCAGTCCCTGAAGTGAAGTCCGTGAACCGAGCTGTAGTTTTTTTTTCCACTAATTCAGGCTAACAGATTTAAAAGAAAATAATCCAGTTACTGCATGTGAGCTCCAGACTAAAGCATTTCTCACCCTAGCAAAGCCATCTAAATGTGTTAGACTCCAAACAAGCACTTAAAACTCCAGGGTATAGAACGGAAAGACTGCCACACCCAAACCACAGAAGGCAGGGAAAACTCTCAAGTTCGATGGAGTCTCAGTGGAACAAAGTTCCTCACGACCAATGGGCAGAATTCAAAATGGCATCCAACTGAGGCCTAAAGACATTGTTGCTTCTGGACTTGTAACTATGTAGCAAGATGGTAGGATGCTGGTACCAGTTTAGAGGCACCGGGAATGAAACCTTCACAACAACCATCTCTGTCCAGTGATCGACCACAGTTGGTTTGTGCCAACGATCACGTTGTTTGTTCGGTGACTATTTTCATTTTGAAGCAGTTTTCTGGTAAGTCACCGTCAACTATCCATGCTGCTGCAAGCTTCTGTAAAGAGAACGATAAACAATCCTTCATTTGGTACATTGCCTATAAATATCTTAGAAGCATTTCACATAATAACTGTTAAGTGCAGCAAGTGGATCCGTATGGCAAGCATGGTAGTCAATTTGAGCACAGCAATATCCCACATAGTCATCAGATGAATCAGCAATCTGTCTGGAAGTCTGCTGGCCAGACCACATTGGGAGAAGCTCCCCTCTCTTTGAATAGGTGCATGGGTCATCTGTTTAACATTTGAAGGATGGCACCTTCAATAATTAAGCATTCCCCAGTAATGTGCTGGAGTATCAGCCTGAACTATTAACTGAAGTTGTGACATGGGGAATTAATCCACAAATGTCTGATCCGAACTGAGACAAGGTTGCCTTAATTTTTGGCTTTTTAAAATGATTAGTTACATCACTGATCCCAAGAGGCAAAGAGAGATTATAAACCACAGTAAAGAATGAAAAATCACCTTCAGACTCCTGGTTGTCTATAAAAGGCGCTGGTCCCCATATCCGGACTGTACCATCATCGGAAGCGCTAGCCATCATGGACGGGATTTGAGGGTTCCAGCTCACGCAGTTTACAGTACGAGTGTGTCCTGTCAACTCTGCTATCGGTAGTTCACTCCGCTTGTGCCAAATATAAACCTTGTGATCTGCAAAAGTTTTTTTCCCCAAGAACAAAATGACAGTATGTACAACCAAACACACAATCTGCCAGAATTCACAATGTGGTCAAAATTCCACAAATCATTGAAAAGATTATGAAATAACTTCCATTACTGGTCTCTGCTGACCCTCTTGCCAGCTACTCAGTGACTTTGAATGTAGGTAGGCAACTTATCCAAGAACTCTACCAATATACCGTCGTGCCATCATTTCTAGAGTCTGAAGTAGGAGTGTGACCCAAGTACCTCGCCTCCAAACTCATCTCTTGTTGGGGAAGAATTAAAACAGGACAGACAAAAACAGAAGTGTGGTGAATAGTGAGAAAGCAGGAAACTGGTGGACCAGGGTTGATGAACAGCTTCCTCACATTCTCTTATGTTTCTTGTATACTGGCTCCATGCTCTCTACTCTGCCTACATTGCCACCAACGTCCCACTCCTTCAAATGACGCCCCTAACGTATTGATAGGTGCCATGCCTCCACATCCCCTACACAGCTCCTGTCCTTACTCCACATCGCCTACAATGCACCTACCCTACATAGTTAGATGACACTGCTCACTTATTCTCTCAATAATAATGAAATGAATACTTGTAAATGAAGAGTTAAGATCATTGACTAGAAGCTGGAAAACACTTCCCCAGACAACTTCATGCTGAAGACTTCTTTAGAATTCACAGCACCAAGATTTTGTAGTCAGGAGACTCCACACCCTCTTTAAACCTCACCTTAAAACCTACGTTTTCCGATCATGCCTAAGGCCAACTCCACTAAGATAAAGCACTCAGAAGGTTATCCTACTTGAACGGCAGTATAAAAATGTATGTTGTTAATGGTGTTGAGGAATAGCAGGAATGAGGGGAGAATGTCTGAGGGAAGAGTATTTTATACATTTAATGGTGGTGATCTGTTCAATGTGTCATTGGCAAAGGCTGTGAGCAAATCTTTTTATGTAGGTCCTTGGATTTTCATAATACTAATACTGTACAGGTAGCCCCCGCTTACCGAACGCCCTGTTAACGAAACTTCACTATAACGAGGGTTTCTATTTGTACCCCTCTATGCGCATAGCGAAGGCTGCGCTCGCTATAACAAAAGTTTAAATCTTGCGCCCTTCTCGACACAAGCGCACATACATACATAGCGTCAGTTAAGCAGTGCAGAACCTCCCATATGGGAGGAGTTTAAGCGGCAGGATGTTTCATGGCTTCAATAATACACTAGTAAGTCAAGATGTGTGAGGGATGGGGGATAGAGGGGAGATAAAGATGGAGGGGGGGGGGGAGGGGGGGATAGAGAGGGAGGGAAGGGGGATAGAGATGGAGGGGGAATGGAGGGAAGGAGGGGTCACAGAGAGATAGAGATGGAGGGGGGGATAGAGAGGGGGGGCAGAGAGAAAGAGAGGAGGGGAGGGGGGAGGCAGAGAGAAAGAGAGGAGGGGGGGGGGGCAGAGAGAAAGAGGAGGGGAGGGGGGGGGGGGGGGGGCAGAGAGAAAGAGAGGAGGGGAGGGGGGGGGGGCAGAGAGAAAGAGAGGAGGGGATGGGGGGGGGGCAGAGAGAAAGAGAGGAGGGGAGGGGGGGGCAGAGAGAAAGAGAGGAGGGGAGGCAGAGAAAAAGAGAGGGGGGGGGGGGGTAAAGAGAAAGGGGGGGTAGAGAGAAAGTGAGAGGGGGAGGAAGAAAGAAGCACCTCCCAAGTCAGGAAATGTCTGTGTCCACGTTGCGATATTTCAGTGCGGTGACCGTGAAGACCTGGCCTGGAGCAGGTAGGATTGGCGTATTTATTCCTGCATTGTTTGTCACATTCTGGATTCCGGAACTCCGGACTTTAGGTTGAGCAGCCAATACACCGAAAATGTTAGCGCTAGGAACTGCTAGAAACTAAACTGATTTTAGCGGGGAGGCTCGGGTCGGGTTGGCATTTTGGCTGTCACCAAATACAGTAATAGTTAAACTCACTTAACGAAATTTTCGCTTAACGAAGGGATTTTAAGTCCCTAACCCCTTCATTAAGTGGGGGATACCTGGACTACTAATAAGAATCCTTGAATACAAGATGGCTCAAAGTGCTTCACTGGAAAAACTGTAAAGTGCAATGCAACACTCCTACATCGTGCACTGTATTGTCAGCTTAGTCTATGACCTTACAATCCCAATGTGGTACCTGATTCCACAATCTTCAGACTCAGAGGTAAGAGTGCCTCCAGATGATCATGCTAATGCATGATTTTGTGTACAGAGAAACAGAACAATGCTTAGTGTTGATATGAAAGTCTCTCCAATAATCCCACCTAGGAAACGGCACATTCAGCAATAAAACTAAATAGTGAACCAAAATCTGTGGATTTTAACTATGCGTTCCGAGCGCAAACCTCTCCATCAATTTACGATATATCCCGTGCCAGGGCCTCTTACCTTCACTTCCGCTGGCTATAAAGTCTTCATTATTGCCTCCAAAACATGAATGGATAGTGTAAAATCCTTGTGTGACACCTTGATACTTTCGCACCAAAACACGGTCCTGCAAGTCCCATAAATGAACTCCCTAGAAACAAATCGTACATTGGATTATAAGACTTTAAAGAGCTTTCTTCATTATTCTGTACAAATTCAAAATAACAATCCTTGTGTCATTATAGCACTTTCACACTGAAACACTAGAGATAATTACTGTCTAACAAAGTGACAATAGGCAGTCATAGCAGCCATGAAGTTTTTAAAAATCTGGAGGAATGTTAACCAAGATGTAACCCTAAGTCAAGAGGTTATTACCCATTTTGCCATATAATGACCCTTATTGAGTTCTGTTAATAATTAAGCACTCTAAGACACTACTTTCTATTTTAATGTAAGTTATTCTATTTTACTCTCATACAACTATCTCAAGCAATAAATGAGAAGATAATTACAGTGGAGTTTTACAGTGGCAATGGATTCGTTTTGTATTTGATGTGTTTAATTGCAGAGTTAGGAGTCTATTTTCTTGCTCTCCTGAGGTAGGAAATATGACCTACCTGCAAAATAATTTTGTTTCTTTGAAGCAGTGAATAGTTTGGGACATGACATGTCAAGCAACCGCCAGAAGGAAGGTAAGCTAGGTGGACTTCGGTCTTCTTTCACCTAGCAAATTCCTATGTTATGTTTTAATTTTAAAAATCACTAAAATTCCTAAATTCAATCTAATTTGGAAGTTGGTTCCTTTCTAAGAACTGCAACAAAAAAAAACTTTCAACTTAAGGCTAGATTTAATAAATTTTTCACAATTCTGTGTAATCTTAAATTCTCAGGCAAAATAGACTGGTAGGCTAAGATAAGGTATAATTTCAGGCATTGGCAGGGATACAATTCCACCGGAAGTAACATCCCCCCCATAAGAGAGATAGCAACTAACAACTATTTGACATTGGATTCATGACAGCTGAGGAGGACACTTTTCTAGTCTGATTTTCCTAGGGAGCTACTTAAAAAATAAACTGCAATTGTCCCAATCGAGATCAGGACTGCCTGAGAACTGGAATATTTTCTGTCTCAGTGTCACCAAGTAGTGCATCTATTCACTCCCCCAATCACTTCTACCAATCGTTAGGTTGCATCGCACAACCAACAGGAGGCAAAATCCTCATATTCGAAAGTGCCAAAACCTTATGGGGAACAGAACTGATTTTAACTGAGGCTCTTCTCCACGTACCTGAGTTGCTACATTTAACAAAGCTAGCCTTCCATTCTTCGAAACTGTGAAGGACATTATAGGATGATCTTCTTGCACTCTGCAATGTAAAACAAAATAAGTACAGCATTTTAACACAGACAAACATTTTAGTGAAGCTTTGAAGTAACACTCCCCAAAGGTCAGCATTTTCCTTCCCTACAAATAGTTATAACAAGATATATTGGAAAGATTAAACAAAACTGAATGAAATAAATCGCACTAAAACAGCCACTGCAACCAATGAATACTTAAGATTTTTTTAAATCCATTAAGTTTGCTGCTGTACATGCCTCAAGGATGAGATATTTTATTAATGAGAGACTAGTCACACTGCATCTGTTTTCATTAGAGCTAAGAAGGATGAGAGGAGACAGAAGTAATTAAAAGACATAATTTAAGAATTTAAAAAAAGTCTAGCAGACTTATTTTACTACAGAGAAGATTATTAAGACATGGAACACCCATAAGTGGAAAGCACTGACACCATTCACCATTAACAAACATATTCAAAACTTGATAGGATTTAAATGTTACAATTGGGGTCAATGTCTTCACAATTATTTGATCCTTAAAAACAGAATGCAGTGAGTCAGATTCTTTTAGGATAATAGATGAATCTCATTACTAGAATCTGGGGCCAGCTCACTAAAATTCATGCTCTTCAGAACACCTCACTGTGAATATCCTAGGCTAAATTTATAGCTAATTACCAGTGTTTTAGTGCAAGAGTTATTACAAGAACTCCATTAATCAGTAATGATCTTAAGAGTCTAGTTTCTCCCATAAAAAAGGGCGATTGCAGGGGCTTCCCTGTTGACCACCTACGGAAAATAAGCCACATGCTCAAAAGCCAGATTTTTAGACCTGTGCCAAGTTAAGATGACTCAGTTACATGACAAGAGAGGTGGTACTCTTGAGCTGGGTCGGAGAAAAACAAATTCCCATTTGATCATATTCCAAAGCCCTCTGTTGCAGGATGCATGCTTGAATGTTAAGACTAAAGGCTGATCCCCCAAAAATGGAAAAGCATAATTGTCTGGGAGCCTAATTCACATCGAGAATGGGAAGTGTGCACGAGCAGTTATCACAGAAAGCAAGCAACGTTTACAACTTCCACAGTAGTTGCATGGTTGCAGAAACTTCAACCGTAACGCGATTTCATATGCAAAATTACCAGATTCTAGTAATGAGATTCATCTACAACAATTTGGATTTCTTGTAGTGAGAATTTATCAAAACATTGACAAAGAACAAATGGAGTAGGAGGCATCAGGCCAGTCAAAGATCACGAGGTAGTGTTCAGGGAAGTAGGATTGCTGGAAAATTGCAAAGGTAGGGAGGGGCAAAGTTAGGGATCAGTTGGAGGATAGGGAGTCAGGTAATTAGGCAAGGATAGGAGTGATGGGATTACAGAACCTTACATTCATGAGGATGTTGGCAAAAGGGATATATCCCAAAGTCTTACATATTCCTATCGGTGAGGTCCTCAAAGTTGTAGCCTCGTATCCTCTGGTGTGTATCCGAAGCGAGAACAGTCTTCCCATCATTTAGGCACCACAAGCACTGTACTCTCACACCTTCCCAGGAGTCAAGCAGATTACCCTCCAAATCCTAGTCCAGATACACAGAAATTCAGACATAGTACAACTTTGAAAAGGTACAATCTTTTGAAGATTTTTTTTTACCCTTATTGTGCCTTATCACCTCATTCAGACACCTTAAATCACTTCACTGAATATAACAATCACTTGCATTTATATGTCCTCCATGCCGGGCGGTGTCTCTAGGCACTTTAACAATGGCGAAGCCTTAGGCCAAACCAGGGGCACGGTGATGGTGACCGTAGGAGCGATCAAAGAGGAAGGTCTTCAGGCTCAACCCGAAGATGGGGAAGAAGGGGCAAGGCGAGGGGGGTTAAGGGACTGAGTTCCAAAGTTGGTTGAGGTGTGAAAGGCTGATGGTGGAGCGAAGGATTTAGGGGACAAGGAGGAGGCCGGACCCATTAGAGCAGAGGCAGCAGGTACAGTGAGGAGATTAGAGAGATTGGGGTGGGGAAAGGAATGGAGCGATTTAAATACTAGAGTGAGGATCTTGAAGTCGATCAGCTCTATGACAGGGAGCCAGTGAAGTTTAGCAAGGACTAGGGTAATCGGGGTACAAAGTTTGGTGCAGGTTAGAATGCAGGAGATAGAGTTTTGAATGAGCCAAAATATACTGTAAAGTCAATTGACTGTATAATTGTGGTTGAAATGCACCATCCAATTGCATACAGCAATATCACAGTCATGGATTGAGTGAGCAATTTATTTTTTATTTTTATATTTTAAAAATTAGTTTTGAAGGAATTATCACCCCAGGAAAAGCAATATGCCAATCGATTAACAACCAGGTTACTACTTGCTGCCAGTTGAAGAGGCATGTGGAGTAAGGAAACTTGGCTAAGGTTTTGCCCTGCCCAGGAATTGAACTTGGATCTACTCGCTTGAGGGATGAGTGCTCTAACCAATATGTGCTACACAATCTTCTTAAACATCTACAAGCTCTCATTAGAAACGAATGTCCTTGAAATACTCCTTTGTGTGCCAATAGGCAACTATAGCATGGCACATCAGACATTACCAAGAAGTCAGCAATGGTCAAAGGAAGAAATGGAAGGAACTGACTGGAGATGGTAGTGCAGGAGGGAAAGGGGTTGCTTCAGCATATCCAGAAATGGCAAGCATACTCATTCTGATTTTTCATCTTGCAGAAAATTCAAAAAATTAATGAAGTCAGAAATTAGTCTTTGCTAAAGCCCTACACCATCATATTTAAACAGTAAGTGTCCCCAATGCCTGAAAATAAGCCTAAGCCGGCAGATAATGCACTCCAAGACACCAGTTCTCATATTATCTTAGAAAATATATTTATTGGGTCAACTACCCATCTATCTAATCATCTGCAGATAAAAGTGCTAAATTCCATTATCCAGTAGTGCAGCAGCACCACCAGACTTCCATAAAGCAGAAACAGATGAATGAAAAGAGGGTGGGGACAGTACTATACCCAACTAGGTCGATGACAAGTCACTCTTTAAAGAATTGCAGATAAGCAGACACGCATACAAGATGAACAGTGTGGAACGTACACACTGATAAAACTGCCCACGTTGTCCTCCCGTCACAAAACGTTTGCCATCTGGGTTCCACGCTACACTTGTTAGGCTATCCTCGTGGGACTGGCTCATCTTGGTTCTTAGCTCTCCAGTCTGAAGAGGAAAAAGAAGATTTAACCAAAATTTATTGCAATAACTGCCTGGCATTACAACAGAAACAATGAAAACCATAATTTTGTCAGGGAAAAAAAACTATGCAAGTTTTACATCAGAAATATACTAATCAATCTGGTAATTTCACTGTCATGCGTTTTACTTGTAAATATAAATTTGTTTCACAATACTTGATTTTTTCAGAGAACTGGCAAATAGCCCTGACATTCATCTGCTTGTGTAAGTTCAAACTGCTCCAAGCAATGATGTCTTAAACCAACTGGATAGGCTCAGGATGGGATCTTAGATAATTGTCCCCAAAACACTGGCTTGGGTTTGAGACCATGTCCATGTTTGACATTTTGAAAACATTAGAATTTAGTTCTACACACTTTAGAATTTTGTCTGAATAATAATCCTTGCATTTGATATCACATGTTTCAGAAACATAATTATGCTGGTACTTTTCATCAAATAAACAAAATGGCACATTACTATTTGGAGTGAGGTTGAATAAATTGTCTGTACTCACTACTTCTTGTAATGCACCTTATAAAATAAAGTTTTTAAATGGGAAATCATCCAGTAAACAGGTGAGGGGATATGGCAAGCAATACTAATTCAGATTTTTCATTTTGCAACATTGCTTGAGGGTGAATCCAGCGGAGAGCGACACAGTGATTATATGCAAAGCACTTAAAGTTGATATCAAGCTCTTAGCAGTGCTAATTACCTGCACATTCCAGAGCCACAGCTCAGAGCAGTCATCTGGACCACATGCTAAAAGATAGTTGTCATCAGGACTCCAGGCCAGGTATGAAACCCCATAAGCATGGCCATCTAGAGTTTTAAGCAACCGAAGCTGATGAGTATCCTAACAGGAGGAAAATAGGAAGTCAGCAAGGCCAGGAGACAAAATGTGCTTACAATCTATTGTAACAGCAGCCCATTGGAACAACAACTGGGCAGGGCTGGATTCAATCTTGTACTGTACACCACTTTAATCTGGTGGCTCCAGCTGCATTTTTGCTCCAACCACTCCCTCAAACATACACACACACACACTAAGACTATGGCCTTGTGCTCCAGAAAAACAAGATACAAAGCGTCACCAATTTCTGATTCTGGATTTAAATAATTAAATTCTCTTCAAGAATAACAGGCATTGATGTTTCTTTGGTTTCAAAATTAATTGCTGCCACAGGTAAAGCACCTAAGACCCAATATACTAAATCAAAATGAAAGGGCTCCCATTCAACTCAGTAGTCTTATGAAGTCAATAATCAGCACTGATATAACGTCTACCTATTTCAGGTTTCAGAGGAAGTGAGGTAAGTAACAACAAATTACATTTCTATAGTGCCTAGCGCTAGGAGGACGTCTGAAGGAGCTGGACAGTTTGATTAGCACCTAAGCTTGGGGTTGGGATCAGGAAGGGTAGCGGGCAGGAAGGGTGGAAGTAGAAGGGTGACCAAAGGCGGCGTGGTCAAAGATAAAAAGGTTTTTGAGACAGGCACTGAAGGAGAAATGGGTGGAGGCAAGGTGAAGGGACCTTGGGATGGAGTTCCAAAGTGTTGGGGCAGAAAGGCTGAAGGACCCAACTGCCGATGGTGGGATGGCCAGGGCTAGGCATGTGGTGGAGCAGGCCAAAGTCTGTGGACAGGTTGGTTATCAAGTTAGCAGATCATAGAGGTAGAGGAGCAAGGCCATGGACAGCTTTGAAATCAAATCTACTTAGAGCTGACCCAGCTTCCAAGATGGAATTGTTTATTTATAGCAGTCTGTGGTAGCTCAGTTCCTGAGTCAGACAGGCCTGATATATTTGAGGGAATTCCTTATGACAGACTTGGAGGAGTATAGAATCTTCCTCTTCAGGTACTCTTAACTCAGCAAACCAAAGTCCATACATGGAGGTCTTAGCTGAGCAAGCAGCAGAAATCTTGACAAACAGTACTTTCAATAGCAATCTATGCTGTGTTAGCTTGTTAGAATTCCCACAGTACATCAGCATACATTATGGGGATGCAAGCCATGAGCCTTGCCAACCTGGTCTATTACTTTCCAGGATTAAGCAAGCAGCGTGTTTCTCTCTAGGGAGGATGTGCGGAGAACAGGCACCATAAACATGTAGCACTCAGTATGGTTTGGATATTTTTAAGCATCACTTGCTATCTAGACCTCTGCACAGCAGCCTCTGCCAGACTGTGCTCCCTCAACTCATCACCCCCCGTCTTCAACGGCTCTACTAATTCCCAGTCCCTCGTGGTATCAAATTCAAGATACTTGTCCTCACTTTGAAATACCATGGGCTTACCCCTCCCTACCTTTGTGATCCTTCTGCACGGCCACTCCCCCTGCTCAGCAAACATTGAAATATTTCATGTCCCCCATCCACTTAGCATCATTATCGAAAGGCAAATGTTCATTCATTCAATGATCACTCTTGAATTCCATCCCAGAGTCTCTCTACTCTGTCCCACTCACTCACCCTCAGTCTTTACAACCACTTTAAGACCTATTTTTTTCAGCTGCACTTCGAAGTGATTTTAGATGCCTGCCCCCTCAACATGACTGTCATTTTATAAATTGTAGTTGCTTCCATTAGTAAAATACAGGTTGATTTTTACGATCTTCACCCTGACTTTTCAATTCCCTCCACTTCTTTCCCAATCTGTCGGGAATAGCCCACCCCCATTTTGCTTCTTTCAGTCATTTTTCTCCGTCCTATCTTCTTCAGCTCCCTCACCCCTTCAGATAGCCATTGCTTTGAGACATCTTCAACAGAAAAGGGGCTTATAATTTTTTTTAATAGTATTTCTAAATCCAACTTGTTGAATTAGAGTGCTTTCGGGTCTCTACATTGAGAATACTCACTGGATCGATTTGCCATATAATGACTGTGGTATCCTTGGACCCTGTTGCTAGTTTTGTGCCATCGTTGGAGAACTTGCAGAACCAAACTTCGTTGCAATGTTCAGTGAGAATCTGCTGTGTATAGCAAGGGAACTGTTTCCTTAAAAAGTAAAAAATTAAAAATTAGACTTTGGGAGCAATAAAAAGTAACAGCACACAAAAGGTAATACAGTCCACCCTCGCTGTAGCACTGACAGATCCAGCACTACCTGATGAATGATAGATAACTTACCTCCCAGACAGTCTATCTTTTGGTTTGAATTGCCATACATACCACAACCTAACCATTATGCATTTAAGTCTCAGTTACATTCAAAGTCTCTTGCCAAATTATTTCTTATTTAATCACCAGAGTAGGTAGCACATGCAAGAGGATTTAAGAAAAATAGATTCAAACCAGATCAGGCAAGCAAATGTGAGGTAGAATGTGAGATTTGGGAGGTTAGCCTGGCTCAGCTGGTAGCATTCCAGCCTCCGAGTCAGACTCTTGGTGCAGTCCAACATTTTAGAGACATCAAACAACATAAACAACATAACCCGAACAAGCAGACTGCCAGGATGTGTCAGAGCACATAATATGAAAAGCCTGCTGCTTTAAGACTTTTCAGTAACACTTCTATCTGCTTTCAATGATTTCCCTTGAAGGGTATTCAGTGCATAGCTTTTCAATGTGCAGATCTGAATCTTCATACTTCTACTATGCAGAATGTCTTCAATTTGTGGATCTGAATCCTAGATGCAAAACACCAACTAGATTCCTGACTTTTACAGATTATAGCTCATCCTACTTTGTGGAAGAAACACTGGAAGAAACTACATTCTCTTTCCAATCAGCTCCATGGGACCTTTAATGTCCGCCTGAACAGGGCACAGAACAGCAGCGCGGTTTGATGTATTCTCCAAAGAACACTGCATCCAACAATACAATGCACTACCAAATCGGAGTGTCAGTTTAGACTATCTAAAATATTTTTTGGCCACTCAATCCATGACACTATTGCGCACAATTGCCTGCTGCATTTCATCCACCAAATACAGTCAACCCACCTTACAGTATTTTCTGTGGAGCGCTTTGAGACGTCTCAATGACATAAGGCGCCATATCAAATGCAAGTGTTATTATACTACTACAGTGGCAGTGGAAAGCTCTTCTCTCATTCAATTCTGCTTCGCTGCTGTACCCCCAAATGGTGGATTTTCAAACCTCAAGGATATGGAATGCTACACCTGCCACCAATGACTATCTGAATGAAGCTGCCGGTGCAGGTACAGGAGTAATTGTATCTCTGAAAAGCAAACTAGGATACAGCACTAAAGAGATATGCCTTCTTCCTTCCAGTTCTTCTCTTTATTATTTGTCAAGTTGGTTCAGGTTGGTAGTGCTATGGTCTGTCTGTTCATCAAGTGGATGTTGAAGATATCAAGAGATTTTCCCCAGGTGTGCAACCATCCTCCCAAGTAAATTGTCATTCACCTCATCATATTTTATGGCACCTTTGTGTAAAATTGTTGTTGTATTTGCCTAAAAGGTCACTAAACTCACTGTTGTATACAGTATTGGAGAAACTAATGTACAAGATACTGTACTATAAAAATCCCTTTCTATGAAATACTGAGGGAATATGAACTTATGTTTACTTGTCAAGAGTGGCATCTTAACAGCACATCTCCCAATACACCCAGCCAATGTAGAATGTAACTAAAACAGAGTTGAACCCCTTTGGGGAAAACTCTTCAAAATGTCAACTTGCCCCAATTCCTCCAGAAGCTTGTAACAATCAACAATAACAACAACAAAATGACATTATAGAGTACCTTTCATGTCCTGAGGACGTATCAGAGTGGTGGATCAGGAGAAACCAACTTGATTTTGAAAACATCCTTCAATAGATTCAATGCTCACAACAGGGTCCCTCCCCACCCCCTACACCCAATATCACAATCAGTGAAGTCGTGCCAGGGAACAAAGATCCACATCTCAGCCAACAAGAATCATAAATAAGTTTTACAAACCCAGAACTTTGTAAAATAGCAAATTGAGAAGTAAAAGTATAAACTTGTTTTTTAGTTGCTCTATGTGATAAGAGGATATGGGAATAAAATAAAGATTTAGAATGACTTATAGACAGCCAAGGGGGGAACAGTGGCATGGAACTAAACACTTACAGTAAATAGGAAAATGATCCCAAGTAGCTTTCCTTTTGGAGGATATGTTGAATCCATTTGTAGGTGGAGACTTAAAAAATGTGGATTAATTAGAGTTCTTTTCTCAGACTCTCCACACCATCTGGTCTGTGTTAACTGGACTCATGTCCAGGCTGCGCTATTCTTGCGAGAGTGGTCTGGCGAGGGCAGACTGTACTTACCAACATATTGGTTCAGAAATCGACTGGAGCAGAAAAGAAAGATCTGGCTCCTTTGTGGCAATGTCTTCAGAGAACCTGTAGTGACCTCAACTGAAATAGGATCAAACAAGAAAAATAATTTAAGCTGCGAGTCCTTCCTTTGTTCCTCCAGGAATGCTTGCAGCAGCTAAGTTGGATTTGGAAGAAAATTGGGGAAGAAGATCACATTTACTGAGAGCTCTGAGGTAATCAGCAGTTGTCCACATAAATCTCTTGGGTTTCCTCTAATGATTCACCCTAATTCAGAGAGCATTATCCATTGAAACATTATTTAAATCCCTAATCCTAAGTAGACTGAAAATGCAGTGCTGTATAACAGCCACTTTTTGTATTGTGGTCCATCCACACTTGAACTTTGTTGAGGGGTACTGAAACTTATTTCACTTAGGACTAGGGTCCGTCGATATGGAAATTTTCCGATATCAATATATCGGTGGGCTCATATACCAATATATCGATATCACCGGATTTTTTTATACTGCGCATGCGCGCGCATTCAGATGTGCCCGTGCATTCGGATGTGCTGCGCATTCCATGCTCTAGGCCCAGGAGGTTTGCAATGCTGACGACAAGGTAAGCTGAAAAAGTTCGCATTATACCAATATAACCGATATATTGATGGACACGATATATCAATATTTGCGATATACCGATTTAAAAAAACAACCGAATTTTTCGATATACCGATATAAAAATTTCCAATATCAGCATATTGATATGAAAAATTATTCCGATATATCGCCGGGACACTACTTAGGACCTAAGTGGTTAGCAACAAGATTCTAAACTCAACAGTTTGAACACACTTCACTTCAAAGACTCAGACTCAAGTTCAGCCTACATTAGATTTGAAAGGGTTTTTCAGGGAGAGCAGGGAAAGAAGAAATTAGACACCAATATCTAAAAATTACCCTTTCACCCCAACCTGGACTTGGATTCAACCTAGAAGAATGTTCTCCAGATAGAAGAATAAGATTATGGAAGAGCAAGTAGAAAATTGGATTAGATTAGTGGCTAATTGAAATGACTAATTTTGGAACTGTGACAGTTTCTGAATCTCTAATCCCAGTATTATTGGAGACTAAGTACAAGGCTTTCTCAGGTTCCAGTATCCAACTGTGAACTAACCTGTTTGGTACAGTAGAAGGCAGGTGAAGACCATGATATTTTTAATTCAATGTTGCAAACACTTCAGGTGGCTGCTATTTACTTTGTTATCAGCCTCATTATGCTCTTTGGAATGAAGGCACCAGGTTGATATCACACCACAACAGCGCCAGATACTGTTTTCTACAAAGAAGCTTCTGAGGGACACGGTCCCAATTAAAAGATTTTCCTCATAACATTTCCCTCCAAACAGAAAGAGAGGCAAGTTTCCAGATACATCAATTACTTTGAGTAATGGCATTGAAAACCTGTATCAATTCAATGAGTAAGAATTCATGGAAGCCAAGCCCCACAAAGCCATTAATATCAATCCTTACATTCGATGTAGGAGGTTCATAGGGAAACAAGCCAAATGTATAGTGACAAACAGGAGTAGACAATTGTAACAAACAGCCAATTTGCACACAGCATCGCCTCACAAACTGTCATGAATCAAATGACAAATTTACCTGGAGGAATGTTAGCTACAAGAAACTCTCTTTGCTTTTTCAATAGCGTTGTAGAACTTTATTGCCTACGTGGACAGGTAGACTGGGACTCAGTTTATTGTCTTATCAGTAGAAAGGCAGCACCAATCAACCAGCACTCCACTAACAATGGCAGTCTGGACTGAGCTCAAAGTTCCAACATAGAGCTTGAACCAACAACCGCCTGACTGATAGGATCCCTAAATTAGTTTAATGTCCTGGCTTCTACCAACCACTTGGTGAACATTCTAAAATACAGCAACAGCTCAAATTAGGAGTAGAGCATTAGCCTACCAAACTATCTACCCAACTTATCAAACAAAAATCAGCATATTGGGACGTCCTCCCGACATGAAAGGCGCTCTATAAATGTAATTTTGTTGTTATCAATTGAGCAGAGCTCGCATATTTAAGATTCAACCCAGCCCCCCACCCCCAACAATATCCAATTTCCCTGATGAGCAGACGTGATGGGCCAAACGGCCTTCTTCTGTCCCATAAGTTTCTGTGGTTATAAGTGCAAATGAATAAATATGCTATTGTTACCTGCTGCAAACATGGTCGATGAGCAGTGATACCGAGTCCAGATTATTGTCCATCTTAGTATTGTGATACAGACACCGATCCCGTTGGAGCTCCACTGCTTGACGTAGCAGCGTTTGTAAACGCCGAGGAGGCAACATCACCGACGGTGGGAGGTAAGCTTGGAACAGAAAATGAAAGTTTAAATAGATTGATTTCATCCTTAGGAGTCACTGGACTCGATTTAAAAATATTACTTCTCCCCTATCTGAAGCCACCCATATCTTACACTGCTTCCCAGACTAACTGGAAGCCTGTCCCCTTTGCCAATGTACCTGTATTTGTTGTTGTACCTGAACAAAAGCAATGCAAGTAGGAGTGAGCAGGATCGTAGATGCAAAAACCTTTCTCCCTCTGAAAATTTAACTCATGCACTCATCCAATTAGGTTTACATATCCAATTGATTTCACTGCTCTACAATACCAATTCTACCATCTTACAATTATATCAATTACATTAAATTCTTAAATTTAGTCCAATGTCCAGGCCTCTACCAACCTTTTAAACAATTAATGTTCAATGGTCAACATTTCAAATATATTAACGCCTCCAGGCAGATGAATATTGGTCTAACTCCAACTTCCACATCCATATCATCACCCAATAACCCCAAATTCTTCTAATTTTCTCTCCTGCCATAGTTTGTGCCGGTCATTTTCACTCTTTTGTGGAACATCATCTGGCATCCAGGCAGCATATGCTTATGTCCAACCAATTAAACTGTGCTCAATATTAGTTGGCTTGTTATTTCAGATCACAATTGCCAAATTGAAAACACTTACTCTGAAGCTTGTCAAGTAACTTGGAGCGTGAAACAGTTCCTTTCCCCTCCCATTCAGCTTTCACTCGTAGGTCGTCTGTATTGCTACACATGAGATACCTGTTGTTTTTGTTGGGAGTGAGGTGGGGGGGGGGTAGTGAGTGAAGAGAAAAAGACTGTTAGAGATAATCTTTCCTGGTCTAATTTCAGTTCATGTGAGCCCCCACAGCTATAATGCCACTTCCAGGTGGAGCATAAGATTTGAAAGTGTGTAGCTATGCATTAAAAGTCTGTGAATTTACAGCAGTATTGTGCATTACTCTGTCTCTAATGGAAGCAACACCCTTGTCTCTGTGCCAGAAGTTTGTGAGCCAAGCCCCACATCATGACTTGGACCACTTATAGTTTTAAGATTATACTCCAATGCAGTGTTATGGAAGTCCCATCCTTTGAATGAGATAAAAAGCCGATGTCCAATTCATCTGTTCAGATGGAATTAAAAGTCACATAGCACTATTTGAAAAGGGAAGTCTCTCTCAGTATCCTAGCCAACACTGCCTTGAGTAAAATGTTCTTTCACTCGATACCTGTTTGTAAGGTACTGCTGTGTGCATATCGGCTGCTATGCTCTCCCAAAAACATCATCACTCTACATTGTAGTACATCCAGTGAAGCACTCTGAAACATCCTCTGATGTGAAAGATGTTATACCAAATGAGAGGATTATTATTTAATTAGTAAATTAGACAATATTTTGGAGACAGGGTTTCAGATTAACAAGCAATTTCCTACTAAATACACAAGCATTGATAGACTGTGGGAAGTATCAAGCTGGTTACTGGAACATGGAAATTTATAGCACACAAGGTCATTTGGTCCAGTTCATTTTGTCTAAATTATGTTTGATGATGTTATATAAATTGTTCGCATGCTAATATCTCATTTTGCAAACTCACCATCTTACTGGTAAAAGCTGCTATACGCTCATAATGGCATATCCTTTAGACAAGTGACAGGAGTACTGGGTTTGGCTATTCAGTAAAAAAAATAGATTGCTGGGTCTTCTAACAAGAGTCACTTGAAAATACTTACTTGTAAAGCTTTAAAATGACACCATAAAATGCAAGTTCTTTGACAGTATCTCAACCACTTCAAATGATTAACTTGGAAGTGAAGTGACTATTTTATAAACAGGAACCTCTATTTAAAATCTCATCTCAAGGATCTCAAATGCTCCCACCTCACTCTCACCGGGACATTCTCCTGACATGAAAAACGCTCTACAAATGTAATTTTGTTGCTGCTGAAGTGTCATGAGTTCAAAGTCTAACTTGGGGGCTTGAACCTGCAATATTAAGATATTGAGGTATAGCGCCTTGGGATGTCTTCCTGACATGAAAAGCACCAGTATGTAATTTTATCTTATATAAATTATGGATTGAAAACAAGGTAGTGGGCAAAACTAAGCATTCCTTCACATAGGGAAAGCAGATTTCCGATCAAGAGCATACCAAGTCAATTTGCAACATCTAGGAGGCAGTGGTGAAAACCTAGGCAGTGATCAACTCTCGGCTTTGGGTATAGACATGTACAACAACTTACACTTATGTTGCATCTTTTATGTGGAAACAACATCTCAAATTACTTTATTGTGACACAAGTATAAAGCTGACTTAGGAATGTTGACTCAAACCCAGGACAAAAAGGTATGTTCGACATGAGTTTAAGAGCCAAAGAGGAAGCAAAGCAGAATTCCCATTTTTAATTTGGATGTGGAAACAGCTTAAAGGCATCAGAGGAAGAATGAACATACCAGCTCAAGCTGAAAATCAAATAACTAGACAAATACCAGCACATCATTCTCTGCATGTGCCAGCAGTTTTACAGTTTGCCACGTAAAGTTGAGAATGATCAATTTTAATAGCAATTGGCAAGACTTATACATAACAATGTAAATAAATAATGCTTGCATTTGACAACATAAATTTTGAATCATGTCCAAGGGCTTCACAGAAAACTCTTGGCAAGATTACTACTGATTTGTAAGAAGCGAGGGCAGTCATATTGGGCATAACAAGGTCCTATACACATGAAATGCATGGCCAATTCATTTGAAATATTGTTAGCTGGATCAGCAGAAGAACCTCCCTTCCTCTTTTCCAACAGTGTCTTGGGTGTACATCTGCAGTTAAGATAATATTGTTTAATGCTATGTCCAAAGATAGAGCTGACAACAGTTTAGCGATTGCTCTGTCCACATTGACGTCAGTACAAAACCCACAAGAGGAATCATACATGATGCATGTTCAAACATGGCTATAAATGGTGGAGAACAAAATACAGCAAAATTACTTGGAATAGCAGTTTTCAAAACAAAGAGATTTATGGAGACACTAAATGTTTAGTTATTCCTATACCAATAATTCTAGTTTCCACGTTTTAAAATGAGAAAGTAGCTTACTGGAGGAATAAGTTCTTCAGTATAAAATATAGCAAGGGTCTTTAGTTTTTCTGCTGGCACTTTGTTATATGGCATACAACACTGGGTGTCCTAAAGCGCTTGACATTGAAGGGTCTGCACTCAAGCTGGGGGTTTCGAATCAAGAGGGGTGCACCGTGGCCAAAGGCATGATCAAAGAGGATCTTCGACAGAAGTGGCAGAATTCTGGGATTGGAGTTCTAGATGTTGCGGGCAGAAAAGCTCATGGTTCAAACACCAATGGTGGGGCTGGCAGAGCGGGGGACATGGAACAGGCCAGCGTTTGCAGAGTTGAGAGGTTGGCATGGTGTTAAGAAGTTACAGCAGCAGAAAGAATCATACCCATGAAGGGTTTTAAAAGCGAGGATGAGAATTTGAAACTTGATCCTTTGACAGCTGAAAATGCTTCACAAGTCTGATTAAAGATTAAAGCATTATTTCTGATAGAAGTAACCGTTACAGTGACAAACATGAATCCACAGTGTACCTCCTTAATCTTTTAGCTATAAGCATACATGCAAAGCACATTGAACAACAAATTGCATTTATATTGTGACCTTCACCTAGAATATCATCTTGGAGCCTTGTCTTTAATACTTAAATATTCTTCCCTATTTTCTTTTAGTAAAATTAGTGACTCATACAGAGGTATAGACATGGAACCACTTTGCTTCCATCACCGAAGTTTGCTTAATGTGTGAACCTCGGCAGTTCATTGTAGCTCAGGGTAACGTCGGTTCAAAGGATTCGCAAACATTCCAACAATGCTCAACTGAACAAAAAAAAGGCTGCACGAGACAAATTTGGTTCCTTCAGAGAACCCTGGAAGGTTACATCACAGAAACGGGCCATTTTTTCCATCAAATTATTTTTCTCCACAAATAACCTATTCAGTCCCCACACTATTTAATAGATGTTTTTTTAAAAAAGCAATGGCTCTGCCTTAACAATGGATCAACAGAGTCCATTGTTGGGGCAGCATCTGATTGTTTGAACAGCTGATCTAGAATTCAGAATATCCTTTCCACCAGCCTCAATAAAGGTTGCTAGAATTTTAATGGAACATTTTAACAAAGACTAAAACAACTCACTCGCTGCAGAGGTGAATTAATGCTAAGAGTCTGACCAGCTGGCAGCATCTGGGTCTGGGTATCAGAGTGGGACTTCACTCTTCTCATGTGAAACGCATTAAACCAAGGAATTTATCATTTCTCCAGTTCTACGGATTTTGGGTCAACTTGGTACAGTCCTGTCTTAGGGTCAAAAGGTTGAACGTTCAAAACCAATCAGGACTCGAATTCAGTCGATCTAGGTCGACATTTATAGTACTACTATATTCCGAGAGTTTAAAATCAAGCTGCCTATCCAAGTGAATGTTAAAATTCTCATTTTAACTATTAGAAAAGAGAATGAAGTTTCTCCCCAGTGTCCATGTCAACAATGCTTTGACTAATGGGTCAACTCACCTGCTGGCTGTTTGTGAAACCTGAACTGATTGGGTGGCCGACTAGACAGTCACTAGAACCTCAGTAATACTACAGGTATCCCTCCCCAACCGCGAGGGATACGTTCCTGTAAACCTTCGTGGTTGGTAAAATCGCGTTTGGAAAATGCAGGGCCCTATGGCAAACATGGGGATATGGGGAGTAAGTTCACGTTTAGTAAAACTACCGTAAATACCCGCGTATAAGGCACACTCGCGTATAAGGCGCACCCCCCACTTTTGACCTTTTCTTGGTGAAAAAAAACGGAAGCATTTTCGATTATATTGCCGGCAGAAGGGAGGGAGGCAGGAGAGACAGGTAGGTAGGGCGGGAGAGAGGGAGGCAGGCAGGGAAGGAGAGAGAAAGGGAGAGAGGGAGGGAGGCAGGCAGGCAGGGAGGGAGAGAGGGAGGCAGACAGCCAGGGAGGGAGACAGGCAGGGAGGCAGGCAGGCAGACAGGGAGGGAGAGAGGCAGGCAGCCAGGGAGGGAGAGGGAGAGAGGCAGGCAGGTAGCCAAGGAGGGAGAGAGAGAGAGAGAGGGATGGAGGCAGGCAGGTAGGCAGGGAGGGAAGCCGGTAGGTAGGCAGGGAGGGAGAGAGAGAGGGGAAGGCAGGCAGCCAGGGAGGGAGGGAGAGAGAGAGAGGGGGAAGCAGGCAGGGAGAGAGAGAGGCAGGCAGGGAGAGAGAGAGGCAGGGGGGGGAGGGTGGCAGGCAGACCGGGTTAGGCTGAAGGCAGGCAGCAGGCACAGCACTGAAGTTCGCTGCTGCTGCCGCTGCCCGGGCGGCCGAGGCTGAAGCCCCATCACCCGCTCCCCCCAACCCCCGCCGGACACACTGACCAAACCCCGGCTGACAGCGCGCCGGCCGCCCCTCCTGTTTACTGTATTTCCGAGGCTCAAAATTTCTTGTACCTGCGTATAGGGCGCACCCCCAACTTTCGAGATCTTGCGACGTGCAAAAAAGTGCACCTTATACGCGGGTATTTACGGTAAAACACAAAACACATAGTTATAACACACCTGGGGATAGGGAAATTAAGTTTGGGCACATTGGCTGCCAGCATCTGCAGCAATCAGACAGTCAGGCTGTCTGACTTAGAGAGAGACGGGGTGGGTGGGGGTTACTTACCTTAATCCTAAAACAGAAGCGCTGTCACTGTTTGATTGCAACATCGCAACTGGGTCCTGGTGCTGTACGCTAGCTGTTCGAAAATTTAAACCGCGGATTTAAACAGCGGATGCGCAAAACGAGGATTGTCGCATTTAGCAAGCCGTGGATACACGAGTTTCGTGTTTGGCGAGGCCGCGGTTGGGGAGGGATACCTGTATGTCATAAGGCAGCGCGACTTTACTAATCAAACCAATAACCCTAGACTCTACTAGTGGCAAACCGAAATACTGCACCTGCGCGACAACGTGGGTTATCGGCTAGCATTATCGGCTTACCGCTAGTATGGCTTTAAAGTCGCGCTCCGCTCTTTTCACCCGCTTGGTGTGCTCCATTTTAAAAAGAATCGCCAGCCTATAAACCTCAACACCATGGCTTCAAGCGCAGCATCTACCAGCAAAGGTGAGAAGTGCAAGACAGTAGTTTTAACAATAAGTATAGGTAAACCTCTATTTACGGCAGGGTTGCGTTCCCACACATATAGGCAAGAAGGGGTACTTGGGGTAACTGTACAGTATTGTACTTTAATACTGGCAAACTTTAATACAGTACACTACTGGCAAACTTTAATACTGGCAGTGTGACAGTGGCACTTGCAGCTTCCCCACTCATCTTGATGTTGTGGAGCCCATCGCGTCTTTTAAACCTTTGAAACCACCCTCTGCTAGCACTGAAAGATGGTGCCGTTGAGTCTTCTCCTTCCTGATCATTCAACTCCCTAAACAATGATTTCACCTTTTCTTGGATAACCAGGGTGTTGAGTGGTATATTACGCTGGTTCTAATTCTCAATCCAGACACTCAGCATTCTTTCCATGTTTTCCATCACATCACTCCTATGTTTTTGCTAATCTGCTTGCACCTGTAACACACCTTGAACTTGCCAGTATATTGTCCTTATTCTGTTTTATAGTAACCACTGTCGATTTAGCTAGCCCTAAAGCCCTCCCGACGTCCATACCCTTTTCACCAGACTCATTGCGCTTTATCACCTTCAATTTGGTATTTAAAGTGATGACTTTGCGGGGTTCCTGGGCCCTAGCAGTATTACCACTGCTCATTTCACTTACCGCTGCCTCTTCCCCGACTTGCTGTAATCGTGGTAGAGGCTGTAAATCGCTCGAAGTTGCTTAGGAATGTTCGGAAATTACTGTAATACTGACGTGGTGTGGTGTCGCTTCAAAATCAGCTGGCCTTTAAACAATGATGTGGCGACATGCTATTATCCAGTTCAAATGTTTGGATTTACCTGTGAATACACTATGGACTGTGCGTATAGACAAAAAGGATGCGTGAAATGCGACTGCGATATTCAAAATATGCACCCCAGAGGCGCAAAAAAAAATTGGGTTCCTTAAAATGAATCCAAGTGTCGTATATCGATCAAAAGGTGTTAAAAAATGATGGTCCTTCAATCAAAATGTCCTAAATAGAAGGGTTGTGAATCGAGGCTTACCTGTACCAACAAAATATTCTGTTATTATTTATGCATTTATAAATGCTACACCGCTATTGTTCCGGATAAGTTCCGGTTTATCGAATGGGGACTTTTTGGGGGCGTACTGGTTATACGGAAGTGCTAGTTCATTGAATCATGGATAAACAGGCTTCTACTGTATAGATTTTTTTCAATTCATTTTTCCGGATAAATTCCAGTTAATCCAATGCGGACCTTTTTTTTTGCGATGCCGGTTATATGGACGTTACAGTTGATCAGATGCCGGATAAACGGACTTTTACTTTAGTTGGCCTTTACTGCCAGGCAGTGAGGGCTAAAGCAAATTGACAATTTCTATTTTTAAAGTAACATTTGTGAAAATTGCTACTGACCCACTCAGGATGTGTATTCGCTCTGTGTTGAATTTCAGAGGCGTCAGTTCACAGCGCAGCACCTGGAGAGCTTCCAGAACTTTTCCATCTTCCAGATATTCCAAATATTTCTGTTGCAGTAGCAAGAACTTCATTTTCTGAAAATATATACGCAGAACAAAATGGGAAGACTGGTAATTTTAGTACCTAACTACTTAATTGCGCTTTAAAATTCAAATGTTCAAAAATGCACAGGGAGTTCTGAAACAAGGAATCCAATCAAGAGAGACGAATAGAACACGTCAAAGCCATAAACGTATGTTAATCCCAACACAAACTTTACCGTGCCATTGTACTTCACAAAGACACAGAAACTGCTTCCATAAGTTTATTATTAAACACAGTATCATCATTTGAGCTTGTACAGACGTCTGTCACCAGTGTCCACAACAGAACAGAATACTGACCTACTGCAAAGCTGCACACCACTTAACCAACAAAATTGCACTTTCCTTTAGGGAACATGGAAAAAATGTTCAACTTTGAGAGTCATTTTGAGCAACATTAACTCTTCCACTTAGGTAAGTTGATGCAGTTTCTGTTCCTCTTCCTGTAGAAGCCCAATCCAAGACTTTAAATCAGCGGTGGCCAACCTGTGGTCAGTCAAGAGCTGCCTTCCGATTTTATTTTCAATTTTGTGATTTTATAGCATAAACCAAGAAATATTCAATTAGGAAATTTAATTTTGTTGGCAGACAATAAAGTTTGTCAGCTACTGTACTAAACGCTGTTGTATGCTACTCGAGAGTTGCAATAGTGTGGCAGAGCTCCTAACTATTTCAGTGCCAGTTTACCAAGAAGCCTGAACTAAGTCCGATTCCTGAAACAGGACGGTTATATAATACAATGATTGTTTAAAACAAAGCACCTTTACAACATGCCAACTGATTGCTTACATATGGAATCCACTAATGCACACCTACCATCTATCCTCCAAACCAATTTGCGTTTTCTTAATTCATGGATGCCATATTGTAACTGATCAAACACACAAGGAAACTCCACCATTTTGTTCAGTTTGTCTTAAAATGATCAGAGTACAAGTGGTGTTTTTTCTCAATAGGTTCTATTTATGAGGACTGTTTTCAGCACGGTTTCCCTATTACTCATTTGATTGCATGATTAAGGAAAGAAAATATATAAAACCACAAATGGGATCAAATCTGTATTCCAAGAACAGCTGCATCTGATACATCACACTTAGCTGCCGATTTACACAAACCACAAGCACAAACAACGAATCAATGGCTCATAGTCTGATCACATGTTCAGTAAATTCAGTCCAAACCAGCAGCAGACATGTCAACGCCTTAACTTTAAAATGGGCTTTTTGTTTAGGGCTGTTTCTATGAAGCAATTTTATTCCTTCCCCCTTTATGTCTCCTCACTCCCATACATCACCACTCAAGCAAGCATTGATCTTTGGGACATTTCAACAATATTTTGTTGAATCGACCACTTAGAAACAGGCAAACAAACTGAACAGACTCAATTTGCACTTGTCATAAGCAGCACCATCTTCTGGCAGGAATGTACTAGACATTCTGACAGCATTTGATGACACTCCAAAATAATACAACCCTTCATATCAGCAGCTTCAAGCAGTGTGCCAATAAACTGATCATGTTAGTGTGCCCAGTCAATAGTAAATGTAATTGGGAAACATTTTCTACTTAACCTGGAGCCCCGAGTTCTATGAAGCTGGAGCAGACAATTCAAAGCAAGTTTGTGGATTTCTATCTATGCTCATTGCATCCGGTTCACTTTTGTACTGAATTAGGCCCAACACTACCCTTAAAATGGGCTCAATTTTAAACTGCATGTTTTTGAAACGATTTAACTTAGGTTTATAAAAGATTCTAATTATGGAAATAAGTACACTTGTTTTATTAATGCAAAGCAGTGATCAAGGTGAGGGTCACTCTGGATGTCAAACTCAATTCAACCTTCAGGGTTAAATAAGCATGAACCACAGGGTGTGACAGGTTTGTTTCCTGTGAAAATGGCTGCCAATGACTTATTTTCCTATACTGTACTTAAAATCATACGGCAGAGAGAAATGAACACAGAATGGCAGGAGAGACACACATGTACCCGCACAGAGAGACACATACACATCCATGTGTATCTCTGGAGATTATACTGATTAATAATACTAAATACTGAAATAGCTAATTTCCTGTGAAAACATTTGCACGTGCATGCAACAGTTCTTCAGAGTCCAAGGAGAACCTTGGTTTTGAGCCCACTTGTGCATGAGTCTCTGCCTCGAAATATGTGTTTTTCTCAGTTTATCACACTGTGTACGTTTCTCTCTCTGCAAGTCTGTGTGCGTGTTTTACACTCCCTGTATGTCTCTATGTCATTACACCTCCATCTGTAAGTCTGTGTTTTCATGCATTTCTTACTGTGAGCATGCATGGGTATTTCCTACTGTCATTCTGTGTGTGCAGCTTTCCCTCTGTGACACTGAGTATGCATCTCCGTTTCTGCCACTGTGTGTGCACGCATCTCTGCTACTATATGCATACGTCCCCCTGCTTCTGTGTCTCATCCTGCCACTCTGTGCATGCACCTCTCTACCACGATGTGCATACATCTTTCTAGCACCCAGTGGCTGTCTGTTTGCCATTCCATGAATGTGTATTCTTGCATGCGTACCTTTCTCTGTCATTGAGTGCACATGTATCTCTCTGCCCCTCTGCCACTGTTTATGTGCGTGCATATCTCTGAAACTGCATGTGATCCCACAGCAAACTCCTCTCCTGCACAAAATACTTCCAAGAAACACTTTAAATCTGACCATGTTCCCTCCATGGTCTCACCTCACCCTACCTCTACAACCTTGATCGATGCCTCCGTTCAGCAAACAATAACCCGACTCATGTCTCCTGCCCAATTCGTCCCATCACTCTGGGCAAACTTTCAGTGATTCAGCCCCTATTCTCTGTAAAGCCACTATATAAACTGTTGCTTTAGCTTTCTGTATTCAGCATCACTTTCCGATAGGCCAACATGTAACTAGACACACCACGGTGAGTCGTTTCAACTCAGGGTGGCTCTGCATTCAAAGCATCTTCCACCATCTTTGCCCTTTCGCCTGCCCGAAAAAAACGGAGTCTTCCAAGTTGCAGCAAACTAATGCATAAATGTATTTTTAAACCTTGAAGGGTTAAAAAGAGAAGAGGAATTTTTTTGTGTACTGACCCAAAACGTCAGTTCCTCTGTTCCCAGCTCTCCCCTCCCCCGCAATCCTAGACAGGAAGTTCTCCAGTGCTGCTGCAAAACAAATGAATCAGCTGGAACAGACAAGCAGCTGATCACCTTTGTTTATCTTCCCACCCAGCAACAACATCGGCTTTTTCTACTCTAACAAATAATTTCACATTTTAAACATGCATCTCCATTGACCATTGTTCTGTCAAACACTAGCCTGTCCATCCTGACATATCCAGAAGCTTTCACATTGAAATTAAGTTTTTTGTTAAAAAAATGGAAAACACCAATAAAACATCTATCTGACTCTGTTCATTGTTCCTTACCACAATCGCATGAGGTGAATGCACCAAAGACTTCAATTCATTAAGATCGTTTTCAGCCTGTTTTAAAAGAAACAATCAGTTCAGTCCAAATTAAGCAATGAAGAAATAAACCCGTTTATAAAAGGCAGAAGATTTGACAGAAACCATCACCTTTTCCCATTCTCCTTCCATCACGTGATTGCGGAATTTGGTTGCAGATGAATGCTCCAGACGACAGCCTGACTCCTGCATCAAAAGATCCACCGTTTGGCTAAAAGAAAAATTCAAATTGTAACCTGCCATGATATTTAATGAGATCCAGAATAGTCTATTACAATTTAAGCACAAGATTCCATAGTATTTACAAAATGCACTGCAGAGTACTCATGCCTACACTGTAAAGTGAACACTCATTTTCCTCCCAAACCGTTTATGTAATTAGAGTGCATGTTAGAATGCATGTTACAAATCATAATAACTGACGGGTATTTTATGTGTAAGGCACAGCCGCCATGCTTTACGCAAATTATCTCCTGTGTTCGCCTAAAAGTAGTCACTACACTTCACATAAAGATAATCCTATGAAGCGCTTTAAGATGTCCCCCTGACATGAAAAATAGGACATAAAATGATCATTGTTTGCACTACATGTTTGTGCAGGTATAGACCTGCAGGTGTAGTAATAATCCTAAAATATATCAACATGCCTTTTGGGCAAGTTCATGTAATAGTATGAGAGTAAGACTACTAAACCACCCCAGACTGATCAAAAACACATGATTTTTTTTTGGATGTCAGCCGGGTATCCGACACGTGTAAACACATCACCATGCCTAGGAGTATCCAAACCAAGCTGAAATTTTCATGCATCCCACCTATAAGTGGAAATCCTAAAGATACATTGTTGGAATGGAATGCATACCCTCACTGGATGGACTCATCCCGCTTATCTACTTCAGGAAAAAGTATTAGATCCAGATTGACAAGAGCTGGGGTCTCCAAAGTTGGGGGTACTGCTGGAGTATAAACAGCTATAACCACATAGTTTGCCATTGATATTGCTGTCTAGCAAGTTTTTCCGCTGCTTGTCCAGCTAGGATTACCTACCCATTACGGCTTAGGATTGCAGCATTAACAGGAGCTGAATGGGATAACACCTGCCCCTAGTGACTGGTCTGCCCTTCCAGGTCCTGATGAAGAGCCAGGCTGCCTGTGCTGTCATCTGTAGGGCCCTGGAATACTTTGTACTGGCTTGGCTCAGGAACCAAACTACCAAGACCACCACAGAAAACTGGCTCGATTTCAACATTCCATTGTCGGGATGTCACCTTGGAGGCAGTTCACTTCCAAGGAGACCCACTTAACCCCCCCCACCCCAAAGGATAAATATGAACACTTGACAGTAGAGCATTGCAATGGAGCAAGTACATATCCCATTATTAATGTCATACAGCTTTTAACATAGTCGATTACAACATTCAGTGTCTTGGAATGTCCTCCTGACGTGAAAGGCACAACAAATGTCATTTTGTTGTTGAAATACTGAACAACAAAAATTTGGATAATTTGCAGATCACACATTTCATGTAAAACATCTCAAAGGCTTCACAAAATTGGAATAGTTTGAAATGAAGAACGTTAAGGGCAATTGCAGCAGCCAACCAGAAAACAAGTTGCCAACTAATCTGATATTTAGGGGGTTTGGGGAGTTGACTAGAGCGAAGGATATTAACCCCACGAGATACTCGTCACTCTCAAATGGCAGCATGGACGGATTGATCCAAACACATTTGTACATTTGTCACAAATAGAAGCAATTTTATCTTCACCCCAATTTTGTTCTTCACGTTAATGCACAACCTGATCTTTACATCTACACAAAGTATCAATGTCCACTGTATGCACTCAAGAGGATTTCAACCGCAGTATGCAAATATTATTTAAGCCTTTTTGTTCTAAAATTCAATGCCAGGAGATACATAAGCCCTTCTGTTACAACATATGGAGTATAACCCATTCTGCTCTGTTCTCATAATTCAAAGCACAAGAGAAGGATGAATAGCAACAGGTAGAACCTTAGAACTTTCCTGGAAGTCTACGCTTACATTCCAATAAACACTATTGCACCACAGAAGATAGCCTTCTCACAATGTCCCGACCAATTATTCTCCAAATAAAATGCTTCATTACGCTGGTCATAAAACTTCAAATTCTTCCCCCACTTCCCGCTTCATTCCAAATCTAACAACAGTATGCAACATCTAGAGAATAATTATCCTTCACAATCTACAATGTTTAACCTGACCAGTAACATTCAAAAGATAGCATTTCCCTGATCTTATTCGGACTCAGATTTCTTAAAATCATCGTGTTTGTGCCCGTCTTTGAAAAGAGCTACCCAAATCAATCCCACTCCCCTTCTCTATCCCCCTAATTCTGCAGACATGTCCTCCCCAAGTTCTCTCTCCCCATAGCCCTGCAAACTCGACCATATTCAGATGGAAACATGTTTTGTTGCTTTATTTCACCACATGTATATATATATATATATATAGAATAGGGGGACCAAAAGTCATCATGCCATTACAATTATTCTTTTTAGATAATAGGATAGTTATCACCACTTTTTGGTCACCCAGTATATACCGCTGGATCAGAAGGTTATGGATTCAAGCCGCACATCAAAACATTAAACTCACACCCAAGTACAATACTGAGTGTGATTACATGCTGGAATATAAATCAAGATCCCCCTGAACCGATGAAGTGGACACTAAAGATCATGTGCTGCCACTGAAAAAGAAAGGGGAGTTTCTCTCAGTATCCTGCCTAACAATCCTCCAGATAAATGGATCGTTCAGTGCATGGCTATTTATGGGATATTGCTGTGTACTGACTGCCATGTTTGCCTACAGTTGGACAATTCTCTGTCAAGCGCTTGGAGACGTTTCGATGTTTCATAAACGCAAGGACTATTAATAGGCTCATATTTTCGAGCTGCTCCCGGAAGATTATCCTCTGCATTTTCTTATATGACAACATTCAATTCATTCCTCAACAATTTGATCCTTTCAATATCATTCCAATAAAAACAGCTATACAGATAAATGAAAATTGTTGAGGAGGGGGGTGGGGGTTGAATGGCCGCTGTTTTTGTCACGTTACTTCTGCAGGTATAAAACAGCCTCTGCAAGATGAATGTCAACGTTCGTACTCACTTCAACCCCAAGCCGTGTAAGTGTTGCCCTATCAGGCGGATCACATCCTCGTCGCTCTGGGACAGGCGTTTCTTCTTCTTCAGGCCGCTCTGATCGGGGCTGGCTCCCATGGAGGCGGCAGCGGTGGAGGAAGAAGAGGGCAGCCCATTGGAATGAGAGGCCGGGGCGGCCAGCGGGTTCTGGGCGGAGGCCGCGGCGTTGGAGGCCGGCTGCTCGGCCTGGCTCAAATCCCGGACCGCCGTCGAGTCCCCATTGTGGGCTGAAGCGCAGGAGGGGGCTTCGGCGTTTTGGTTCCCGTTGGCCTGCATGATTCCGCTGCCGCCGCCTCCTCCCCCGAAGAGCGGGAGGCCGCTGCTGAGGTGACCCGGAGGGGGGTTGGGGCCTAGAAGCACCGCCGCCCGCTCTCCCTCGCCACCACCCTCCTCCTCGTCCGCCGGCGCCGCTCGCTGCTTCTTCCGCGGTGGCGGGGACGCTCCGCCGCTCTCCGAGTCGGAGGAGGTGGAGGAGGAGGCCAGAGTGGACGCTGCCTGGGCCGCCGCCGCTGCCGCCGCCGTGGTGCCGCCTGTGTGTCGGGGGAGTTATTGTCGCGGGGCCCGAATGGCCCCCGGGGAATGGGGGGGAGGGGGCTGCGCGCGTCTTTAACGGTCAAAAGTGGGGGGGGGGGGGAGCGCGGGGGCTCCGAGCCGCTCCGCAGGGTGTTAGGCTGCGCGCGGCTTTAACGGTCACTTCGCCGCGGGGTTTCCCTCCCTGTCCCCGGGGGAGAGGGGTCTAGTATCCCGAGTCTCCGTCTCTCCCGTTCTTTTCTTCCCCTTCCCCGGTCTCGAATGGCCTGTATTTCTCCCCTCACTCTACAGTTCGCTCTTTACCTCGCCCGCCCGCCCGCCCGCCCGCCCGCCGATAACTTCTTGCTCGCTCGCTCGCTCGCTCACTGTGTGTTTCTGTTGTTATCGCTCTAAATGGAGTCCTCACCACAACACTGAGTCCACAGCGTCCGCGGTACCTCCTGCACTTCCGCTCGACCACCGCGGAGGAGGAGAGGGTGAGGTCATCGCGCACCGCCAGCCCCGCTGACGTCGCCGCGCACGATTGCGTGCCGAAGCACCCGCAACACGACCAGGACCATATGAGCATTGCAACCAGGCGATACTATTACCGCCCTGGGGGTTGGGTACTTTGAACTTGGTTTCTCCCTCCCTCCCTCATATAACAACTCACATTTTAATAATAATAATAATCCTTGCAGTTGATACAGCGCTTTCCACGTCTTCTAGACGTCTCAGAGCACGTCACTGAACACACTGTATATATTTGTGGGCGAAACGCGGCAGCGAATTGCGCACAGCAGCGTGTGTGTGTCCTCCCCCCCACACACACACACACACACACACAGCCGTGGGTTGAAATGACCAATTCATGATTGTGTTTTTTCTTTTGAGGCATTATTGTTTTGGCATTATCTTTTGAGGCATTATCTTTTGAGGCAACGTTTCACCCTGCTCGGAATTGAACCCAGGTCTCTCGCTTGTAAACCACTGAGATGCAGGGCTCCACGACATATAAACGCAATGCAGGTGCAACAATCAACATAAATCAACCACAACCTGTATTTATAGGGTGCCCCTCGCGCAGGTACCATCCCAGAGCGCTTGACAGTGGCAGACCATGACAGTGAGCCAGAAGAAGTGGGGGGTGGGGGAAGTGACCATAAGCACGGTCGAAGAGGAAGGAAAGCGTGACCGGAAAATGAGGCAGGAGGAGGCAAGGCTGTGGGATTGAAGGACTATTCCAGAGTTTGGGGATGTGATGATTGAATGCATTGCTGAAAATTCACCCTGACCTCTTGACTTGAAAGGCGCTACAAAAACCTAAGTTTATGTAGCGCCCTTCACAGTCTTAGAGAGTTGATTATTAATAATTGAATTGGTATAGCACTTGAAGCATTTCACAGATAAATGTTCATTGTATTTGAACTGTGCATTTGTAGGTAAACCCAACAGAACGGTCATCTGCTCAACCACAAATTACATTTGGATAGTGCCTTTCACATTAGGACGACCCAACGTGATAGACATTCAAGGATTTGTACTGGTGCTGATGTACAAACCTGGATCTAAAGTGATTTGGGGCCATTACCTGAGCCAGTCAGGCCTACAGTAATGCAGGATACAGTTGACAATAAAGTCAATAAACAAGCTAGCCAAATTTCCAATTTAGTTGGCAGGACCTGGATGATCAGACTAGTTATTTCACCCTGATCTGCTGGAAATCGAATCCAGTTCTCTTGCTTGCGAGGCAAGTGCTCTAACCCCTGAGCTACAGGATTCCACCTGCATATAAAATGGAAGAGATTAACAAAAATTCATGCAGTTCCGTTGCAGGCAGAGGCAACAGAAATTATAGTGGGGAATAAAGAAACGGCAGAGTCATTAAACTAATAATTTGTTTCTGTCTTCACTTTAGAAAACACTGAAAACTTAACTAAAATAGCATGGAATCAAGAGGATAATGTTAGTGAAGAACTTAAAGAACTTAATGTCAGTAGAGCATTAGTACATGAGAAATTGATGGGACTAAAATCTGATTGTGGAGTCCTGTAGCTCAGTGGTTAGAGCATTCACCTTCCAAGCGAGAGACCTGGGTTCAATTCCAGGTCAGATCGAAACCTTGGGCAAGTTTCCTGACACCAGACGTTTGGTGTTAATCGTTCAAAAAAAACAAAATTGGTCACTTGAATCTACAACTATTTCTGGGGACGCTGCCATGCGCAATCGGCTGCCACGTTTCGCCCACAAATATCCAGTCAATTCACTTTACAGTGCATTCTGTGAAGCGCTTTGAGACGCAGTCTAGAAGACGTGATAATGGCTATGTCAAATGCAAGGACTATTGTGGGAATGGGCAGAGTAAACACGATTTTGTGAAAGGAAAATTGTGTCGAATAAATCTCTTAGTATTTTTAAGATGTAACTGGATAGGGGAGAAATCAGTGGATATAGTGTATCTGGTAGGTCCTCTTCATCCGAGTCCCTGGTGTCCGAGTCTGAGTCCCTGCCACTTTTTAATGTCCGAGTCTGAGTCCTCAATGTCCGAGTACTCCATGTAAAAATTCACACCCATCACCAATTTATACATACTAGAATTTCAGTCTTATACCTTTTTTTGATGTATATTGCTTGCTACGCTTTGTTTACAAGGGTTGGTTTCTTACTTCATGGCCTTCTGCAATAAATTGACTCATTATCCCAAAGCTCAAGTGCTTAATGGTTTGGTTCAAGAACAAATAAAAATTATATTTTTAGTCCCTGAAGCACAAGGAGTATTGACTTCTCAAGTCGTCAGTCACTTGTCTGGTAAAGCCGTTGCACTGATATTCACTGAAATGAAGATTCACAAAATGCTAAGACAGTGATATGTATTCATTAATTTGAGGAAGGTAACGCGGTCGGGCATGAAAACCAAGTGTCTAGAAAGTTGATGTTAATCCTCTCCAAACATGCAGTTAAGCAGTAGTTCCGCAGTAACCTGTGCCTTATTAAATTTGTCTTTCGGAGTGCTTCAAATTGATAAGTTTGCCTAACTAAACAATTCTAGCTCAAACGTCGGACTGCAATTTAGAGACCTTGCAGTTTAAAGCTGACTTGGAACTAGTAACTTGGCTGGCTTGTGGTATATGCTTTTATTCAAACTGTGGATGAGAATTCAGGGAATTCCTCTTACGAGTCCCCTAAATTTGCATGTTTTCTAATTCCGTTCTCCTTTCCTTTCTGTCCGTCACTTTGCTCCCTGTCTTATCTCTCCCACTGACTCTCATCTGTCTCCCTTCCTCTGTCTGAAACAGATTTATAAAGTCATCCCGGAAGGTATTCGACTGTGGGCAAACTTTAAGAAGCAATAATCGAGTCTAACCTTTAATTTGGAGAGGCAAGGATTCACATGGCACAGGCATGACAATAATAATAATAAGAAGAATTCCTGCATTTGATATTGTGCTTTTCACGTCTTCTAGATGTCTCACGATGGTGTGAATGGCCTCCTTCTGTGTTGTACAATTCTATGATCTCCAAATCCATCTAGATTTATAAATCTAAACCTTGTTTGGCAAATGTATTTGAAAAGCGCTCCGTGCTAAGCGCTCCGAGACGCAGTCCGGCGCGAAGGGCGCTAAGTAAATGCAAGTTGTTTAAGTTGTTTTTGTGGGGAAAAAAAACAAAGTCTCACTTTACTTTTCCTCCATTTATATAAATGATCTGGACTCGTATACACCAGCAAAATGTATACACCAGCACAATCAAATCAGTTAGGATTCAGTCTCATGATTACTGTCAAAGTGGCAATCTTTGGTTTCGTAATTTTGTTGTTGTTCTATCACCCCCCCCTCTCCCCCTCCACCTCAGCACTCCCTTTCCCACCTGCCTGGCATGATTTTACTGAAAATGCACATGTATGAACCCCAGTTGAAGACAGAAGGATTGGGTTGGCTTTTGTGCGTTGGTATGCGTGCGTGTGTGTGTGTGTGTGTTGTCTTCCCCAACCCCCATTTGTGTTGAGGAGAGAGATTTTAATTTTTTTTCCAAATAAAAAGCCTAGCTGCAGATTGCTTGCCTAGGCTTGTACTTGTATATATTGGTGTGTGACCCAGCACTCGTGAGTGCTGCTGATCTGAGCATGAGTCAGTGCATTGCGCACAAAGAAGAAAATTGCAGGGCTGTAGGACTCGAGTCCTGGACTCGGACTCGAGACCGGTCTTGAGTCCTCATTTCAAAGACAGTGGAACGCTTCGCGGCGCTCGCGCTCTACTTTTTACACGTATCTCCACGGGGCTAGATTTTAGTCCCCGTATACTACATAGCCCTATAAGGCCAACTTCAGCACGCCATGACTTCCATCTGTGTTGCAGGAGAGTGACAAAAGTCAGAAGTACGTACGTAAGACTCCTCCAACCAGACGGATTTTTCTAAGTCGGCCTGTGTTCCCCACTCCCCAGACAGAAACAACTTCACTGTTAATGGTCCTAAAAAGTTGATCAACCACTCGGCATTCTTATCATCTCAAATTAATTTTCTTCAGACTTGTTTCATTAAATACTCGTGTGAAAAAGATAACTGTTAAATCAAACACTGTCAGCTGCTACTGCCAGCTGGATATTAAAAGAAAAAAATCAGTGAAAGTGAAACACGTGTCAATCTAGGGCATTGAAATTGAAACACATCATGTTTTAAAGGGCTTTTTTAATTGGTAGAAAGCTTCAGAAAAACTTTACATGAGATAGGAAGCAGTATCCCACTTGGGATACCGCATCACAATGAATCCATATGCAGATTCCGCCACAGGATTTCCCGTAGTTCGGCCAGCTTCAAATATTTCAAAACTTTTTGAAAATAATGTATTTGTTGTTTACAAAAAAAAGGTGAGCTTTACCCACTGTTTTTTTTTAAGCTGTATTAGTTTTTCTTTTAGAAGCTCATTGTTACAATTGCGGAAACATAACTAAGGCTTTTATATACAGTGTATAGATAAGGGTTCATGGAGTTAAAGGTAATATATTAGCGTGGATCGAAGGGTGGTTAACAGGCAGAAAACAGTAGGTATTCATTACAAAAGGGTTAGAATATAAGAGTAGGGAAGTCTTGCTGCAACTGTATAGGGCCTCGGTGCGACCGCAACTGGAATATCGTGTGTAGTTTTGGTCTTATCTAAGAAAGGATATAGATTCATAGAATTTTACGGCACAAAAGGAGGCCATTCGGCCCATCTAGTCTGTGCCGGCTCTTTGAAAAGAGCGATTCAATCCCACTGCCCTGCCCGCTCCCCATAGCCTAATAGACCTGTTCTCCCTAAATAAAGATCTAATTCCCTTTTAAAAGTTGTTATCGAATCAGCCTCCACCACCTTTTCAGGCAATGCATTCCAGATTCGAACAACTCGCTGAGTGAAAAAATTTCTCCTCAGCTCCCCTCAACTTCGCCTTGAAACTATTTTAAATCTGTGACCACGACTCACAGATTCACCCACAAGTGGAAATAGTTTTTCTCTATTTGCCCTGTCGAAACCCCTCATGATCTTATAAACCTCTATTAGGTCTCCCCTCAATCTTCTCTGCTCCAGAGAGAATAACCCTAGCCTATCTAGCCTCTCCTCATAACTGAAGTCCCTCAATCCTGGCACCATCCTAGTAAATCTTCGTTGTACCCTTTCCAATGCCTTCACATCCTTTCTGTAGTGTGGTGACCAGAATTGAACACAGTATTCCAGCTGAGGCTTCACCAAAGTCTTATAGAGGTTAGTCAGCACTTCCTGACTTTTGTACTCTATACCCCTATTTATAAAGCCTAGTATCCCATATGCCTTCTTAACAGCCTTGTCTACCTGTCCTGCCACCTTCAACGAGTCACTAACACAAATCCCCAGGTCTCTCTGTTCCTTCACACCATTTAAAATTGTACTATCTAGCCTATATTGTCTCCCTTCATTTCTTCTCCCAAAATGCATCACCTCACACTTCTCTGCATTAAACTTCATCTGCCATGTGTCTGCCCACTTTACCAATTTGTCTATATCCTCTTGCAGATGGCTACTATCCTCCTCACTATTTACTATTCTCCCTAACTTAGTGTCATCTGCAAACTTGGAAACTGTACTCCGTACACCCAAGTCCAGATCATTGATGTAGATTACAAACAGCAATGGTCCCAAAACTGGTCCCTGTGGCACACCACTGCTCACTTCCCTCCAATCTGAAAAACAGCCGCTCACTACAACTCTCTGCTTTCTGTCTCGCAGCCAGTTGTGGATCCACGCTGCCACTGTCCCTTTTACGCCATGGGCCTTTAATTTCATAATAAGTCTCTCATGTGGCACTTTGTCAAATGCCTTTTGAAAGTCCATGTAAACTACATCAACTGCGCTACCATTATCCACCCATTCCATTACCTCATCAAAAAATTCTATCAGATTTGTAAGGCAAGATTTGCCTTTAACAAATCCATGTTGACTGTCCTTTATTAGCCTATATCTTTCTAAGTGAAGATCTACCTTGTCCCTGATTATGGACTCTAGAAGTTTGCCCACTACCGACGTTAGACTGACTGGTCTGTAGTTACCAGGCTTGTCCTTCTGCCCCTTTTTATACAAGGGAGTAACATTAGCTATCCTCCAGTCCTCTGGCACGACCCCTGTGTCCAAGGAAGATTGAAAGATCGTGGCCAGAGTCCCTGCTATTTGCTCCTGTGCCTCACTTAGTAACCTAGGGTGCATCCCATCCGGACCAGGTGACTTATCCACCTTGAGTGACGTCAACCTTTTTAGAACTTCCTCTCTGGTTATAATTATTCTATCCATTTCTCCTACCCTCTCCTCTAATACCATAGCATTGGCTGTATCATTTTCTTTTGTGAAGACAGAGGCGAAGTACTCATTCTGTACATCAGCCATGCCCTCTGCCTCCACAATGAGATTTCCTCCTAGGTCCCTAATTGGCCCCACCCTATCCTTGACCAACCTTTTACTCTTAATATGTTGGTAAAAAACCTTAGGGTTCCCCTTAATCTTACTCGCTAATTGTTTTTCATGTAGTCTCTTTGCCCCTCTAACTTCCTTTTTTAGTTCTATCCTACACTTCCTATATTCTGCTTGGTTCCCTTCTGAATTTTGAGCCTGACACTTATCATAAGCCTCTTTTTTTTTGTTTTATTTTGGCCCCGATTTCCTTAGTCATCCAGGGAGGTTTGGATGCCTTACATTTCACCTTTGTGGGAATGCTTTTTACCTGTGCCTGAACTATCTCCTCTTTGAACGCTGCCCACTGCTCGTTAGTTGTCCTTCTGCCCCTTTTTATACAAGGGAGTAACATTAGCTATCCTCCAATTTTTCTTTCCAATCCACCTTGGCTAGGTCCCACCTCAACTCATTGAAATTAGCCCTTTTCCAGTTGAGTGTCCTCACCTGTGATCGTTCCTTATCCCTTTCCATAATTATTCTGAATCTAACGATATTGTGGTCACTATTCGCTAGATGCTCACCTACAGAAACCTGTTGAACTTGCCCTACCTCATTTCCCAAAACTAGATCCAGCAATGCTTCTTTCCTCGTTGGACTGGAAACATACTGATCAAGAAAGTTGTCCTGCACACACTTCAGGAATTCTTCTCCCTCATTGCCCTTTACTCTACTATTCTGCCAGTCTATGTTGGGATAGTTGAAGTCACCCATTATCACTACTCTATTAGCTCTGCATTTCTCCGTGATACGCTTGCAGATCTGCTTGTCTATCTCCTCCCCACTATTTGGTGGTCTATAGTATACCCCTAACAGTGTAACTGCACCTTTTTTATTCCTCATTTCTAACCAGATAGATTCGGTTATACAACAAAATAAAAAGAAAATATAGCGCCTTTCATGTCGGGAGGACGTCCCAAAGTGCTGAACAGTCAGGTAGGGACCTGAGTGGGGTGGGGGGGGGAGGGGGGGGGGGGGAAGGGGAGGGGTAGGGGAAAGGAGAGTAGGAGAGGGGGAAGAGTTAGTGGGGCAGCCGAAGGCGGGGTCGAAGAGGAAGGTCTTGAGATCGGCCTTGAAGGAGGAAAGGGAGGAAGCGAGGGGGAGGGGCTGCGGGATGGAGTTCCACAGTGTGGGAGTAGAGAGGCTGAAAGCCTGGCCGCCGATGGTTGGCTGGTTAGGGCGGTGGACGTGGAGCAGGCCTGAGTCTGCTGAACGGAGGGGATGGGCAGGCTGATAGGGAGACAGTAGGTCAGAGAGACAGGCGGGGGCGAGGCTGTGAATGGCCTTGAAAGTGAGAACAAGGATCTTGAATTCGATCCTCTGAGTGATGAGCCAGTGGAGACAAGCGAGGGTGGGAGTGATGTGATCACAAAGCCTGGTGCGGGGGTGCCTTAGATACTCGCCTTATAGGGGGTTCAGCATAGATTCACTAGGTTGGTTCCTGGGATGAGGGTTTGACCTTCGAGGAGCGGTTGAGTAAACTAGGCCTTTATTCTCTAGAATATAGAATAGAGGTGATTTTATAGAGACCTATGCGGATAGGGCGGAATTAGGAATAGAAGATCAGCCAAGATCTTATTAAACGACTTGAGCGGCCAAATGGCCTACTCGTGGTCCTACTTCTTATTTTCCTATAGTTAGAGCACTGACCTTGCAAGACGCAGTCCTGTAGCTCAGTGGTTAGACCGCTCGCAAGCTGCATAAAACACAAGGATCATTATCTCCATCTGTGGTCTTTTATGCTGTTTCAATGAACCGTAGCGCCAGCTCGAGAAATTTCAGTTCATAACAGCTCACCGCCCTCCTCTTCTGTGACCACCTGATCTGTCGACGGACTCCACCCCTACCAGCGGGCCTGCCGACTTGGCGGCCAGCGGTGGAGTTGATGGCAGGGGCGGAGGCGAGAACCCGAGTGTGCGGAGCCAAGTGTGAAGGGGGTGGTGGGTGGGGGAGGGGTGGTGGGTGGGGGAGGGGGGGTGGGGGTGGGTGGGGGAGGGGTGGTGGGTGGGGGGGGGTGGTGGGTGGTGGGTGGGGGAGGGGTGGTGGGGTGGGGGAGGGGTGGTGGGTGGGGGAGGGGTGGTGGGTGGGGGAGGGGTGGTGGGTGGGGGAGGGGTGGGGGGTGGGGGAGGGGTGGTGGTGGAACGAAAATGTTGCTGAGTTAAGGGGGCGCCGCTATTCAAAGTTTGGAAGCCACTGCCTTAGAGGGTGATTCGATTATCATATTCATTATCATATGCTGTGTACAATTGTACAGCAGAGATGGAGGCCATTTGGCTCATCGTGTCTCTGCTGGTTATTTAAAAAGAGCTGTCAGAATCAAGCCAACGACCCCGCTTGCTCTCTATATCCCTGCAAACCTGTCCTCCCCAGATAACGATCGACTTCTCTTCAGAATCGGAAAAGACCTGGATGGGAGGATTGCAGTGAAGATTTCCAACCTTGCAGGGAGGTAAGACAACGTAGATTGGTGGAACAACAACAACAAAATGACACTTATAAAGCGTCTTTCACGTCAGGAGGACATCCGAAGGTGCTGGACAGTCATTTTTTCAGACCCGAGCTGGGGTCGGGGATGAGGAGGATGGAGGGAAAGGGCGGAATTTGGGTTGACTGATGGGACTGTCGAAGAGGAGGGTCTTGAGGTGGAACTTGAGGTAGGCCAGGGAGGGGGGCGAGGCGGAGGGACTGCGGGATGGAGTTGCAGAGGTTGGGGGCAGAGTGGCTGAAGGCTCGCCACCAATGGTGGGGTGGGTGGATCGGGGTACATGGAGCAGGCAGGAAACTGCTGAGTGAAGGGGGTGGGCAGGTTGGTTGGGGTCAGGAAACCGCAGAGATAGGGTGAGGCCGTGGAGGGTTTTGAAGATGAGGACCAGGATCTTGAATTGGATGCTCAGGGTGATGGGGAGCCAATGGAATTGGGCGAGGATAGTGGAGATTGGGTCATGAAGCTAAACACTTCCACAGAGGATCAGTAAATGGCACTTGCAAGAAATACACAAAGTAATGCTCCCTGAAGGTAAAACATGTATAAAATACACGTGTTACCTAATATAAGTCTCCCTTGGATTAAGTTTACACACACACACATACACACACATGCTCACAGCATTAATAGAATCATAGAATTTTACGGCACAAAAGGAGGCCATTCGGCCCATCTAGTCTGTGCCGGCTCTTTGAAAAGAGCAACTCAATCCCACTGCCCAGCTCTCTCCCCATAACCTAACAGACCTGTTCTCCCTAAATAAAGATCTAATTCTCTTTTAAAAGCTGTTATCGAATCAGCCTCCACCACCTTTTCAGGCAATGCATTCCAGATTCGAACAACCCGCTGGGCTGAGTGAAAACATTTCTCCTCAGCTCCCCTCTACTTCGTTTTGAAACTATTTTAAATCTGTGACCACATCTGTGACCACGAGTCACAGATTCGCCCACCAGTGGAAACAGTTTTTCCTTATTCATCCTGTCGAATCCCCTAATGATTTTACAAACTATTAGGTCTCCTCTCAACCGTCTCTGTTCCAAAGAGAATAAACCTAGCCTATCTAGCCTTTCCTCATAACTGAAGTCCCTCAATCCTGGTACCATTCTAGTAAACCTTCTTTGCACCCTTTCCAATACCTTAACATCCTTTCTATAGTGTGGTGACCAGAATTGGACACAGTACTCCAGCTGAGGCCTAACCAGAGTTTTATAGAGGTTAGTCAGCACTTCCTGACTTTTGTACTCTATACCCCTATTTATAAAGCCTAGTATCCCATATGCCTTCTTAACGGCTTTGTCTTCCTGTCCTACCACCTTCAAAGAGTCACTATCACAAATCCCCAGGTCTCTCTGTTCCCTCACACACCTTAAAATTGTACTATCTAGCCTATATTGCCTCCCCTCATTTCTTCTCCCAAAATGTATCACCTCATACTTCTCTGCAGTAAACTTCATCTGCCATATGTCTGCCCACTTTACCATTTTATCTATATCTTCTTGCAGATGGTTACTATCCTCCTCACTATTTACTATTCTCCCCAACTTAGTATCATCTGCAAACTTGGAAACTGTGCTCCCTACACCCAAGTCCAGATCGTTAATGTAGATTAAAAAGAGCAGTGGTCCCAAAACTGATCCCTGGGGGACGCCACTGCACACTTCCCTCCAGCCTGAAAAACAGCCGCTCACCACAACTCACTGCTTTCTGTCTCGCAGCCAGATGTGGATCCATGCTGCCACTGTCCCTTCAATGCCGTGGGCCTCTACTTTCCTAATAAGCCTCTCCTGCGGCACTTTGTCAAATGCCTTTTGAAAGTCCATGTAAACTACATCAACTGCGCTGCCCTCGTCCACAAATTCTGTTATCTCATCAAAAAATTCGATCAGATTTGTAAGGCAAGATTTGCTTTTAACAAATCCATGCTGGCTGTCCTTTATTAGCCTAGATCTTTCTAAGTGAAGATCTATCTTGTCCCTGATTATAGACTAGAAATTTGCCCACTACCGACGTTAGACTGATTGGCCTGTAGTTCCCAGGTTTGTCCTTCTGCCCCTTTTTATACCTCATCGAAAAATTCTATCAGATTTGTAAGGAAAGGTTTGCCTTTAACAAATCCATGCTGGCTGGCCTTTACTAGCCTAGATCTTTGTAAGTGAAGATCCCTGATTATAGACTCTAGAAGTTTTCCCACTACCGACGTTAGACTGATTGGCCTGTAGTTCCCAAGTTTGTCCTTCTGCCCCTTTTTATACAGGGGAGTAACATGAGCAAACTTCCAGTCCTCTGGTACAACCCCTGTGTCCAAGGAAGATTGAAAGATTGTGGCCAGAGTCTCTGCTATTTGCTCCCGTACTCCCCTTAGTAACCTAGGATGCATCCCATCCGGACCGGGTGACTTGTCTACCTTGAGCGCCATCAACCTTTTTAGTACTTCCTCTCTGTTTATACTAATCCTATCCATTTCTTCTACCCTCTCCTCCAATACTGTATTGTATTCTGTAACCACTGAAGTGGTAACTTGTGAAGACAGGGTAACCACTGAGCTACAGGACTGTAGGGAAAAAGGGGGAAAAGATGGCAAGGGGAGGGGTCGAGGTAGGGGGAAGGAGAGCAGGAAAGCCGACTGTATATTTGTGGGCGAAACAATGGTATTCATATCAGTTTTTGCTGAAATGTTTCTAAGCACCACACTTTGCATTTCCTCAAACCTGTTGATTTTAATTTTCCCTTGCTTGAAGTATTAATGCAGCTATATAATGGTGAAGGAGGATTGCAAACAGGAAAAGTGCACTTATTTAAAAGTACATCGCTAAAAGCTCCTCAAATCCTTGTTTAATAAAAAGTATTTCTGAGGAATAAACCAAGCCCAAGTCTCTGTTTTTGACCTGGTCTTTGTAGCAGAACTCACCAAGGCGGGAGATACAAAGAGATGAGGGTGACACAATTGCTCTCAATAAGAAATAAGAAACATAAGAAATGCTAGACGAAAAAAGACTGAAAGGTCCAGCTAGTTCGCTTTCCACCTTCCTGCCCATTGCATAAACATGTGTCCCAAACTGTACTAAATCCCATACCTGGAACTCCTCGCTATATATCGTGCCGATATAGATTATTTCGATTATACAATGTTGATGAATTAATAAATAGTTAGAAAAAATAATTCAAAAATTGGGATTATTTGGAGGGATAGTAATAGCTGATTACATCTTACTGGAGATGGTTGATGTGGTCAGTGGGTGGGAGGGGGCATTCAGATGAAACAGCGGAATTAACAGAGAGGCCCGTCCCTCCCTGCATTACACCGCGTCCCCAAACAGCTGATCGCTGGCACGCGTTTGCTCCTTCGTACATTTCGACAACTTTAGAAAAAAAATTACGAAGGCGCAAACGCGTGCCAGTGATCAGCTATTTGGGGACGCGGCATGAGGGAGAGAGGGGCCCTTCTGGGGATCTGTACAAGAGGCAGGTATTCCTGCCCCTTCACCTGAATGACTCTGCCCCCTCCCGCCGCTCCGCCCACTGACCACCTAAACCATCTCTCGTAACCCCCTATTGATAGCATTGGGGCCTATGGTAATTTGGGTTTTCGCTTATACGTCACTTCAATTAAAGTTGCACTTTTCAAGAACACATCCCCAACGTTAATCGAGGAGTCCCAGCAGTAACGAATAGAGCTCCATATTCACCTACCCAGAAACTACATTAAGTACCACCAGAGGGAGCTGTCAACTGATCAATAAATGTTGTTTGGTCAGGAGAGTAGGTATCTGACACAGTGGAAATCCATCTCTATGTGGAGTATTCCAGCCAATCTGAGGGTACGAAAAATTACACTTGAATGGAGCCTTTCACATCAGGAAGACGTCCCAAGGCGCTGATTCTGGAGAAAAACACAGAAGCTATGTGTACTGTTGACTTTTTTTAAAAAACAAAATATATTTATTTGTTGGTATATATTTACGCTTATCTCAGACAGTATCAAACCTGTTACAGAAAAGATGACGTTATTTTGTTACAGGACCAACATACTGTTGATTCTTTCGCTTATTCCATTAATTCACTCATCCATCCACTCACCCTCTTTACCTCCTTTTGTTCACCCCATCCTTCCCATTCATCACTAAAATACGAGTCAAATAATAATAAGGCAGTGTTGGAATTGAGTCAATCTTTGGTGGTATCAGTAGTTATGTTCCTGAGCCAGGGAGATCTGCCCAGTTGATGGTGGATCAGTTATCCCAACTTGTCATCAGAACTTGAAGGAGCAAACCATTGATTCTTCTCATTTGGCTGCAGTTCACCGTGAAAGTCACCGCCTTAACAGGTAGGATGGTGCCTATCCTAACCGGGAAGCTTGCCAGTCAGTGTTTAAAACACTGCATGGCATTAGGTATTTAAATGTCAGGAGTACCCCAATGCACACCGGGGTCTCCAAGCCTTGGCACTTGCCACCTTGCATGTAATCATTTCTGGGATTACTGAATAGGGTGCATCCCTTCGGGAATACAGTGCTCACTGCTCAATAGAGAATGCCATGCCTATGTGGAATTCACATTACTTTGGTTTGAATGCGGTTAAGCATGGTGATGGGTTTCCACATGTGTCATTTTTGGGACCCCCAAAAAATACTTTCCATTCATCCACTCATCTCACCTGCTTGTTCAGATGGATAGTAAAGATCCTGCCACACTTTTGGAAGTTCTCCCGGTGAACTGGCTAACTAATCTCCAGATAATCAAATTTATCTTCAAGGCTGTTGTGCAAAAACTGATAAACTGAAGCGCTTTGAGGTACTTTGGCAGCCTGGTTTAGGTGTTAGCATTCTCTCCTCGGAGTCACAAGCCCCACTCGGGATTCTGAGTTCATAGTTAAGGCTGAAACTCCAGTGGGTATTGGAGGAATGCTGCAAAGTTGAACAAGATGTTAAACCAAGATTCCGTCTCCTTGTTCATTAAAGATAATAATCCTTGCATTTCACGTCTTCTAGACGTCTCAAAGCGCTTCACAGAATATACTGTAAAGTGAATTGACTGCATACTTGTGGGCGAAACGTGGCAGCCAGTTGCGCACAGCGGTGTCCCACAAACAGTCGTTGAAATGATCAACGGCCAATTTTTTTTTTAGGGATTATTATTAGGCATGTGGAATACGGAAACTTGCCCAAGGTTTCACTCTGACCTGCCTGGATTCGAACACAGGTCTCACGCTTGTAAGGCGAGCGCTCTAACCACTGAGCTACAGGATTCCACAAGATCATATGGCATTGCTGAGAAAGGGAGGGGAATTTCTCCTGTTGTCCTGGCCAACAAGCCTATCACTTTTTTAAACAAAGGCTAAATACTGCAGATGCTGCAAATCTGAAATTGTGATGAAAGGTCATTGGCCTGCAACTCTAACTCTCTCCATAGATGCTGCCTGACCTGCTCACTGTTCTCAGCAGCTTCTGTTTTGAATCCAATAAAATTGTCTATTCATTCATTGCTGTTATAGACATGGCATTGCCAAGTTGGCTCCAGTATTTGTTGCAATATACACAGTGACTGCACTTCACAGTAAATCAAATAATGCGCTTTGAAATGTCTCGTAAGGATATCAAAGGCAAATATTATTATTTATCTAACCACTCCCCATCACACATGCACTACTCACTTGTGCCTCAATCACAATCGCAGGTCAGGCATTCCATGTCCTAGCAACCCTAAAAAGCGCTATCTTCGCCCATTTCTAGTGTGAAGATAATGTGATGTCGGTCCTGACGAAGGGTTGTGGACCCGAAACATTGACTCCTTTCCCTTTCTCCATGGATGCTGCCTGACCCGCCGAGTTTCCCCAGCAACCTTTGTTTTTGTTTCATAATATCGACCCTCCCTCCCTCCTTCCCTCCCTCCCGCCTGTAATGCCTCTACTTCATAACCTGTAATTAATTATGGCAGTGACCACGATACAAATGCTTACATTGGTAGGTATGGAACAAATCCCTATAGTTAATAGTGAGGGGTGGCAGTGACAATTTTTTTTACAAATAACAGTGCCCTATATACCCATCTTTGCAAAATTCTCTGAGATGTTACTCGACGTGAGGGACGCTAATATATAATAATAATAATAATCCTTGCATTTGATATAGCGCTTTCCACATCTTATCGACGTCCCAAAGCGCTTCACAGAATATACTGTAAAGTGAACTGACTGTATATATATTTGTGGGCGAATCGCGGCAGCCAATTGCGCACAGCGGCGTCCCGCGGACAGTCGTGGCTTGAAACGACCAATTTTATTATTGTGAGTTTTTCGGAGGGATTATTATAAATGTAAGTTGTTGTTGTAGTTGGTGGGCAGTGCCTGTGGTGGGCGGGCGGGCGGGGGGAGAGGGAGAGGAGGGCTCAGTGTTATCCTGGCTGGTGGGATTGCCTGGTAACTAACTGTGTGCTGTGCTGGCCCCACACCTGTACCTTGGTATTTTTTGCAGCCAATGATTTGAATGGTGGGGAAGCACTGACCATGTGATACAGAGGAAACCACTTGTTATTTGAGCGGAGACGGTATCCGTGCCTCGCTTATCTGCCCCTGTCTCACGGTTGGCTCGGTGCGCGGTGGTCGAGTTGCGGGTCGGAGGTGTTTTGTGGACAGTTCCCCACAGAGAGAGAGAGAGAGAGCAGCTGGACCGGGATGGGAAGGGATTGTGGAATGAATGGATGAGTGTGTGTGTGTGAAACTCACCGTGCGCGCTCTCTCTCTCTCTCTCTCTCACACACACAGGAAGACGAGACACACAGGATTACAGTGAAGTGAGGATCGGATGCAAATTTTTTTTTTTTGGGGGTGGGTGGTGGGGTGAGAGAGAGGATATTTAGTGAGGAGTTATTATGAACAGAGAGAGAGACACACACAGAGAGAGAGAGAGAGAGAGGAGGGGGTGAAAAGTTCTGAATAGGGAGGCTGGAGTGCGTGTCTTGTGTTGGGAGCTGGTTTGGAGCCGGAGCTGGAGCCGGACCGGGAGCTGATGGGATTTGGGGGGCGTCGGGTTCCATTGGCCTGGATTCGGGGAGATCATGGCGTTCACATTCGCCGCCTTCTGCTACATGCTGTCCCTGGTGCTGTGCGCCGCTCTCTTCTTCTTCGCTGTCTGGCATGTAAGTACGAGGAGAAACCGCAATGAATTCCCTTCTCACAGAGATCGAGGCGACTCACTGACTGACTGACTGACTCACTGACTAACTAACTAACTCACTCACTAACCGGTGGATAGAGGTGAGGCAGAGAAAAAAAACATTAGATGGTTTGGGGGATAACGGTGGGAAGGAGAGAGAGAGACAGACACACAGAGAGAGAGAGAGAGAGACGAGACACAGAGAGAGAAATGAGTGAAAGAGCGAAAGGAGATTGGAGGAAGGGGCAGGAAAAAAACAGAGAGAGCAAAGGGGGGGGGAAGATGAAAGAGGTCAGGGAGAGAAAGCTCGATGGAACAAGAGGAAAAGTACAAGAGAAAGGCGACAGTGAAAAGGTAAAAAGTCTACTGAGATGTGTATATATATATATATCTACTGTACAGAGGAGAAGGGATTGAGAAAACATGGAGATGGATTGCGGTGGAGATAGAGCACAATGCAGTGAGTAAGAGAGATAGATGGATGGTCACAAATAGAAATGAAGACACTAATAATCCTTATTATTATTATTTTTAATTCGTGCCTTTTCACGTTGAGCGGACATCTGAAAGTACTCCTCGGGATTTTGCTGTGAAGTGTAGGAACTGTGTTTGTAGGTGGAAGCGGACGAAAATTTGCACATAGCAACGTCCTACGAAATGGTGTTGGTGGTGTTTCAAACATCGCCTGACGCTTCACAGGGAATTGGTATTAAGTGCAGGGACAATGAGTTTCTCGGCTGACAATGGCAAGCTTTTTCGCTGGTCGTGAGACGTTACTCGACGTGAAAGGTGCTATATAAATCTGCCGTAACCATAATAACCGTAAGCCCAACACACCTTGTGGAGTCCTCAAGCCATGGCTTTTTGCCAATTTATGCCCAATATTCTCTGGAATTAGGTAAGCAGGGTGTTTCCCTTCAGGGAGACAGTGCACACTCCGTCCTAGTCGCACGGTTAATTCCGTGTGTACGGTAGGTGGTATACAAATGTGGAACTCTGTTTGGTTTGGGTACTCTGAACAACGACAAATTTCAGTTCACTTTACGCTATATCCTGTGAAGTGCTTTGAGATAACTCCATGACATGATAAGACGCGATATCAAATGCAAGGATTATTATTATTATTATTTAATTGCATTTACATAAAGCTTTTCATGTCAGGTGAATATCCCAAGACCTGAGCTGACGGCTGGAGTCAAGAGGTGATGGTGTCAGGTATTCAGTGGATCAAATACAGGAAAACACAGGAAGAAACTCTTCTTTTCTAAAATACACAGTCAATCTACAATGTATTCTGTGAAGTGCTTGAGATATCTCAACAATGTGATACAGCGCTTCACGAAATGCCAGGATTGTTATCAAAGGATCTTTAGTTTATTGGCAAAATTAAGGGATGGGAAAAAAAGAATGAAGGAGAATGTAACACAGATGATCAGAGAGGTTCTTTGAGCTGCGACTGGGTTGAGTACATTTTACATCACTGGAATCAATTGTGCCTTTGGTTAAAACTAGTGTGTTCTGAGGCAGGTAGGAGGAAAGTCTTTGAGTATCCTGTCTGTACTATGTGACTGAACTAGACCTAACTAGTACACAAGGGGAAACAGTTAGCTGAAACGACCAGCCGGTCTTTTCTGTTACTGAAGATATCTCTGCTGTCCAATTATCATTTTTAATAACTTTAGTTTCTAATAATTTCTAATAACCCCTTTTTATTTAAAACATCTTCCCCAAACTGGAATCTTTAAATAGTAATGGTCGAGTTATTAGAAATGATTATTGAATAGCAGAGATATATGGTAACTCAAATATGGTAACTCCCATTGTACAATGTGATTTGAGAAATATTTTATGTTGTTTTGATATGTTTGGACCAGTTTCCATTTGTTTCACTGTCCAAGCATTGCAGAATTCTGGAATGTCTAGTCCTTTCCTCCCCAGTTCACATCTTATCTTCCAAATGCCCATGTTGGGATTTTGAGCCCACAGTCTAGACTGAAACTCAGTCCTGGGGAAAATGTTGTATTGTCAGAGTGCGATCAAATGTTAAATACTGTAATAATAATCCTTGTATTTGATATAGCCCCTTTCACGTCTTCTAGATGTCTCAAAACGCTTCACAGAATATACTATGAATTGACTGTATATTTTGTGGGCAAACTGTCCCATATGTTTGTTCTCATGGATGATAAATATATTTTGACACTATTGGAAAAGAGAAGGGGGTTCTGGCCATTAATCCTCCAATAAAGTAATCCTTCACTTCTTTGTGTGTTGTACGACCTTGCTATGGAAAAAAATGGCAGCCACATTTAATGACAAATACATTGGCACTATATTCGACAGCATTTCCCTGTGAAGCACTTTGAAATGTTTCAGTTTTATGGGTCCTATAGATCCTTGTAGCAAATACAGGATTATTGTTTCCTTAAAACCTCACATCATATCTGTCCCTGGTAATTTATTTGGGTTCATAAAATTGAAGAATGTCAACATGCATAATGGAACATTTTGTTCCCCCATGTTAACATCAGTTAATGCTCTGCATCTATACTGTCCATCCAGCACTCCCAGGTCAGCTACAGTACAGGTCAGACACAGCAAAGCTGCATTTGCTTTGCCCCATCTCACCTATTCACCCTCATCCAGTTCAGATTAGATTCCTCCACACTGTTTATCCGACAGTCCTCGGTTAACATCAACTACAATTTACACTTGCACAGTGCATTTCATATTGAGAATAGACTCTAAGAGCTTTACAAAGACAGGAGTTGGAGTAGGGTGAGTGGGCCGGTAGAGAGGTGTGTGAGGGGTGGGGGGGCAAAAAAAGGACAAAGAAGCAGGGTCTGAGGCAGAATCTGAAAGTGGAGAGAGAAGGGCAAGGTGGCGAGATTTGGGGCAAGAGTTCCAGAGAGTGGACAAAGTGTCTGAAGGCTTGATGATGATGGTGGAGCAGGATGCGGAATAGAACAGTTCAGAGTTGGCGATTGGAGGGAATGGCCAGAGGAGTAGAATTGCAGGAGATCACAGAGAAGGATGGTGAAGACAACAACAACAACAACAACTTTGATTTATATAGTGCCCTCCACGCCTAAATGGCGGAGTCTCAAGATAAGGACAAGAATTTATCTGAGGGGAAAATTCAAACAATCATTCCCATGAAATATATTCCCATGAAAACATTTTGCCAGAATAAAATGAAGCATTCTGAGCCATTCTCCTCATGTGAAAGGTGATATATTAAATGCAGGGATTATTATTATTTTAGTATAGGTGTGCCTCAAGTGCAAAGATATATTTTTCACGATGGTACAGTTTCAGGCGGCTGCCCAACTCCAGCCAGTGTTCTCGGAGTATAAAAAGGGGTGGAAAGGGATTGCACATCTCAGGACTGGCAAGCACACAGTCGGCAGCTGGAAGTGGAGACTCGACAGCACAGCAGGAGATTCCAGACATCTCCGACTCCCTAGCTGGCAGGGAGAAGATGAAACAGTGAATGAGATTGCAACCATGGCAACAATTTACAATCCTTCAGTGACATTGCCTGATTCTGCCAAAATGGGTTTTCATGGGAATGTGTTTCATGGGAATTATTTTTTTTTGCATTTTCCTCCCACCCTTTCTCACGCTGCCTGAATCTGCTGACCACAGTAGTCTGTCCCACTGTATCACTGTCACATCTGTATCTGTGGGATTGGGGGGCAGGCAGCGCAGCACAGCTATCCAATTACCGTCAAATCTCCCAAGGATTTACAGATTTGCCTATTGCACCGTACCGAACGTACAACCAGTTAGTATAGTGTGTTTGCCATTGTCCTGGAGTCCTGTTGCTCAGTGGTAAGAGCATGTCCCTTGCAAGCAAGAGACCTAAGTTTGATTCCCAGCAGGGCTAGACCTTGGGCAAGTTTCCTTACTCCATATGCCTGATAATAATCCATCAAAAAAATAAAAATTAGTCACTTCAACCCATGAAGAAGGCTAATTTCAGTGAGTTGAAACGGGACCTAGCCGAGGTGGTCTGGAAAGAATGATGGCAGGTAAAACAGCTAACGAACAGTGGGCAGTCTTCAAGGAAGAGATAGTTTGGGCACAGGTCAAAAACATTCCAACAAAGATAAAATGTAGGGCATCCAAACCTCCCCAGATGACTAGGGCAATTGGGGTTAAAATAAAGCAAAACAAAGGAGGCTTATGACAAGTGTCAGGCCCAAGATACAGAGGTCAACCAAGCAGAATATAGGAAGTGCAGGAGAGAACTGAAAAAGGAAATTAGAGGGGCAAAAAGACTGCATGAGAAACAATGAGCAGGAAACAATAAAGGGAACCCTAAGGTATTTTACAAACATATTAAGAGTAAAAGATTGGTCAAGGGTAGGGTGGGGCCAATTAGGGACCAAGGAGGAAATCTTATTGTGGAGGCAGAGGGCATGGCTGATGCACTCAATAAGTACTTTGCCTCTGTCTTCACAAGAGAAGAGGATGCAGCCAATGCCATAGTATTGGAGGAGAGGGTAGAAGAAATGGATAGGATAAGTATAACCAGAGAGGAAGTACTAAAAAGGTTGACGGCGCTTAAGGTAGATAAGTCACCCGGTCCGGATGGGAAGCATCCTAGGTTACTACGGGAAGTACGGGAGCAAATAGCAGAGACTCTGGCCACAATCTTTCAATCTTCCTTGGACACAGGGGTTGTACCAGAGGACTGGAAGGTTGCTAATGTTACTCCCCTGTATAAAAAGGGGCAGAAGGACAAACCTGGGAACTACAGGCCAATCAGTCTAACGTCGGTAGTGGGCAAATTTCTAGTCTATAATCAGGGACAAGATAGATCTTCACTTAGAAAGATCTAGGCTAATAAAGGACAGCCAGCATGGATTTGTTAAAAGCAAATCTTGCCTTACAAATCTGATAGAATCTTTTGATGAGATAACAGAATGTGTGGACGAGGGCAGCGCAGTTGATGTAGTTTACATGGACTTTCAAAAGGCATTTGACAAAGTGCCGCATGAGAGGCTTATTAGGAAAGTAGAGGCCCACGGCGTTAAAGGGACAGTGGCAGCATGGATCCACATCTGGCTGCGAGACAGAAAGCAGTGAGTTGTGGTGAGCGGCTGTTTTTCAGACTGGAGGGAAGTGTGCAGTGGCGTCCCCCAGGGATCAGTTTTGGGACCACTGCTCTTTTTAATCTACATTAACGATCTGGACTTGGGTGTAGGGAGCACAGTTTCCAAGTTTGCAGATGATACTAAGTTGGGGAGAATAGTAAATAGTGAGGAGGATAGTAACCATCTGCAAGAAGATATAGATAAAATGGTATAGTGGGCAGACATATGGCAGATGAAGTTTACTGCAGAGAAGTATGAGGTGATACATTTTGGGAGAAGAAATGAGGGGAGGCAATATAGGCTAGATAGTACAATTTTAAGGTGTGTGAGGGAACAGAGAGACCTGGGGATTTGTGATAGTGACTCTTTGAAGGTGGTAGGACAGGAAGACAAAGCCGTTAAGAAGGCATATGGGATACTAGGCTTTATAAATAGGGATATAGAGTACAAAAGTCAGGAAGTGCTGACTAACCTCTATAAAACTTTGGTTAGGCCTCAGCTGGAGTACTGTGTCCAATTCTGGTCACCACACTATAGAAAGGATGTTAAGGTATTGGAAAGGGTGCAAAGAAGGTTTACTGGAATGTTCCAGGATTGAGGGAATTCAGTTATGAGGAAAGGCTAGATAGGCTAGGTTTATTCTCTTTAGAAAAGAGAAGGTTGAGAGGAGACCTAATAGAGGTTTATAAAATCATGAGGGGATGCTACAGGGTGAATAGGGAAAAACTGTTTCCACTGGTGGGCGAATCTGTGACTCGTGGTCACAGATTTAAAATAGTTTCAAAACGAAGTAGAGGGGAGCTGAGGAGAAATGTTTTCACTCAGCGGGTTATTCGAATCTGGAATGCATTGCCTGAAAAGTTGGTGGAGGCCGATTCGATAACAGCTTTCAAAAGAGAATTAGATCTTTATTTAGGGAGAACAGGTCTGTTACTCCACCTCCTGGCCCCACTCATCTCTGACACCATCAACCTTTCCCTCTCCTCAGGCACCGTCCCTACCTCCCTTAAAACAGCCACCATCACCCCTATCCTGAAAAAACCCTCCTTTGATGCGTTGCAGCCATCAAGCTACCGACCCATCTCCAACCTCCCGTTTATATCTAAGGTCCTTGGGTTGCCTCCCAGCTCCACTCTTTCCTCTCAACTCACTCACTCCTTGAACCCCTCCAATCAGGTTTCTGCCCTGCTCACAGCACGGAAACTGCCCTGGTCAAGGTTGCAAATGACATCCTAACCGCCTGCGACCAGGGCTCCCTCTGCCTCCTCGTCCTCCTTGACCTGTCTGCTGCGTTCAACACAGTCGATCACACCATCCTCCTCCAACGTCTTTCCTCCCACCTCAACCTTCTAGGCACAGTCCTTGACTGGTTCCATTCCTACCTGACCCACCGCCTACATTTTGTATCTTCTAACAGTTTCTCCTCAAACCCCCGCACAGTTTCTCATGGCGTCCCCCCAGGGCTCTGTCCTCGGCCCCCTCCTTTTCACCATTTACACGCTCCCTCTGGGCGATGTCATCCGCAAATATGGGGTGAATTTCCACATTTATGCGGACGACACCCGACTGTACCTTTCTGCCTCATCCCTCAACCCCCAGACCATCGATGTTCTGACAGCATGTTTGTCCGACATTGAGTCCTGGACGAGGGACAACTTCCTCCAATTGAACGTGAGCAAGACCGAGGCCCTCCTGATCGGCTCAAGCCAGCGCCTCCGCACATCGGGTGCTGCCAGCCTCAACATCCAAGGCTGTACTCTCCACCTCACAAAGCCAGTCAGGAACCTCGGCATCACGTTCGACCATAAACTCTCCTTCCTCACCCACATCCGTGCCTTGACCGGCACCGCTTATTTCCACCTGCGCAACACTGCCAGGCTCCGCAACTATCTCACCCCCCACGCTGCCGAAACACTCGTGCACGCATACATCACCTCACGGCTGGACTACGGAAACTCTCTCCTCGTCGGCCTCCCCTGCTCCTCCATTCACAGGCTGCAGGTCATCCAAAACTCTGCAGCCCATGTACTATCCTGCACCCGCCTCCGTGACCACATAACCCCCACCCTCGCCCGTCTCCACTGGCTCCCCATCCCCCAGAGGATCGAGTTCAAGATCCTTGTCCTCGTTTTCAAGGCCTTACACGGCCTTGCCCCGCCCTATCTATCCGATTTACTCTCCCCCTACAAGCCCACCCGGATCCTCCATTCAGCAGGTCTTGGCCTGCTCCAAGCCCCCCGCCCGAACCGCCCCACCATCAGAGGCTGGGCCTTCAGTTTCTCCGCTTCCACCCTATGGAATTCCATCCCCCAATCCCTCCGTTTGTTTCCTCCCTTTCCTCTTTCAAGGCCAGTTTGAAGACTTTCCTTTTCGACTGTGCCTTCTGTTCCCCCCCAAATATTTCAACCTCCCCCACGTTTTTTACTCCCTCCCGTACACTCCCCTCCCAGCTCGGGTCACACGCCTCCTGTGCAGTGCCTTGGGACGTCCTCCCGACGTGAAAGGCGCTCTATAAGTCTAATTTGTTGTTGTTGTTGTTAGGTTATGGAGAGAGAGCTGGGCAGTGGGATTGAGTTGCTCTGTTCAAAGAGCCGGCACAGACTAGATGGGCTGAGTGGCCTCCTTTTGTGCCATAAAATTCTATGATTTTATGATTCTATGACTGTTTGTGGGACACTGCTGTGAGGAATTGGCTGCTGGGTCTTGCCCGCAAATATACAGTCAATTCACTTTACAGTATATTCTGTGAAGCACTTTGAGACGTCTAGAAAATGTGAAAAGTGCTGTATCAAATACAATGATTATTATTATTATTATTGTACTGCCAACCGAATACCATTTATTAACCATATAGGTGAGTGAAACGTCAGCATCGCTGGGAGAGAGTACCATATGGAAGGGAAACAGGAATGACATGTGTTTGTGTATATTTGATCGTGCACGGTGAATATAAATGTGTGAATGTGATTATATGTGGTTAGCTTTGTACATGTGACTATTTTGTGGATGCGTCTGAGTTTGTTTTTGTCAGTTGCGAAGAGTAGTGAATGTGTGTGTTAGTATAGTGGTGGTAGATTTTTTATGTGTATGTCAGTGTGGGGGGTAGGCTGTCTTTTGTGTCTGTGTATGGGCATGTGTGTTTCAGTGCGGAGGAAGATGTCAATATGGGGGAAGATGTATGCTTGTGGTGTTCGTGTGGGGTTGGGGGACAGTACATATCTGCTATAACTCCATGTATAGGTTGTTTGTGTTTCAGATTATCGCATGTGATGAATTATGTACGGACCTCAGGAGCCCCATCGATCAGTGCAACCCAGTACATGCGGTGAGTCCATCTCTGAAAGCACACAATGTACTAGATTCTCCTCTCTTTGCTAGGACACTCTTCACAGCCAATTTGGGATCACCTCTCAGTGGAGCCTCCTATCTCAGCCTACATGGGTGTCTCTGATCCCTTCTCTGCATCCCTCCCCCAGCAAAGCTTTAGCCACAGTTCCCTGCTCTGTATCAACCTTGAAAACCTTGAACATTCTTCCACATTTCTCCCTCTTTTCCTATCTTCAAAACACTTTTAAAATCGACCTGTCTGGCTGGGTCTTTGGTTATCTCTATTCATTCCATCTTGCTCCGTGGTCCTTACCCATGCAAAACCTTCACAACATGATCTTGTCCAGGAAAGTCATCATTTCACACACACTTAGGGTCTACCTGGCTGGTTCCCATGCCCATCACCCCAATCCTCAGCTGGCTCCTCTGTTCATTAGCTCCTAACAGATAAATTTCATTACAAATCTTCCTCTTTATCTCAGTCATCTTCTACTCAGCCTTCCATTTAGCAAACTCAGGCCTGTTACATCGCTCCCTCATTGTTTTCCTCACCACCGCAGTCGGAACCTTCAGAAACCAGGGCTCAGCTTCTTGAACTCCCTCCCTCGACTACTTCATCTTGCTCCTTGTCTATTTCACTTTATATACTGCCTGCAAAATCTACCCATTCAACTGCACTGACGGTCATCTACTGTCTCCTCCCTTTTTCAAGTACCCCGAGTCATTTCTGTGAAGTCCTTCAAGACGTTATCCTATGATGAGAATGGCAATATATATTTGTAAGTTTTTGCCTTACAAATGCACTGTGGGCTGAGCTCAGTGAGTGTGACTGACATGTGTTTCTCTTCCCCTGGCAGCGTGAGAGGCTGAGAAACATTGAACGTATCTGCTTCTTACTACGAAAGGTGAGTAATTCCCAGTCCAGATACTGATGCCATCGAATCACAACAGCCCATATCTAGGTACAGGCAGGTTAGCTTTCTTATATCAGAATTGCCTTCAGTCTAATTCAGTCAGTTGGACCATTACCTCTGGGTCCTACCCAGCTCTGAGATGCCACCCTTTGTGAAGGGCAATATATAAATGCAACATATTGTTGGTTCAGAAGGCTGTGGTGTCAAGCCCCACGATTGGGACTTTGAGCTCCCAGTGCATTGTTTGTAGTGCAATCCTTCAAGTGAGAAATTAAACCATCCTTTTTGGTTGGCAAACAAAATAAATGTTTCTTGATTGAATATTTCTTGATTTGTACTATTTTGTTGTTCCGATGATTATTTTGTCGGTTAACAAAACGTTGGCCACCACTGCGTTAAAACCAAGGTTCTATTTTCACGTGGTTATAAACAAAAGAACTTGCATTGGGTCCTGCGCCTATATCCGCGAGCCGTTTTGCTCACAGGAAGTCCCATAGTGTAGTGGTCAGCGTGCTCGCTTCACAAGCGAGAGGATCCAGGTTTGATTCCTGATCAGGGCGAAACCTTAGGCAAGTTACTTTATTCCACACACCTCTATTTACGTAGCAATGAAAGGACCCCAGTTGGAGGATCACTTTCTGGGGCCCTCCCACATAAAAAAGTGGTCACTCAATCCGCGACTGCTTGTGGATCGCTGCTGTGTGTAATTGTCTGCCACGCTTGACTCACGAAAACAACAGTCAATCCACTTTGCAATATGTTCTGTGAAACACTTTGAGGTGTCTCAATGACATGTTAAGGTGCTATATCAAAAGCAAGGATTATTTATTTTAATATCTCATATGAAGATCAGCACCTTAGACAATATAATGATCTTCCAGAGCTGAGTGTCAGGTTAGATTGTGACCTTAAATTCTGATGTGAGGCTTAAACCCACAAGCATCTGAGAGTGCAATCAATTAAGCCGAGCTGGCACTATATTGTATTTCATAAGACCTGATTTTTTTCGTTCAATTCAATGCGTGGTCGTTGCTTCAGATGCAAATGAGATTCCACAGTGATCTGTGTTGGAATAGCTGTAGCTTGGGTTCCAAAATGCACATACTGCAATAAATAAATGTTGTAGGAATGCAACATTCCTTGTTCTATTATCTGATTTGAATAAAGCTGAGTTTTCTGCATACAAACGTTGCTTTGCAGTATAAATATTCCACCCAATTCTGACATTTGGAATTACATTTCTTGACTGACCTCCAGATATAACTTACTCTAGCGGAGTCTCAGCAATCGTTAACAATATTTCAGCAACAAAAACATGCATTTATATAGTGTCCATTATTTTGAATAATGTCTCTGGGTTTACAGTAAGGGAGGAAGGGGGAGAATACTGTAATCATGGTCGAAGCGGTGGGATTGTGGAGTTCTGATTTAGAGCACTCACTCCATAAGTGAGTAGACCAGGTTCAAATCCAGGGGAGGGCGAAACCTTAAGCAGTTTCCTTACTCCACACACCCAGCCGGTCATTAGCCATTGGCAGATTGTTTTTCAAGTGTTAATAATCCCACCAAAAACTATAATAATAATAATCTGGTCACTCAATCCACGACTGTTTATGGGTCACTGCTGTGTGCAATTGGCAGCTGTGTGTCACCCACAAAATATCATCAATTTACTTTACAGTATATTCTGTGAAGCACTTTGAGATGTTTCAATGATGTGATAAGCTACTATATCAAATGCAAGAATTATTATTATTATTATTTAAAGACAGATCCACAGGGGCAAATTGGAGGGGTCGATGGAAGGAGTTACAAAAGTTAGGAATGTAAACAGCTGAAGGCTTGGTCACCGATAGTGGGGCGAGGTTGCGCAGCAGGGCCAAATTAGTCAAATAGAAGAGGAAAGCAGAAGAGTGGGTTAGGCGTAGATCACACAGATTACGGTGTGTTAGGGTATGAAGGAATTTATAGGTGTGGGTGAGGATGTGGGAGCTAGAGTTTATGGGTAGTGGAACTAGGTGAGACTGTCGTGGAGTGTATTAGAGTGTGTCTCTGTGTAAATGAAGGCATCAGTGGCATTTGGTTTGAGATAGGAGATTAAGCAAACATGAAGAAAAGCAATCTTGGTCAGGGAATGAATGTGAGGAAGCGAGCAAGCTGAGGATTTGTCCACTGGTTCAATGAGAGAGAGGTCAAGGTGGAACTAAGAAGACATTGGTGGGAACTGGGGGAGATGTCGTCCGTCTTCTCCATGTTAAGCTATAAGAAATTGAAGCTTATATGTCAAGTGTAATGATCATCAGTGCACGTAGAATCAAGGTAGATTGAGATAGATTTGAGACTCATCTGCGTACATGTTGGGAGCTCAATGGTTAGAGCACTAGCCTTACAAGCATGAGACCTGTGTTCGAATCCATGCAGATTGGGGCGAAACCTTGGGCAAGTTTCCTTACTCCACACGCCTAATAATAACCCTTCGAAAAACAAACTCAATAATAGAATTGGTCATTTCAATCCACGACTGTTTGTGGGACGCTGCTGTGCGTAATTGGCTGCCGCGTTTCTCCCACAAATATACGGTCAATTCACTTGACAGTATGTTCTGTGAAGCGCTTTGAGACGTCAATGATGTTATTATCATTATGTGGAAGTCAACCCTGTGTCTGCAGATGATGTTGCCAAAGGTGGCGGGGGGTGGGGGGGGAACAACAACAGGTTGATCTATTTTTATATTGTTAAGAGTGTTACAGCAAGTCTGCTGATCACAACATCATGTCCCTATGGCAACGACTGCTGGATGTAATGTGCAGCTGCTGGATGTCGGAGAGCACAGATTAACATTAGTTGAAGTACAAAGCTTCCTGCAGATAGCTATGGGATTTTTACTGATCAATATTCAGAATGGCCGCTTCTCTGTGAACCTGTACACGTGCACCACCCTAACTCTGTAATCTCCTCCAGACCCACTCCTCTGCCCATGGCTATCACTCTGCAAACTCGAGACAGCTGCACGCCACATGCCTCTACTGTCCCAATTTTCAACCGAAGTGCTACCAGAACTGCGGAGCTTTCTGCCTTTGTGTGCCTTTCTTCCCTTTATTCAAAACCCTTTCTAAAAAGGATTGAATCTCCCTATGATCACTTTCGCGTTATAGCTCAGTGGTTAGAGCATTCGTCTTCCAAACGAGAGACCTGGATTCAATTCCAGGCAGGGCAAAACCTTGGGCAAGTTTTCTTACTATACACATGCCCGATAATAAATCTGTTGAAAAAAAAATGGGACATTTTCAATCCACGACTGTTTGTGGGACAATGCTGTGCGCAATCGGCTGCCGCATTTCGCCCACAAATATACAGTCAATTCACTTTACGGTATTCTGTGAAGTGCTTTGAGACGTCTATAAGACATGAAAAGCGCTATATCAAATGTAAGGATTATTATTATCATGTGTTTGAGACATGTCAAAGCTTTTTACAGAATATATTGCAAAGTGGATATGACTGTTTTGTGAATGAAACCTCTGCTCCTCACATTGCTCAGTGGTCCACACCTGGAAACCACTTTGAGATATTCATTCAGGATCATTAGCGTTGGTCCTGTGTGTGCCCAATGGAGGAAGAGTTGATGACCGTAATGAACACACGATGTACACAATGTCACTGTAGATGACACTCTGCCAAATTGGAATAACTGTCCCTGAACTCTTTCACACTCTGAATGGAAAGCTGTCCTCACCAGGGTATTGAACTCTGATGAGCGCAGATGTTTCTGACGTACTGCACAGGACATGCGGCTGATCCCTACACTTCAAAGCACACCGGGCTTCTGAGAGATGGCAAGACAAGGATCACAGTGTTGGGTGGAATTGCTTTTAGACCAAGAAGCTGAAGCAAGAGAGACAAGGCTGGTAAAAAGGGAGAAAGAAAGAACTTAGCACTTTATTACATTGAACCCTGTCTAGAAACGAACCCGGATCTCTCGCTTGCAACGAGCTACAGGAATCCACAATTGAGGTGTTTTGAAGGTCGAGGTGTCAATGCCACGATTGCTATTTAATTCTAAGTAATAAAAATAATCCTTGCATTTGATATAGTGCCGTAACATGTATTTGAGAAATCTCAAAGCACTTGACAGAATCTCGTGTAAAGTGAATTGACTGTAAATCCAATTGTGCACATCAGTGTACTGCAAACAGTCATACAAGCGAGAGACCTGAGTTTGATTCCTGGCAACCTTGGGCAAGTCTCCTTACTCCACACATCTGATAATAATCCCTAAAACAAAATAATAATAATTGATCATTTTCAATCCATGACTGTTTGTGCGACATAGGTGTGCATAATTTGCTGCTGAGTTTCACCCACATATATACAGTCAATACACTTTACAATATACTCCATGAAGCGCTTTCAGATGTCTAGAAGACGTAAAAAGTGCTATATCAAATGCAAGAATGATTATTATTATGATTAAGAGGTCAGTTTCTGAGTGGCGTTCCTTACTTGCTGTTTGTATTAGGTTTATGGAGCCCTGTAATGTATTGGTTAGAGCACTCGCCTCACAAACGAGAGACCTGCATTGATTCCTGTGCAGGGCAAGGGATATTGGGCAAGTTTCCTTACTCCTCACACCTCTGTTTACCTAGCAGTAAGTAGGGATCCAGTTATTTGATTGGCGGATTGCTTTTCTGGGGAGTAATAATCGTTTCAAAAAATTAATAATGATAATTCAGTCACTCAATCCACGACTGATTGAGGTACGCCTGCTGTGCACAATTGGCTGCCACGGTTCTCCCACAAATTATACAGTGTAATCTGTGGAGCTCTTTGAGATATTTCAAAGATGTGATAAGGAGCTATATCAGGTGCAAGGATTATTATTTCCTTACTCCACACGCCTGTATTTACCTAGCAATAAGTAGGAACCTGGTTGTTGGTAGAAGGGTGGATCGCTATCCAGGGGTAATAATCCCGTATAAAAAAAAATTATAGTAATAATATCAATCCATAACTGTTTGTGGGATACTGCAATTGGTTGCTGCGTTTCTCCCACAGAAATATACAGTCAGTTCGCTTTACAGTAAATTCTGTGAAATGCTTTGAAACAGAATCTTGAAGTCGTGATACAGTGCTATCTCAAATGCAAGGATTATATTAACCATTCGCAAGAGAATCTCGTAGTTGCAGCAAAGCCTCCAACCACACACTCCGGGTAAAATCAGAATGCAGCAAAAATGCAGCCGTATGAAGTGAAGCGAACTGTCATATCCCCCATTACTTTTGATGCCAGATCTCAGCGCTTTATGAATAATAGAAAAAGGTTGCATAATGCAGATTGTACAAACAGTACAATTTACCGCTCCCACTGATGCTTTATCAGCTGATCTAGTTCAACAATGCACCACACTATCGACACACACTCCTAATGTAAAAATATATTTTTTAAAAAACACAAAATCGAAAGCTTCCAGAGCCAATCACTCGCATTATTTTGTTGCAACAAACTCCGTGTAAAGGAAACTGTTGCAATAATAAAGGTAGTTTAAGAATACAAAATATTTAGCTATTTTAAGGTGGCAAAACAGTTTATTTCTGAAAGTATATAGTTCAAAGTACACTTTCACATGATTTTTTTTTTACCTCACTTGCCACCTTAAGCATCTTTGTTGCGTGCAAAAATAATCCTTGTGCCTGATACTGTTACCTATCGTGGAGTCCTGTAGTGGTTAGAGCGCTTGTCTCGCAAGCAAGAGGACCTGGGTTTGATTTCTCAGCAGGGCAAAATGTTGGGCAAGTTTCCTTACTCCTCACACCGCTGTTTACCTAGCAGTAAGTAGGAACCAAGTTATTCGATTGGTGGATCGCTTTTTCGGGAGGGGGGGGGGTAATAATCGTTTAAAGAAAAAAGATCATTTAGTCACTCAATCCACGACTGATTGAAGGACGCCTGCTGTGCCTAATTGGCTGCCACGGTTCGCCCACAAATTATACAGTCAATTCACTTTACAGTGTATTCTGTGGAGCTCTTTGAGACATTTCAAAGACACGATAAGGAGCTATATCAGGTGCAAATATTATTATTATTACTATTGTTACCTATATAATATCTCAAAGCACTTCATGGATAATTGCTGTCAAGTGTAGTTCTTGGGTATTTGTAGGTAGATGGAGCAGCCAAGTTGCCTAGAGCAAGAGGCCATATATAGCTATGATGTGAATGACCAATTTAGTTGGAAGCAGCCATTCTCTTTTGCAATAGCACCCAATAGTGTCTATTCAGCAAGGGATTTTTGGTCAGTCAAGTGTTTTGACGCACATGAAAAAGCATCATTATGTTTATCACTTTTTTGTGTATTTATTCAAACCGAACTGAGTTCCACATATATATACCACTTACAGATAGAAATTTCTCTAGGTCTGGAATGGTCCCTGTTGTTCTTTATGCATACGGATTATCTAATTTGTATTAGGCAAAGGCTAGCAAGAGCCAAGGTTTGGGCACTGCTTGAGATTAAGCAGTTAATAACTAATGTCCAGATGCAGCCGAAATGTAGCGTAGCATGAAGTGAACTGAACTGGTTTTAACTATCTCGGTTTTAATTATTCTAGACTGCCACTCTATGGTAATCTTTCCACAGCTCATCTACCTAGGACCACTGTACCCATTAGAGTTTTGGTTTGCGGGATTAACAGCAGCACGGTGGGAAGATCCAATCTCTGTTCTGCTCCTCCAAGTCCTGGCTCAGGAAACGGAGTACCTAGAATGTCATAGATAATTGACTCTATTCTGATACTGATTTGCCAGGCTTGTCTCCTTGATACAAGGCCAGTCTCAAGGAGACTCCACTTAAGTCCCCTACGAGGAAATGTAATTTGTCTTTAGGCATTTGACAAGTACAGGATTGATCCTTACTTGGTGCCAGAAACTCTTTACAAGCCCCTTGATAAGGAGTATATCTCAGCAAAACTCTACGGACCCCAAACCATGCTCTTACCAGTCCGAGCCCAACAGTCACTGGAGGTAGGTAAGCAGGTTATTTCCCTCCAAGAAGAGAGTGCGCATTCAATTCAAAGTGGCAGAATTTCCATGCCAAGACATTTGGTTGACCAAAAAAAAAGCACAACTCCACATGAAATGCATGAGAGCACAGCCACCATCAACCAGCACACAGCTCAGACGCACCCCCGACTTAATAAGCGGTGGTCTCACTAATTGGGGTTTCAACGGCAGCTGCATACAATCCTCACAAATCACTATAGATAGCAACAACAACAACAACAACAATTTACATTTATATAGCGCCTTTCAGATCGGGAGGACGTCCCAAGGCGCTAAACAAGAGGCTTGTGACCCGAGCTGGGAGGGGAGTGTTTGGGAAGGGGTGAAACACGAAGGGGAGGTAAAAGAGTTCGGGGTGGAACAAAAGGCACGATCGAAGAGGAAAGTCTTCAAATCGGCCTTGAAAGAGGAAAGGGAAGAGGCGAAACGGAGGGATTGAGGGATGGCATTCCATAAGGTGGGAGCGGAGAAACTGAAGGCCCGGCCTCCGATGGTGGGGCGGTTCGGGCGGGGGGCTTGGAGCAGGCCAAGTCCTGTTGAACGGAGGGTCCGGGTGGGCGTGTAGGGGGAGAGTAGATCGGTTAAATAGGGGGAGGCAAGGCCGTGTAAGGCCTTGTAGGTGAGGACGAGGATCTTAAATTTGATCCTCTGGAGGATGGGGAGCCAGTGGAGACGGGCGAGGGTGGGGGTTATGTGGTCACGGAGGCGGGTGCGTGATAGTACACGGGCTGCAGAGTTTTGGATGACCTGCAGCCTGTGAATGGAGGAACTGGGGAGGCCGACTAGGAGAGAATTTCCGTAATCCAGCCGTGAGGTGATGTACGCATGCACGAGTGTTTCGGCAGCGCGGGGGGTAAGATAGTTGCGGAGCCTGGCAATGTTGCGCAGATGGAAATAGGCGGTGCCGGTCAAGGCGCGGATGTGTGGGAGGAAGGAAAGTTTTTGATCGAACATGATACCGAGGTTCCTGACTGGCTTTGTGAGGTGGAGAGTGCAGCCTTGGATGTTGAGGCTGGCAGCGCCCGATGTGCGGAGGCGCTGGCTTGAGCCAATCAGGAGGGCCTCGGTCTTTTTCACGTTCAATTGCAAAAAGTTGTCCCTCGTCCACGATTCGATGTCGGACAGACATGCTGTCAGAACATCGATCGTCTGGGGGTTGAGGGATGAGGCAGAAAGGTACAACTGGGTGTCATCCGCATACATGTGGAAATTTACCCCATGTCTGCGGATGACGTCGCCCAGGGGGAGCGTGTAAAGGGTGAAAAGGGTGAAAAGAAGGGGACCGAGGACAGAGCCCTGAGGGACGCCGTGGGAAACTGTGCGGGGGTTTGAAGAAAAGCCATTGGAAGAAACAAAATGTAAACGATGGGTCAAATAAGCCATCTCAGGTTTATGAGCATGTGCTTAGAGCACTCGCCTAACAAGTGTGAGACCAGTGTTCGAATCCAGTCAGATCAGTGCGAAAACCTTGGGCAAGTTTCCTTACTCCACATGCAGATAATATGTCCAAAAAATCCCACAATAATAAAATTGGTCATTTCAATCCACGGCTGTTTGATTGCAATTGGCTGCCGCATTTTGCCCACAAATATACAGTCGATTCACTTTACAGTATATTCTGTGAAGCGCTTTGAGATGTTGATAAGATGTGAAAAGCGCTATATCAAGTGCAAGGATTATTATTATGTGTTCATTAACCCAGATGCTAGATAACTCCTTCCAGCAGTTGTTGTTCCAAGCCTCAGATATCAGTTATTGTGAAGTTGTACACTTTCTGTATATTCTGCAGGGTGAGGGTCACGCATTGTGTAATTAAATGGAGTCACTATTTTCAGTAGGGTGGGGGTTATTCACTGCGTAGGTGTGCAGAATAACTATATATTAAGCAGGTGAGGGTTATTCTCTGCGTAGGTGTGCAGAGTCACTGTGTATTTAGGATGAGAGACTAGGTGATGAGTGCTGTAGATAGAGCATTCATTAAGCAACAAATTGCTGGATCCTTGCTCAGCAATTGTTCTTGGGCTTGCTTATTGTTTTCAAATCTCTCCACTCCTCTGCACCACCCTACCTCTCCGACCTCCTCTTTCCACAAACCAGCACCCATTGCCTTCGCTCCACCGGGTCTGGCCTCCTCCATGTCCCCCCGAATCCTCTGTTCCACCCTCGGCGGCCGTGCCTTCAACCACTACACCCTGAAGCTCTGGAATTCCCTTCCTCACTCCCTCCGCCTCGCCCCCTCTCTTCCCAGTTTCGGGTCCCGGCTAAAGACCTTTCTCTTCGACGCGCTTTTGGTCACCTTTCTACCCCTGCCCCTGGCTCGGTCCCGGGATGCGTTGTTGTGAAGCGCTCTGAGGCGCCGTACGGCGTGGAGGGCGCTAAATAAATCGAAGTTGTTGTTGTTGGATTACTGATTGCTCATGTGATTAATGGTGCGCCAGGCCCTGATGACCTTCCCTTTGACTCCAGCTAATTCAATTGGTGGCATCTCGACAGGACGGGAGTGGGTATCAAGCTCAGTGTTCTGTTTGGGGAGGACATGGTTTACTTGGATCGTCTGTTAATTGATTTGCTCATGCTACTGCTAGTTAGGAAGTGCACAAAATACCTGCAGGTGACGGCTCTATCTTTTTATATCTCCCTTAGGCTCTCAACAGAGTAAAAATTGTTAATAAGAGGCTAGGCATATTGCAGTGCTTTACCACAGCAAGGGCTGTCAGGGAAATCAAATTGAAACTCACTCAAAATGATTTGGTAAAGCTACCCCTTTTTGCATTTGGAGGGTGTATTTGGGATAACTGTCTACATTTTGGAAGCCACAGTAGGAAGAAGAGCGGTGCAGGGATGAAAGATAGTACAGTAACTAATAATAATCATTGCATTTGGGATAGTGTTTTTTTCATGTCAGGAGGACTCTCAAAGCGCTTTGCAGGTTATACTGCAAGGTGTTGTCACTACTGTATACTAATGGGTTGCCACATTCACGGACAATGACCCACAGTCTTGAAATGAATGACTAAGTTTGTTTGAATGTATTTGGGGGCCAAGATGGCAGATAATGGGGGGAGGTATTTGCAAATGTGAACATCCTGTGGTCACGGTAGGAAATAAGTTTTACCTAAGTATGGGGTGGTGGTGGGGTTGGAGCAGGGTAGGGTAAGAAAGTTGGCATTGATTGATCACAGTCCTGGCAAACAAATGTGAATTTATAAAGCGTCATTCACACAGGATAGTATCTCGGAGAGCTGCAACCTTGATAAATTGATGTTAGAGATATACACCCACATGCACAGAGTACAAGTGTGTCTGTGTATGTGTTGGGGGGGAGGGGGGTGGGGGGGGAGGGGGGGGGAGAGAGATGAAGAGAAGAGTTACAGAGAAACAGGGGGGTCTACACTTCTGACCTGAGTGGGGCTGGAACAGGGTAACATTATAGCCTCACAGGGATTCGGGGCAAGGGGGGCAGTACAGTGGCCCAGAAGTGAAGGCATAAAATGTGTGAGAGAAAGAGAGAGTTAGTGCATTAACTCTGTGAGTGAATAAGTGTGTGTGAGACAAAAAGGCAAAATGTGTGTGAGACAAAGGGAAGGGAAAGTTAGCAAATTTTGGTTTATACAAAGAGCCTATCTGGTGCTCAGAGGAAAGTGAATATGACACTAAAGGTGTATTTCTTTTCCGATGTAGCTGGTGCTGCCAGAATTTTCCATTCATGGACTATTCTGTATCATGTTCCTGTGTGCCCAGGAGTGGCTGACTCTGGGTCTCAACATCCCGCTGCTCTTCTACCACCTCTGGAGGTAAGTCTGCCAATAGAGTGTGCCACATGTATCAACATGATTTGGTGTTCAATTCAAACACATGGACAATTGCTATGATTGGAACACAGTGTGAAGAGAGCGATCTTTCAGCTGCTCAGTGAGAACTCCCTACATGTGGAGTCCTGTAGCTCAGTGGTTAGAGCACTCACCTTACAAGCGTGAGACCTGTGTTTTGAATCCAGTCAGGTCAGGGCGAAACCTTGGGCAAGTTTCCTTACTCCACACGCCTAATAATAATCCGTCCCCCAAAAAAACTGCAATAAATTGGTCATTTCAATCCACGACTGTTTGTGGTACACAGCTATGCACAATTGGCTGCCGCGTTTCACTCACAAATACACAGTTAATTCACTTTCCAATATATTTTGTGAAGCACTTTGAGATGTCTAGAAGACATGAAAAGTGCTATATCAAATGCAAGGATTATTATTATTTATATTATTATGTATGTGAGCCTTGGGTGCCTTGAGGCATCCTCCTGACGTGGCGCTCTAAAAAATTCTATGTGACTCATTGTATGGGGTTGGTGTGGGGAGGAAGGAGTTGTAATTGCGGCCCCAAAGAGAGAGTATCTGGCCCCGTTCTCTGGAATTCCATCCTGGAATCTCTCTGCCTCGCCCCCTCCGTTCCCTCTCTCAAGACATGTCTCAACACCATCCTCTTTGATCTTTGGCCACCCTACCTTCCAGCCCTCTTGATTCCATCCCGCAGCTGGATGCAAATCCTTCACTATCCAGTGCGTTGGGAGGTCCTTCTGATGTGAAAGGCACTATACAAAAGTAGTTTCATGTTGTTTGTTGTTATGGCCCCAGAGAGGCATAACACTGCAACTCCAAAGGCAGAGGGTAACAAACATAGCCATTGGAGTTAACAATGTGATCCCAGGGAGGGATTCAGCAGGATATGGGTTTTCTGGGGAATGAACAGAGTAAAGAGTCAGTGTGTTCCATTTCCACCCATGTCAGGAGCAAAGTGGACACTGGCTGTTTCAGGTTGTTTCTACACAACAGTGGGTGAACGCTGCCTTATTGCCAGGTGATGATTCAGCTTTTCCAGCTTTCCTTCAGTGGGTGATTCAGCTACTCCGTGAGCTCAAATTTCCGATATGGGCTTGAGGTAAGGGGCCGATGAACCAAGCCAAGCTGACAACTTAATCAGCTTCCCCAGCGCTCATGTCTTCCTCTTCTCTGTGTGCCAGGTACTTCCATAGCCCTGAAGACCACAGTGAATTAATGTATGACCCTGCTGCAGTGATGAATGAAGAGACCCTGAACTACTGCCAGAAGGAGGCCTGGTGCAAGATGTCCTTCTACTTGATGTCCTTCTTCTTCTACCTGTACAGGTGAGGCTGCCCCTCTGTCCCTTTTTCGCTCTATGAACTTCACACTCATTCATGGTAGTCATAGAATCCCCAAACCTTTACAGCACAGGAGGCTATTTGGCCCAATGTCTTATGGTACTAGGTCCCCACTACAACAACAACAAAATTACATTTATGGAGCACCTTTCACGTCGGGAACACTCGTGCAATCTACTCTCATGCCATTTGCCTGCTCTTTTCTCTTTCATGCCTATCCAGCTCCCTCCCTGGAGCTCATTATTCTAATCTTATTAATAATAACAATCCTTGCATTTGATGTTGCACCTTATCACATCATTGAGAAGTCTCAAAGTGCTTCACAGAATATACTGTGAAGTGAATTGACTGTATATTTAGTGGGAAAAACGTGGCGGACAATTGCACACAGCAGTGTCCCACAAACAGTCACGGATTGAATTATTATTATTATTTATTTGTTTTCTGGAAGGGATTATTACCCCAGAAAGCAATCCGCCAATTGACTAACAACTGGGTTCCTATTTACTGCTAGGTAAATGGATGCATGCGGAGTAAGGAAATTTACCGCTTGGGAATCAAATGCAGGTCTTTCGCTCGTGATCTCTAACCAATACTCCATAGGACGCCATAGGACTATTCCCTACAGGACTATTGTCATTGCTCTTTCATGTCAATGCAATTGCAACCTCTCCCAGTAAAGTTCTCCATTCCAATCGCATTCTTCAGTCCGGCGATTGTGAGACTTGCTGAGGCCATGTTGTTAGTTTTTGAGTGGTCACCTATTGATAAAGAGTGGTGGATCAATGGTGTGTGGAGTTGCATGCTTATTTATTGGAAAGTGTGAGACTTTGAAGACAGAATGGCACCATTTTCTTAATCGTTGCATCTGTGGTACAGTCGCATCTATAACATCGAAACATCTTAGAACAAGTACTCCGCTATAACTGTGGTGACTGTTTTTATAGGCAGGTACAATAGCAATTTTGCACTGAGTATTGTTCACCAGAAGAAACTTCCTTCCTTCTTTCAAAAATATTGCGGGATCATTCACAATTGTCTGAATTGAGAGACGGTTCAAGCTGTGATCCAAAGGGCCTAAAATAATAGATTTAGTTTTTGTTGGTTTCCCTTCACTTTACAAATTTATTCTTATTTCATTTTGCTGCGAGGTTTAAACCAGATTATTTTGTGTGTGTTTTTTTTCGTTCCCTTCACAGTATGATTGACAAGCTGGTGAGCATCTAATCAGAAGGACGCAATTTTGTGTTCAAAAGAAAATCAAGGAAAGGAGAGAAGGAGGACAGAGAGATACAGAGAGATAAATATGTCGGAGACACTGATTTCACCCTTCACCCCACTCATTCCTTCCTTGCACCATCAGTGGAGCAGTAAATCAGAAACCTTGGCCAAGCTTGGTGGAAAAGCAAAGAGCAGTGGAAGGATTGATCAGCCTGACATATCTGGATTCTGACTGGATGGACAGTGATTTACAATGTACAAAAATGAGTTTTAGTTACATCCATACAGCCTTCTCTATTTATTTTCCCATTTCTATTTAATTTTGGAGGGTCTCCTGCCACCAGTTCTTTCTCTATGAAAGTGTCTCCACATGTAAACCCGAAATCAAACTGTTGTAAGGAACTGGGTTTCACATCTTTCTGTTTTCTTTCTCTGGCAATTTCGATGCTTTTGGAACATTTTGTTGAAAACATTGTTGCTGAACATGGATCCTATGACTTTGTACCATTTCGTCTGAAATAAGACTCTAGCCGTGAGATCCCCATTTGAAAGGGATCTTGATGGAGAGACTTTCTCTTTAAAGATTTACATTAAGGGTCTGTGGAGACATACTCTTTAAAGGTACAGTATTTAAATGTATTTTGCTAAATGTGCTGCTGACATCTAGTGGAAGAAAGGTATTCTGACCAATTTGTTCTTTCTATTGTATCCTTTTGGAACTGCTTTAAAGGTATTTTGATGGTGAGGTTTACTCCCATGGCCTTCTAGCTACTTTGTAAATATGATGTAACTAAATGTGCTGGTGACATCTACTGGCAAGAAGGTATTCTGACCAATGTGTCCTTTGTATAGTGTTCTTTTGAAATATCAATTAAACCTTTGGATAAATATCTAAATTTATCATTATATGGCAATCTATCATTTTTGCTACTGGATCGAGAAGATGATTCTTCCCTAGATATGGGACTGCAATGTAGTTCATTTTTTGTTGAGTGATTGTAGCTCTGTCGAGTGGGTGAAAATGCTTAGTGAGTGGAAGCGCACTATGGCGTAATGCTCTCTGCTGAATGAGTATATTGCTGTCTGAATGGACATGTGTAGATTTATCATAATAATAATAATAATCCTTGCATTTGATAAAGCGCTTTTCACAGCTTATTGACGTCTCAAAGCGCTTCACAGAATTTACCAATGTAAATATTTTACAACTTAAAAAATATATAAATCTTAAGTCAACAACTTTCCGGATGGCTTAGCTAATTTACTGAGGGGAAGAAATTGAATAATATTCATTATACGGGAATGAATTAATTAATTATCTTTACTGCTGGATCAAGGACATCATACTCCCTTCAAAAAAATGAGTTTGGTCACTCAATCCATGACAGTTTGTGAGTCAATGCTGTGCGCAATTGGCTGCCTCGTTTTGCCCACAAAATATATTGTCAATTCATTTTACAGTTGATTTTATGAAGAGCTTTGAGGCATCTCAACCAACGTGATAAGGCGCTGTATCAAATCAAGGATTATTATAATAATAATACGGAACTTCCATGGAGTGAGGTTCTGTTGAATAAGAGCAGCAGTATCTTATGAATGAGTGGAAGCTTTCTCTGTTGAGTGCCTCTAGTACTCCCTTGTTTACTGAGAGTAGCGCTCTCTGTTCCATGTATGGGGCTCTCTGTGAGTGAGCAGAAACAATCTTTTTTGATTGGGTTCTCTATTCAGTGAGTGTATCGCCATCTGTTTAGTAAGGTAGCGCGCTCTGTTGAATGAATATCAACACACATTCCAGTTTCTCCACTCCTGCAAAGATCACACTCCTCAGAATCGGCAGCGCTGGATCACTGATTACTGCCAACAGGGGCTGAGGGCTGGCCTTCCTGTCCTCAGGAATAAGCCATGAGGTGGCTAAACTACAGTGAGCCTACATCAATTTGAGACCTGAGGCAGGCAGAGCCAGGAACGGCATAACCCAAGAATAGATATTACACTTGATCTTAGCCAAAAGGCCAAGAGTGGTGCTTTCTGTTCAGTGAGTCTAGTGCTCTGTGTTGATAATGGCAGTGGCAATAATGGTCTCTTAACCATAGCTTAATTTTTGTGGAATACTCGCCGAATTATTAAAGCCAGGAAACTCCACTTGCACTAACCACTTCAGAAGTAAATCCCACGGTGTACAGTGATACCTTGTGAGAAAACAAATCGGAGAGTTTTGGAGCAGGTTGTCTGAATAAGGTTTTAGGTGATTATGTTTCCTGGCCTTTGACATACCCTGAAATTCATGAGGTAGCTCCCATTTCATGTTTATTCTGAGGTCAGGAAAACTGGTATCTGGCTAAAGGTAGAATTATATGCAACATAAAGCTCTCCTAATCCCTCAATTTTGTGGAGTCCTGCAGCTCAATGGTTAGAGCACTCACCTTACAAGTGTGTAGACCAGTGTTCGAATCCAGGCAGGTCAGGGCGAAACCTTGGGCAAGTTTCCTTACTCCACATGCCTAATAATAATCTCTCCAAAAGAAAAGCACAATAATAAAATTCGTCATTTTGATCCACAATTGTTTGTGGGTCACTATTGTGCACAAATGGCTGCCGCATTTTGCCCCAAAATTCACTTTACAGTACATTCTGTGAAGCGCTTTGAGGCGTCTAGAAGATGTGAAAAGCGCTATATCAAATGCTAGGATTATTATTATCATTATTATTAGTAGTAGTATTATGTATATATATATAATAAAATTGGTAATTTCAATCTGTGACTGTTTGTGTGACACTGCTTTGCACAATTGGCTGCTGCGTTTCGTCCACAAATATACAGTCGATTCACTTTACAGTACATTCTGTGAAGCGCGTCTAGAAGACATGAAAAAGCGCTATAACAAATGCAAGGATTATTAGTATTATTATTATTCCTCTTCAAACACATTCAAATTCGGTTTTAAAATAATCTAATGCCTCAACCACAATTTGTCTAGAAAAATGCATCAAACCTTCCAAGTAATATTTTTCTAACTTTCCTTTAATGCTTTTGTGATTATTTTAAATTTGTTCCTGTCATGATTGACTCAATGAAACAAAATAATTCATTACTCATTTCCCTTTCATTCCCTTTTATAATCTACCAGGTCACCTCTCAACCTTTATTTCTCAATGTTCTCTTCATAACTGTAACCTCTCAATCCTGATAAATCAAAACTTTTTATTGCTTTTATATCTTTAATGGCAGCCAAAACTACACAATACTCCTTCCATGACCCAAGCAAGACCTTGTATGAGTTCAACTGCCTTTCATGTCTCTGAATATATGTGATAATTCTGATGAATTACAGAGTAAAAACTATGTTTTTTTGTGTATAAACAAAAGAAATGAGAAAAGAGACCTCAATGACAAATGAGAGTTGGTCCTGGACTTCTAATCCCTTCAGGGCTCTTGTCTTAGTTCCAGGGTGCTGCCAGAACAATAAACCAGCACATTTCAAACCAGTCAGCCGCAATCATCCTTACCTTTCCGAATTAGCGTTGTGGTGTCGGCAGACAAGCAGAACCTTCCAATCGCAAGAGCAAATTGATGGGCAGCTCATGTGAAGAAATAGCAAATAATAATCCTTGCATGTGATATATTTGATGCACTTGAATAAGGAAAATAATAAACCCTGAACAAGAATGAAACAGTCAGTTAGGCACAGAATGGTCTGGGAAGCTGGTGAATGTAGGATATTATTCTCAGAGAGCTAGTGATCTTTACACACAGATTCAGAGTAACATAACATATGCAAGATATGTTATTTCTAATCTAAGTGTTCTCATCATTCTATAATAATAATAATCCTTGCATTTCATATAATAATAATGATCCTTACATTTGGTATAGCGCCGTTTCAGTGCCTTGGGATGCCCTCTCGATGTGAAAGGCACTACACAAATGTAAATTTGTTATTGTTGATTGTACCACATCCAATTCCAGTCCAGTTTAGACATCTCGAAGAGTTTCACTAAATATATTTAAAGTGAATTGACTGTGTATTTTGTGGGCAAAACATGGCAGCCAATTGTACACAGCAGTGTCCCACCATGGATTTTAGATATCTGGTGGGAATACAAATATATGAGTGGATGTCGTGTTCGGAAGTGTCTACAACAACAACAATAACAACAAAATTACACTTGTATAGCGCCTTTCTCGTCAGGAGGACGTCCTCCTGACATGAAACGCTGGCCAGTCATTGTTTCTGACTCGACCTGGAGTCGGGACTGGGGTGGGTGGAAGGTTAATGCCGCCGGCACCTGATGCGTGAAGGCACAGGCGCTAACCAGTCAGGAGGGCCTACAGTCCTGTACCCCATTAGCACTCACTGTTAGGATTCACATATCAAGAATAAGCATTTGGCAAGAAATCCTGGCACAGCCAAGGACGTACCTCAGTTTGTCTGAGCGCCCTTAGAAAATAACCCAGCGTGCATAAATGCCCTGGGAATTGTACCCCAGTATGAGGTTGTACTGGGTACTGTATGCCACTGGTAAGGAATCATGTTCCACAGAGTGTGGTGTAGCGTTAAGAGAGTGGAGGTATAGTGTTCTGGGGAGTGGGGATGTTGGGTTGGAAGGAGTGTTCGTAGTGTCTGAGAGTGAATATAATAATAATAATAATCCTTACAAAAATGCAAAATATTGCAGATGCTGGAAATCTGAAATAAAAACAGAAATCACTGGGAACAGTCAGCAGGTCAGGCAGCATCCATGAAGAAAGGAAAAGTGGGTCAAAATATCGGGTCCATGACCCTTCGTCAGAATCCTTGCATTTGAAAGCGCTTCACAGAACATACTGGAGAGTGAACTGATTGTATATATTTGGGGTGAAACTCGGCAGCCAATTCTGCACAGCAGTGTCCGACAAACAGTCGTGGATTGAGTGACCGCATTAAAAATAATAATGATCGTAATTTTTCTGGAAGGATTATCCCCAGACAAGAATCCATCAATTGACTAACATCTGGGTTCCTACCTACTTCTAGGTAAACAGAGGGATGTGGAGTAAGAAAACCTGTCTAAGGTTTCCCCCTGCCCGGAAATCATACCCATTCTATTGAAGGAATAGTGTTGCAGAGAGTGGGGAATAGTGATCTAGAGAGTGGAGGTATAGTGTTCCAGACAGCAGAGGTAAACACATGGTTGATGATCTCCCTTGGATTGTGCTATAACATTCCCTGAAGGCAGAGGCTTTCTTTGTTTACATGCAACAGTAATGAGGCTGTCTATATTGTGTGGACCAGAACAACCTTGCTAAGCCTTGTTGGGATATGGAGGTACTGTATTAAAAATTAATTATAGTTAGTTCCAGTCAGGCACCAATTAAAACCATCTATCCACAACACAGGCATGGTCAGCAATCTTGAGCAAAAGGGAGAGAAATAACTTGTCTACGCAAAATACCAGGTGCACATTCCCCTACGCTAAGACAACCTTGGGTACTGGTCCGTGCCAATAATCCAAGGGGTGCAATAACACCAGTAGCTTCTAGGATACATAAAGAATTGAAAGAGAGCGGCTCGAGATATAGATAGGGACAGAGGAATTAACAATTAATAATCAATTAACAAAGGCGCAAAGGAATGTACTCATTTGGGAAATTGCCAAGTGAGTAGCTGGAGAGCCATCTCAAAGTCTGGGAAAAGAAAGGAGGCGAACAACTCCATACAACACTGGCCTTTGGATAGTCTGGTTTTGACATCGCGTCTGGACAGTGTCCAAGTGATCAACTGGCTGAGTTAGTTATGTGGAGAAGTATAAAGAGTGGCTCATTACAACAGCTGGGGAGTGTCTCAGGGTAAACCGAGTTCTCCAGCTTGCCACTGTTGTCCTGAACTACTGGAACGGGTCATGGTTCCAGTTCTGTTTTACAGGCAGAGAAGGGTCAGTTAGAGAAGGAAAGTTAGAAGGAGTGAGTATTGTGAGAAGCCTGAACCTGACTTATGGTGTAACAGCCTGAATCCAGCATTGTATTCTACATAGAACTGGTAGTATGATTATTTACTCTTTTATTCTATCATTCTAAAATTGCTTATAATCATTAAATCACTATACCTTTATTAAGGATTGTTGGGTCATTATTTTGAACTCTCAGGATTGGAAATCCCAACAGCCTTATGAGGCCTGGCCTGCCACTACATGTTATCTATTGTCACTCATTTGGAAAGCTATGGCTCCCAGTTGACATTAAATGTGTTTGGCTGTCAAGAGTCCGGGTCCTGTTAAGCTGTTTAGCATAGCCTGGAGCGAACTGCCTGACCTATTTACACTTAGAAATGACACATATCTCAGCAATGCTCCATGACTCTCCAGTCAGGAGTTCCTGCTGGGACGATTGCTGCCTGGTCAGACAGAATGAAAGGGAATTCCTTCATGCCACACATCTCGATTTACTGGTATTTGTATTTACCCAGATGTCTTCAATGTCTCTGCATGGTTCGCTTGGTTGAATTTCCATCTCTGTGTCAGTAGGTTTTTGGTTGAAGCCCCATTTGGAATTGAACTGATAGTCTGGTTTGACACTCCAGAGCAGTACTGGGGAGCACTGCATTGTCACAAGTGCCATCCCTCGAGATATTACACTTACACAAAATTGGTTCAAATGAAGAAGGCCTTTTGACTCATTTAATCTCATCCTTTCAAAATAAAGCTACTAAACTTAACAGTAATAATAATAATGCTTGTATTTGGTATAGCGCTTTTCACATCTTCGAGATACCTCAAAACGCTTCACAGCATATACTGTAAAGTGAATTGACAGTATATATGTGGGCAAAACGCAGCAGCCAATTGCGCACAGCAGCGTGCCCACAAACAGTCATGGATTGAAATGACTAAATATTGTTTTTTTTATTTGGAGGGATTATTATTAGGCATGTTGGAGTAAGGAAACTTGCCCAAGGTTTCACCCTGCCTGGATTCGAACACAGGTCTGACACTTGTAAGGCGAATGCTCCAACCACTGAGCTGCAAGACTCCACTATAGGACTTAATTACTATGAAGCATTTTATACATTTCAATGTGATAAGGCAATGTGAGATCAAACAAGTATTATTGATTTGGGATTAAAAAGGCAAACCCAGATCAATACATTAAGTTGCACCAAAACAGGAGAACAAGAGATGCTGCTTACAAGCAGTAGTATTTTGTGGGTTGCTTCATCGTCTTTCCCTGATCTTCATCCATTCATTAACTCCTGACTCACTCTTTTTTGTTTTGTGAGGTTCTAAATATAAACAATTTGGCAAATATCAGTGTCTGATGTACACTGTCAGTGAACAAATTCTAACTTTTTCATCATCTCACCACAATTTACACATATTTCACTTAATGCCTTTCAAAAAGGAGGCATTGTTTTCAAGTTAATCATCTTTGGTGAGTGCACTTTGGGACGTTCTCCTGACATGAAAGGGGCTCTATAAATGTAAATTTGTTGTTGTTGTTTGCTGTTCCATACTATCAGGTAATAATAATAATCTTTATATCTGTTAAAGTGCCTTTCACATCATTAGGACTTCCCAAAGTGCTTCATTGGATCTAGTGCTAAGTAGAGTGACTGAGTGTTTTGAGGGTGAATGGGGCAGCTAAGATATAAATCTAAACGTGAGAATAGTCCTCCCATATATCCGAAGAGCACTAAATATTAACATAAATTTGAATGTTCAAAAATAGGTACAGTAGTTGGTAAAGCTATCTGTAAAAGATCTTCAAGGCCATTGTTGCTATATATTTAACAAAGTTCAACTAGTAGATAATTGTGGTCCTATGTGTGTGGTTGACAAGTCTTTGAGCGTTTTGAGACGTTTAGAAGATATGAAAAGTGTTGTATCAAAAGCAAGGATTATTATTATTATTATTGTTGTCTGTCTTTATTTAATCTATAAACCATTTTATTTGGTTTAATTGTCAAAAACCTGTTTCAGATTATTATTATTGTGTTTTGACAGTGATCGGAAGTGAAGCTGGAAACCTTTTGATGATATATTCATTAGAAAGGATTCATTGATAGAGTGTTAAACTGAGGTTTGTGGATGTTAAGGATCCTGTGACAGTATTTAAAGAGAAGGGAAAGTCTCCCAATGTCCTGGGCAACAATCTTGTAGTTAAATTGGTCAGTAACCTTCTAGCTGTTTCTGAGTCCTTGCCAGATACAAGTTGTTTGCTGCATTTGTCTATGAATATGTGGTTACTATACCCTTCACAACAATGTCCTTTGAAGATACTTTGAGACATTTTGAGATGTCACTGCAAAACAACTTCATCCCATGGGAAATGTAACTTAAGTTCCTCCGATATACTATCTATTCTTTCTATCTGGAGTGATGGAGTCAATCTAGAACTCCATCCCACAGTCCCTTCACCTCACCCTTGCCCTTACTTCCTTCAAGGCCTGTCTCAGGACCCTCCTCTTCGACTATACCTTTGGTCACCGTCCATACCCTCCACCTCTCCTGATCCCAACTCCCAGCTCGGATACAAATCCTCGACTGTCCAGCAGTTGGGATGTCCTCCCTACATTAAATTCACTATACAAATGTAATTTGTTGTTGTTGTTGAGTACCTACAGTGGTTTGAAGATTGTGGGAGAAAGCTTTGCTTGATCGCAATGTCTTTCCCGCTGACACAATTTGTGTGTCATGTTCTAAATTAGATAGCTACTTGGAATGGTTCAAAGTCATGTATTAAGGGCAACAAGTTCTAGCCTTTCTTTGCAAAAAACTGGCTGTTATTATTTCTCTATATAAAACAACAACAACAATACTTAGCACTTCTGTAGCCCCCTCCACACAGTGCAGCGAGTGCAACCTGGGGGGCGTTGACCAGAAGCACGATCGAAAGGCAAACTTTTAAAGGGGGACTTGAAAAAGGTTAGAGAAGGGGCAAGGCAGAGGGATTGAGTGAGACTGTTCCACAGTGTCGGGGCATAGTGGATGAAAGCCCAACCTCCAATGATGGAGCAGAGGGTGCCAGGGAGAAGCAGCACACAGAGCAGCACACAGAGCAATTCAAATTACAACAAATTAAACTAATAACTGGCGACAACAAGAACAATACGGTTTATTTGTTATACACATGAATCAACTTTCCCCTACAAAAACAAACAGCCTTTCTTTCACATTGCCACAGTCAGTACTTAATAATAATAATTTAATAATAATGCTTCAATTTGATATAATGCCTATTATGTTGAAATATCTGAAAGTGCTTAATTATCTTTAAAAGCATAGTGACTGCATTATTTGTAGGTGAACACAGCAGCCAAATTGCACACTGTAATTTCCCACAAATAGCTATGAAGTGAATGACCAATTTATCTGGAGGATTGTGGCCAGGATAGCGAGAGAATCTCCCTTCTCTCTTCCAATATCATCAAGGGATCCTTAACCTTCACTGAACAGCGTTTATAATAATAATCCTTGCATTTGATTTTGCGTTTTCATGTCTTCTAGATTTCTCAAAGCGCTTCACAGAATATATTAAGTGAAATGACCCTATATTTGTGGACGAAATAGATCCAGAGATGAGAGAGTGACTGACAGAGCCAAACTGCTCAATTTTCTTTTTTATGTCAGAAAATCCAAAATGGCAGCTATGTAATTAATGTTCAGAAGGACATTAAAGATGCTATGGCACTAGACAAAAAGAGAAGTAAATTTTTCTGTTGGTATTCTGGCTAACCAATCCTCGAATTAAATTGGTCAGTTACTCCATGACTGTTTGTGGGCACTTTGGTGTTGGTGGGCACAATTTGCCGCCGCATTTTGCTCACAAAGTACACACTTTACAGTACATCTAGTGAAGTGTTATGAGACATCTTAACAACGTGATAAGGTGCTATATCAAATGCATGGATTGTTAGTATTATAAATTTATGACTGTTTTTCATTTTGTCATTATCAAATGAAGTCACTATGACAACAACAGCAACAACAACTTGGATGTATATAGCGCCCTCCACGCTGGACGGCGTCTCAGAGCGCTTCACAATAACGGATCCCGTGAGCGAGCCAGGGGCAGGGGGAGAAAGGTGACCAAAGGCGCGGTCGAAGAGAAAGGTCTTTAGCTAAGGCCTGAAACTGGGAAGAAAGGGGGAGAGGCGAAGGAAGTGAGGAAGGGAGTTCCAGAGCCTTGGGGCGCGGTGGTTGAAGGCACGGCCGCTGATGCTGGAGCGGAGGATTCGGGGGACAACGAGGGGGCCAGACCCGGTGGAGCGAAGGCAATGACTTACCCCTTATCCACAGGCTGGATAATTCTATGTGCCTTTATCCATTTGGGGCTCAGATGTGAAAATAAAATCAGAGCTTGTTGTTGGTGACATTTTTAATTGGGCACAATGTTACCATGTTCATGATTTACCTCAAGCAATATGAAGTAGAGATAATATAGTAGATAATCCAGGCAAGTACATGGATAGTAAGAGAGTGATACATACATACACACACGTATACATGCACACTGCGCACACATACATGTATGCAAACATGTGCATGTACATACATACATACTTACATACATACAGTTAAAATGATAGACAAAATAAAGATATACATAGACCGATTAATATCCACACTACAGTATTTTCATATCCACTATAGGACCAGTCCCAGTTAATGTGGATATCAAGGTCTCCACTGTATATAATTGTTGTGATCCAAATTGTAATATTGAAGCAGTTTTGAAGGATCAATGTCTGTCTATGTGGAATATTTTCCCGAGAGAGGGGTTGCAGTCTCTAACAAGATACGATTTTCAGGGTACTGAATTTGATAACCTGAATGACCTAATTTCATTCAAGGTTTCGGAGGTGCTTGTGCGATCTGCCAAAAAATGTTTATTGAACAAAAGTTTAAACACAAAGGACATTGTTCCTCCTTTCAACATGCACGATTTTTTATTTGTAAAATACAGAAAGATTAGAATTACTCGTAACTGGTTGGCATGTTTTGTTCATAATAATACAGTCAATCGACTTTAAAGCATATCCCGTGGAGCACTTTGAGACATCTTGATGACATGAAAGGTGCTATACGAAATGCAAGGATTATTATTATTATTATCTTGTCTCCTTCCCCCACATAAAATATGACACAAATAAAGACTCATGTACCTCTCAATAACAACTGGTCCATGCTTAATTGGCATAGATGGCTGTTTGCTCTGCTTGGTCTTTTCTATCCCTTTGCTTATTCAAGCTGACATATCTGAGTGACCCAGTATTTGTAATCCCTAGACTACAAATACTGTATGTTCAGCGCTTTGGGGCGTTCTCCCGATGTGAAAGGCGCTATATAAGTGCAATTTTGTTGTTGTTGTTTGTGAAGCCATATTTAAAAGTGGTTAACCTCCAATGATTCCAGATACACTTCACTGCCACTGACACCGAACTCTGGAATCCAGCCACGCTGGATTTGTAATTTATATCCTGGCTTTCTGTTCCCCTGTGGATCGACATCAAGAGATTTTTTTTTGACCTTCAAATGCCTCCATGCTCTTGCCTTTCCAGACTTCTGCATCCTCCTCCAGTTCCGCTTTACATTTCGCTCCCTCCACTACAAATTCAGTATATTGCACTTCCCCCACCTCTTTCACCTCACCATTGGCAGTCAAACATACATAGGCTATGATCTGGAGATGTCACCCCCCTACCTTTCTGATCTGTTTTCTCCCACTCTACCACCTGCTGTCATCGTTCGGTTGGCTCTAGCCTCCTGCTTGTGCCTTGCCCCTCTGCTCCACCATTTGCAGCTGCACCTTTAACCACTACACCCCAAAAGCTTTCGGACTCTCCCCCCAATCCCTCCACCTTACCCCCTGCCCCTCTTTTAGATCATGACTCTTCATCTTTGTTTAGCACGTTGTGAAGTCCTATAGCTCAGTGGTTTGAGCACTCGCCTTACAAGTGAGAGACCTGGGTTCAATTCCAGGCAGGGTGAAACCTTGGGCAAGTTTCCTTACTCCACATGCCTAATAATAATCCCTCGAAAAAAACAAACAATAACAATTTGGTGATTTCAATCCACGACTGTTTGCGGGACACTGCTGTGTGCAATTGGCTACCGTGTTTCACCCACAAATATTCAGTCAATTCACTTTAGATTATATTCTGTGAAGTACTTTGAGATGTCTAGAAGACGTGAAAAGTGTATATCAAATGCAAAGATCATTATTATTATCCACAGTCACTTCAGCCTGGCTCTACCACTATTAACTGCTCCAAGATACTGTCCTGCCTGAACGGCGCCATATAAATTTAAGTTATTGTTGGAGCTGGACTGTATAGCTCAATCCCTTTTTGAGGCCTGAAGATGCACTTCATCTTACCTTTGATATATTTTGCTTTAAAATTTAAGATATTGCAGAATTGTGGAAAATTATTAAATTCAGACTTAATCTGCAGCTGTTAAAAGAATCAGCTTTGAGCACTGCCAGCTGAGCGCGACCGACTGAGCCAGGCTGGCATCACTTCCATCTAGGCTATGAAAACTATTAGCTCTGCAAACCCCACTGGGAAGTGATTTGGAATATGTACCATATGAGTGAGGTTTTCTATCCTCCTGGCAATGGGAGGTTGCTTGTGAGACTCAAAGTCACTAAGTTCAAGCATGTGGAACAAATGCCTATTTTTTGTTGTCAGTTGTTTACCACGTGACAGAGGAGACTGTGAGATGATTGCACTGTCAAAAGCCCAGAGAACCAAAATTGTTAAATATGTCTATTCTCTTAAATGTTGCATTGTCCCACAAAATACACAGCCAATCCACTTTATAGTATACAGCTTACAAATCTGATAGAATTTTTCGATGAGGTAAAGGAATGGGTGGACGAGGGTAGCGCAGTTGATATAGTTTACATGGACTTTCAAAAGGCATTTGACATGAGAGGTTTATTAGGAAAGTAGAGGCCCACGGCATTAAAGGGACAGTGGCAGCATGGATCCACAACTGGCTGTGAGACAGAAAGCAGAGAGTTGTGGTGAGCGGCTGTTTTTCAGACTGGAGGGAAGTGTGCAGTGGCGTCCCCCAGGGATTGGTTTTGGGACCACTGCTCTTTTTAATCTACATGAATGATCTGGACTTTGGTGTAGGGAGCACAGTTTCCAAGTTTTCAGATGATTCTAAGTTAGGAAGAATAGCAAATAGTGAGGAGGATAGTAACCATCTGCAAGAAGATATAGATAAAATGGTAAAGTGGGCAGACATATGGCAGATGAAGTTAATGCAGAGAAGTATGAGGTGATACATTTGGGGAGAAGAAATGAGGGGAGGCAATATAGGCTAGATAATACAATTTTAAGGGGTGTGAAGGAACAGAGATACCTGGGGATTTGTGTTAGTGACTTTTTGAAGGTGGCAGGACAGGTAGACAAAGCCGTTAAGAAGGCATATGGGATACTAGGCTTTATAAATAAGGGTATAGAGTACAAAAGTCAGGAAGTGCTGACTAACCTCTAAAAAACTTTGGTTAGGCCTCAGCTGGAGTACTGTGTCCAATTCTGGTCACCACACTATAGAAAGGATGTTAAGGCATTGGAAAGAGTGCAAAGGTTTACTAGAATGGTACCAGGATTGAGGGACTTCAGTTATGAGGAAAGGCTAGATAGGCTAGGTTTATTCTCTTTAGGACAGAGAAGGTTGAGAGGAGACCTAATAGAGGTTTATAAAATCATTTGGGGATTCGACAGGGTGAATAAGGAAAAACTGTTTCCACTGGTGGGCGAATCTGTGACTTGTGGTCACAGATTTATAATAGTTTCAAAACGAAGCAGAGGGGAGCTGAGGAGAAATGTTTTCACTCAGCGGGTTGTTCGAATCTGGAATGCATTGCCTGAAAAGGTGGTGGAGGCCAAATCGATAACAGCTTTTAAAACAGAATTAGATCTTTATTTAGGGAGAACAGGTCCGTTAGGGTATGGGGAGAGAGCTGGGCAGTGGGATTGAGTTGCTCTTTTCAAAGAGCCGGCACAGACCAGATGAGCCGAATGGCCTCCTTTTGTGCCGTAAGATTCTATCAAAGAATCATAGAATATTACGGCACAGAAGGAGGCCATTCGGCCCATCGAGTCTGTGTCGGCTCTTTGACCGAGCACGTCACTTTCATTAACCCCAATCACCAGCTTTCTCCCCATAACCCTGCAAACCCATCTTCCCCAGATACCTATCTAGTTCTCTCTTAAAAGCTGCTATCGAATCGGACCTCACTACCCTTTCAGGCAGATCATTCCAAATTCGAACAACTCGCTGAGTAAAAAAACGTCTTCAAACCTCCCCTCTGCTTCTTTTGGTAGATATCTTAAGACTGTGACCACGGGTCACAGACACACCTACTAGCGGAAACAGCTTTTCCCTATCTAGCCTGTCAAAACCTTTCATGATCTTGAAGACCTCTATCAGGTCCCCGTGTTACCTTCTCTGCTCTAATGGGAAAAGTCCTAACTTCTCCAGTCTGTCCTCATAGCTAAGGTTCCCCATTCCTCGTATCATTCTCATGAATGTCTTCTGCACCCTTTCCAGTGCCTTAATGTCCTTCCTGAAGTAAGGTGCCCAGACCTGGACGCAGTACTCCAGTTGAGGCCTAACCAGTGTTTTGTACAGATCAACCATAACCTCACTACTCTTATACTCTATGCCCCTACTAATAAAGCTCAGTACACCAATGATTCTATATTCTCTGAAGCGCTTTGAGACACCTGAATGCATGATAAAGTGTTGTATTAAATGTAAAGATTAATTATTATTATGCCCTTGGTGATACCTTCTTGCCTGCAAATAAAACTTTAACAAGCTTTGTTTTTTCCATTGGTGACATTTAAGATAGATCACTGCAAATTTCTTAGCCTTTATCAATGTCGTTCTCATCTGCAAGTTTACTTTTTCCAGTGTTTCCTTGCCAACTTCTCTAGTTCCTATTTGAACGATCCTATTGATCGGGCCTCATTAGCTATTCGTGATAGCAAACCCGGGACTTCCTGATTGCATGACATCACAAAAGAGACACCCTAACCATATACTCCAGCTTACACAAAAATCATCACGAGGATTTTCCCCTGTCTGTTCGATCTAGAAATATTGTGAATTATGAAATAATTTATCAATGCTCAAGGGAAAAATTATTTTCGAAGGCCTTCTTATGAAGAAACACTGCATCTCTGAAGAGTTTCGCAGAACTAGCCTTACAATACATATTACATAACGTGCAATGGTGCTCGCTAACTAATAAAGCAATAGAGCATGATTTCACAAAATAACGTGCTACCAGCCTCAGTGAAGTGAGAGGAGATGTCAGAACTGATACCAGAAATGGAACAGAGCGTGTGCAGAGCACTATCCATGTTAAATATTTCTCCTTTTTGGTATCCAATTAATTTTCTAACAAACAGAATTTTATCAGCAGATTTTGAATTCAATCTCAACAGCTGCCAGGCATAATTCTCTGCACATCAGGAGTAACAGCCCTGTGTGAATTTCACTGTTATATTCACTGCTGGTCTGTAAATGTATGATTTTTAACAGCATGGGTTTCTAATGGCTCCGGGTTTTAATACTATTGGTACATTACACAGTGGGTGTATAGATGATTGTATTGTGGAAAAGGGTATTTATGCATTCATCATGATAGACTTGTTATAACTGATTCCTTTGGAGGTGTGCAAATTTGCCAAGTAGAAAAAGGAAATAATCTCAGATAATTAGTTATTTTCTCCCCCTCTACTTCTGCGGAAGGCATTCGACTTATTTTCCCTTCCACTGAGGGCAGTTTCTACTGACGTCTTCTGGCCTTCTGGTGTTCATGTGTGAGACATAACAATGAGTGTCCGTAGGCCATTTGCCTACAGGGAAATCATAGAGCCCTCACCCAAAGTGTACATTAACTGCTCTCTAGCTGAAAATAGCTAACAGATCAGTGATCTGAACTTGCCAAATCGTGAACAGTGTAACCTCATCCTTCATATCACTTCTCAAATGGTTACACAAATAAAACCAAATAAAGCCATTTGGCCCCATCAAATCTGTATTATCCATCACCTCTTTATTAATCCCACTTGCCATCTCACTCCCCACCTCCCTTAATTTTTTTTGAACGTTTAGATACTTATCAAGGTGCTTTTATATGATTCTGTTGATTCAGTTACTTGTGATAATAAATTTCTACCCATTAGCAACCCCCTCAATGAAGAAGTTTCTTTTAACCTCTCCCCTAAACTTCTTCCAACAATTCTGAAACTATAATGGCGTAAAAGGGACAGTGGCAGCATGGATCCACAACTGGCTGCGAGACAGAAAGCAGAGAGTTGTAGTGAGTGGCTGTTTTTCAGATTGGAGGGAAGTGAGCAGTGGTGTGCCACAGGGATCAGTTTTGGGACCATTGCTGTTTGTAATCTACATCAATGATCTGGACTTGGGTGTACGGAGTACAGTTTCCAAGTTTGCAGATGACACTAAGTTAGGGAGAATAGTAAATAGTGAGGAGGATAGTAGCCATCTGCAAGAGGATATAGACAAATTGGTAAAGTGGGCAGACACATGGCAGATGAAGTTTAATGCAGAGAAGTGTGAGGTGATGCATTTTGGGAGAAGAAATGAAGGGAGGCAATATAGGCTAGATAGTACAATTTTAAATGGTATGAAGGAACAGAGAGACCTGGGGATTTGTGTTAGTGACTCGTTGAAGGTGGCAGGACAGGTAGACAAGGCTGTTAAGAAGGCATATGTGATACTAGGCTTTATAAATAGGGGTATAGAGTACAAAAGTCAGGAAGTGCTGACTAACCTCTATAAGACTTTGGTGAGGCCTCAGCTGGAATACTGTGTTCAATTCTGGTCACCACACTACAGAAAGGATGTGAAGGCATTGGAAAGGGTACAACGAAGATTTACTAGGATGGTGCCAGGATTGAGGGACTTCAGCTATGAGGAGAGGCTAGATAGGCTAGGGTTATTCTCTCTGGAGCAGAGAAGATTGAGGGGAGACCTAATAGAGGTTTATAAGATCATGAGGGGTTTCGACAGGGCAAATAGAGAAAAACTATTTCCACTCGTGGGTGAATCTGTGACTCGTGGTCACAGATTTAAAATAGTTTCAAGGCGAAGTAGAGGGGAGCTGAGGAGAAATGTTTTCACTCAGCGAGTTGTTCGAATCTGGAATGCATTGCCTGAAAAGGTGGTGGAGGCTGATTCGATAACAACTTTTAAAAGGGAATTAGATCTTTATTTAGGGAGAACAGGTCTATTAGGTTATGGGGAGCGGGCAGGGCAGTGGGATTGAATCGCTCTTTTCAAAGAGCCGGCACAGACTAGATGGGCCGAATGGCCTCCTTTTGTGCCGTAAAATTCTATGAATCTATGAATCTATAACCCTTGTAATCGATTCCCAAACTAATGGAAATAGATTTTTTTCCCCTCCTATTTACCTGACTGGGATCCTTTATTCAGAGTTTTTAATCTTTATTCTGAGTTTATTTATTCTGACTTGGGATCCATTGGCTCCACATCGTGGTTCAGTGTTACTCATCACTATTTCTGGTATTCCGTACCTTGCAAAATTCTCCTGTTTCTGCAGTCATGTCTATTAATTAGTTTAACATTCTCAAAATAATAGGACGTCTAATCCACGCCTACTGGATAGATTTTTGCACTGTAGTAAAACAATTCTAGCTACTTTGTCCAAGCTTGCTGCGGTTTCTGGTGCCACATGATTGGCTTGTGCCTTTCCTTATTTTGATACCTGGCACATATGTCGTATTTTCCAATGGATTCTTCTATTTGTTTATTTAGATATTTATTTTATTTATGCAAACTCCCTGATTGTCAGCCTCCCCAACTCCATAGGCTGCAGATCACCCAGAAAGCTGCAGCCCATGTCCTCTTCCATACCACGCTCCGAGACCTTATCACCCCCATCCTCTCCCAACTCCACTCTTTTCCCATCACACAGAGGATATAGTTCATGATCTACATCATCTACAAATCCCTCCATTGCCTCGTTCCCCACCACCTCTGAAGCCACCTAGCATCCTTCCAACCTTCTCGCTCCCTCCATAAATTATATGTAATTTATCACCATGGTATCCCTTCTGGTTTCCGTGCTAATTTCCTTGGAGATATCTCCTCTGCTGACATCATTCCAAATGCTATTTTTCTAAAGCAGTATCTCCCAAAAGGTGTTAGGAAAGTTGTTAAATACGCACTGCTTTTGTCAGCTTAACTTGCCAGTATCCCAAAGAACAATCAATTGACGAAAATAAATTTGCTCCATGTAACATGGCATGTATGTCCTCTAATGTTGGCATTGCGTAATGCTCTTTATATATTATTTAGCTGCTGTGGGTCTAAGCATATTCTTAGTGACAGGTGGCTTTTCTACAATCACTGTTGCACTCACCCAATCGCTAGGTTTTGTCTATTTTCTTTGATTTTCTCAATTTCTATTTTCATTTAATATTTCTCTCTATGTTTTGTTCATGGCTTTTGACACTCATCTCAATGGCTGCGTTACCAGTTTTACATTGTCCTTTATCCTGATCTAATGCACCCCTTTCATTAACCCTTTCTTACCGAAAACATGTTTGTATTTCCCTATTATTTCCTCAGTTTCTAATCTTTTATTTTCGGCTTTCTTCACACTTTGTATTCTTTTCATCAGTCCCATTTTAATTATATCCTGTATACCCAACAATGTGTCTGCCTGTACATTCACTATGTAAAATGGTATTTTATAAACAGTAGTTATATATGATATGTTTTTATACTTAGTTTCAATTTCTACTCTTCCTTTCTTCTACTCTTCATTTCAATTTCACCTGTGTCGTATGCTACTAACCTTCCTTTTCTTATTTCTTTTCTCCCGTCTTACAAATCTGGAAAGTATTAGGTGCAGTTTTGCATGAGGCAAGGTTTGGGAGTACAGGTTGGGGGTAACTCCTGGAGTTCAACCAGCTCAAACGAGATAACCTCATTGTGAGAAGTCAACAAAATTTCCCCTTGTTTGACCAGCTAGGATCACCCTACCCATTAACAGGCTTTGTCTTGCCCCCAAGTGACTGTCTTCCCCACATATTCCCTCTGACAAGGAGGAGAGAAATTGGAGCAGAGAAAAAGAACGGATCGATTCAGCAGTGAGAAGATGCATGTAGTCAGGAATTATCTTGACATGCTTGGGTCAAAGAGAGAGAGAGAGAGACTTGATTTATGGCTATTTTTGTGTGGCTGTGTGATCGGTTTGGTTGCCTGAATAAAATTTGTGCACCTCCACAAGACAAAATTCAGGCATCACAGTTAGTCGCTTTGTGTCAGGGAATGATAAAAAGTAATTAATGACACCTCATTGCACCCTATTTAAATAAATTTTCACATTATTTGTTGCTGAAATTGCTGCGAGAAAGCTAGCATGGGATAAGTGGACTTAATTTAGTTCCCTTTGTCTAATTTTCTCATAATGTATACTGAGACAAGTATCGACTGCTGCAACACTTAGTTTATTCATGTTCATCGATATACAAGAGCGCGTTTCTGCTGGTGTCCTGGTCAATAATCGTCCAGAATAATCGCTCATTCACCTCATAACTGTATGTGGGACCTTGCTGTGTGCAAATGGCTGCCTACAAAAACACAGTTCCTATATTTGACAGCAATTACCAATTTGGACATTACAACCTCATATATCAAATAAAAGGATTACTGTAATACAGGTGTACATCTACACAAAAGGGAGTGTGGAATATGGATACCCTCTTTATTAAGAATGTAGATATATCTCTGCATATATATGTAAAGGCATGTGCCTAATGCATATTAATTCTCTGTTTGTATAACATCTAGTGTGTGTTTGCGTGCCACACACAGTCTACATCAGCTTCCTTATTAACAACACAGCATGATGCATTGTCATTTATCACCTTCAATCTGTGTCATGCTCAGATTCCAGCACCTCCAGCAGTTGCATAATCTCTCTCAGGTTCCGATACCACCTTCTCCATCACCAAACAACAGATTCCCAAACACAAGCTGTTTAGCTGGAGTGACCTGTGTCCTGCAACACAAATTGAATGCTTTCACCATTCATTCAGGCTGAGCACAACAGGAGCACATGAAGTTCAGCTGCATGGACATTGACTGATATAGCAAAATCTCAATATCAAGATTTAATATATTTTTTCAGCCACAGCAATCATAAAGACATTGTTAGAAAATTGTTGTTTTTAGTGAACAGTAGGATATGGATAAAAACAACAGTCAGCACTCTAAACTGTCAGAATATTCAATGCCTGTGATATTCTCTGAGACCGCACCTGTGCGAAGTGCGCAATATAAATGTAAATTGTTATCGTTGTTGATACCTTCCCCTGACTTGGTCACAATGGTTGGGTCTGAACTTGACTGTTATTTTTTGGGCAGCAAGGTGTCTCTGACATGGGGTAAACCCATCCTCATACTTAAAAGAGTATGAGTATTCAAACCAGGCTGAGAATTCCATGATCCCACCTGCACATGGAAATTCTAGGGATAGATTACTGGAATGGAATGTGCCCTCACTCCATGGAGAGATGCATCCTGCTTCCTTAATTCCAGAAAGTATTAGGTACAGGTTGGCAAAAGTTAAGAAGCTAAGGCTTTGGGATCCCAGAGTTTGTGTGCAGTGGGGTGACTGCTGGAATCCTACCAGCCAAAACCACATAGCCTGTCACCAATAGCACTCTCAGCATACTTTCCTGCTGCAAGCTAGGACCACCCTATCAGTTAGGGCTTTGGCTTGCAGGGTTAACAGGAGCTGAGTGGAAGGATACCCCTCAATATGTGATCTGCCCTTCCAGGTCCTGCCAATGAGCTAGGCTCTCTCTGCTGTCATCTGATCTGGAGAATTGGCTCAGGAACTGGACTACTGAGACTACCACAGAGGACTGGCTCGATTCTGACATTCCGAGGCCAAGCATTGCCAATTCAGCTCCAAGGAAACCCTGCCCACTTCCCACTGTTGCCTATTGCTTTAAGGACCTAAGTGGCAATTGAATAAGGATAATACAAGGATAAACGTATTCTGGGAAAGTGACTGAGCAGATTTGAAAGCGGTTGAATTGTAAAGTTGAATTAAAGGACTAAGTGACTCTACATTGTGTTTTTGGATTAAAGAACATTATACACCCTCCCTTTCTGTTAATCAGTGGGCCGATCCTGAGATGCACAGTCTGGTCTGACTGGTCTGACGCCTTGAGACGTCCTCCCAACGTGAAAGATGCTCTATAAATGTAATTCTGTTGTTGATGTTGTTGGTAGGTTTAATAGCTGGCATGGGAGATTGTGACAAATAAAGCTATCAACTGCCTAGGTTTTCAACACACCCCAGGTTCTATTTTGACTGCAATAAAAGTGAACTAAAGTATTATTCCATCCCCCAACTCCTTCCCAGCTCCTAGTTGCAGATCAGTCTTTGAGACATACTGTTAAAGTGAAAAGCACTATATAATAGTAAATTGTTCATTTTTTGAGATAAACTATCTCTTTCAAAAATGAAATGGTTCAGTCAGAATTTGCCAGTGTTGCCATTACCATAACTTTAGTATAGGGAGTATCCTAGCTATCCACGTCCACTGTGGCACTGCAGCTTGCAAACCAAACCAATAATAGAACAATATTCATTACACAGACGCCACAGTAATAACAGATGCACAGTATAATTCTTGCATTTGATTTAATGCATACAATATCAAAATGTCTCAATTGCATTTCACAGGAAAATTCTGTCAAGTACAGTGACTGTTCCTTTGTAGGCTATGGGAAGCAGCCATTTTTCACAGAACAGGATCCCACAAAGCCACAAAGTGAATGACAGAGTAATCTGGAGGATTGTTTGTCAGGACTCCCTTTTCTTTCTCAATAGTGTTTCAGGACTTTAATGTCCATCTGGGTTTAATGTCTCATCCAACAAGGGGATGAGCCCCTTGAGACTGTAACACAATGCATCTTACAATCCAAAGAATATTTTTAATTTGAGATATTGCTGATGTGAGACATACATATAGGTCCCTTGTGGAGTCTGTGTATCTAGAAGACTTAGCAGACAGGACGTTTAGCTCAGAGAAGACTCTTTACTCTGGGTCTTGGCCCTGAGAAGCCTTTTGCAACATACGGCCAGTAGCACAACAACTACTTGCACTTATACAGCGCCCTCCATGCCAGATAGCGTCTTGGAGCACTTACGAGTAAAGTTTCCTACTTCGCCCAACCACGATCCCTACCCCCCTGCTCTGGTCCCTACCTCTTTTTCCCCCTTTCTTCCCTCTTTTCTTCTCCCTACCCCGACCCCTCCCCCCCCTGTTCTGGTCGCTACCATGGGACGTTGTTGTATTCTGTGAAGCGCTTTGAGATGTCAATAAGATGTGGAAAATGCTATATCAATGTAAGGATTATTATTATTAGAAGTAATACTAGCATTATAGTAACACTATAGAACCGAGCACAATTATTGATATCAGGATTTCTCTGCAGAAGTTTCAATATACGTGATATCAGTTCACAAATTCCTTGGTTGTTTGGGGGTTGGGGTGGGGGGGTAGGGTGGGGTGGGATAGTAGTAGGATAGAAAGTACGGTACTTGTTAAAAAAAAATTTGACTTACAAGTGTCAATTTTGAAGACGTTTGGGAAAGCATTAGCACCACTCTTTCAAAGTCTATTTTATTTGTATATTGTCTGCGGGTGCTGCAAGGAGCTGCTCTAAGACTGCCACTATTTTCATTCTTGAAATGATCGTGGGCATGTTTATATCCCTTTATAATAAATAATAATAATAGTCCTCCCATTTATAAACGTCTTATCGACGTCTCGAAGCGCTTCACAGAATACAACAACGTCCCAAGGTGGTTGAGAGCAGAGCGGGGGGGGGAAAGGAGAAGACAAGAGGGAAGAAAGGGGGGAAAAGAGGTAGGGACCAGAGCAGGGGGGAAGGTTCGTGGTTGGGGGAAGGAAAGTAGGAAAATTGACTGTATATATTTGTATACTTTATAGTTGTACACTTGGCTATTGATTTAATTGGCTATTGATGTAATTGATTTAAATATATGAGATACCATGCTGTTAGTGGAATTATATACTTTTAAACAGCCAACAAGGTACCATTATCTTTGCAATAATCTTTCATAATGAATACCTTTCTGGACATGGAAGGATTGATCAATATATTATATGATATTGATGAATGCAAGTTCTATTTATTTGCTATTACTGTCTTGTGTATTTTGCCCTAAATCGCAGTTGTCGGAGCTTTGCCTTTAAAAACATTTTAGTCGGCAATTTAATGAACATAAATTGGTCCCAGGAGCTGTGTGCAAGATTTTCGTACCATCTTGCAATGTTCAGGGTTACTGTGTGAGAGATTGTTCTTGTGATACAATAAGCAGCCTAAAGGCAATAGCAGCTAGCAAAGCTTTGTAAGGTAAATTGGCTACCGTGTTTTGCCCACAAAATAATGTCCGCTCCCGTTACAGTATATTGTGAAGTGCTTTGAGATGTCTCAATGACACAATAATGTAATATATCAAATACAAGGATTATTACAACAACAACTTTCATTTTTATAGCATCCTCAATGTGGGGCAGCATCTCGGAGCAGAATTATTTAAGGCAACAGAATGCTTGGATTCTAATGATTTGCTAGTTATTGGCTGTGTAGGATATCTCTGTGTTCTGTCATTGGGTAGCTCCTCCTTCTTGCACAGTTACTAAGCAACATGGCTTGTTAATCTCATTAACCAGCTAATCCAAGGGTCTGTCAGATTCCAGGCTATGATTGGCTGCACCACTTCCCGTTTGCATCCCTACTTTCCACAGCTATCGCCCCATCTCCAACCTCCCATTCCTCTTCAAGGCCCTGGAATGAGTCATTGCTTCCCAGCTTCGCTCCTTTCTCTCTCGGCTCTCCCTCCTTGAATCCCTTCAATCTGGCTTCCGTGCTGCCCGTAGCACAGAGACAGCCCTGGTCAAAGGCTTTAATGACATTCTAAACATCTGTGAGCAGGGTTCTCTTGCCTCCTTGTCCTCCTTGACCTCTCTGCTGCCTTCGACACAGTCGACCATTCCATCCTCCCACACCGCCTCTCCTCCCTTCTCAATCTCCGTGGACCTGCCCTTGCCTGGTTCGACTCCTACCTCTCCCATCGGCTACACTTTGTCACCACCAATGGATTCTCTTCCAGCCCCCGCACTATCACCTGTGGCATCCCCATGGCTCTTTCCCTGGCTCCTTATTTTTGAACATCTCCCACTTGGTGACATCATTCGCAGATATGGGTTTAACTTCCACATGAATGCAGATGACACCGAACTCTATCTCTCTGTCTCTACCCTCGAATCCAGATTGCCACTGTCCTGACAGACTGTCTGTCAGACATCATCCTGGATGAGAGGCCCTACTGATTGGCTCGCGTCAGCACCTTCTTGCATCAGGCGCTGGCAGCATCAACCTCCATGGTTGCACACTCAACCTCACCAAGCCAGTAAGGAACATAGGTGTTTTGATCGACCCTCAACTGTCTTTCCTCCCCCACATCCCAGCAATGACTCACTCTGCCTTTCCCCATCTCCGCAACATTGCCCAACTCTGCCACTATCTCATCTCCAAAGCTGCTGAAACCCTTATTCACGCCTTCATCACATCCCAGTTCCATGTCTCCCGACCCACCCGCCCCACCATTGGAGGGCGAGCCTTTAGCCACTCTGCCCCCAACCTCTGGAACTCCATCCCACAGTCCCTCCGCCTCGCCCCCTCCCTGGCCTCCATCAAGTCTCGCCTCAAGACTTTCCTCTTCAATGGACCCATCGGCAACTCCTAATCCCCCCACTTCCCTCCCCTGCCCCCTGTCCTCAACTTGGGTCTGAAGCAGTGACTGTCCAGCACCTTGGGACGTCCTCCTGACATGAAAGGCGCTATACAAGTGTCATTTTGTTGTTGTTTTATTACTGTTGATATTATTGTTTACAAGCAATGTATCTAGGCAATGTCCAACCATTATTTGTTCTACTCACAAAAGTAGCATTCTTTTGGGCTTAATGGGTAGAGTAGTCGTTTTGAAGACTTATAGAAAAAAGAGTTGTCACAATTCTGTATGCTCTGACACGTTGAGAAGCAATGCAAGTCGGCATTCAAGTTTGCAATTTGTCCACTTTCCACAGGTTTCTGTGAATTAGCGGCGGTAAGGTGGAGGTGGAGGGGTGCGGGTGGGAAGACAGAAGGGATCACATTCAGGTGGAATCTGAATTAGTAACGCAATTAAAAAACCAATGGCCAATAATGAGAAACAAATAATGATGTTATTATGATAATAATTCCTGCATTTGTCCTTCAAAGATCACCTTAGTTTACTGTAAAGTGGATTGACTGTATGTTGGGGGTGACCCACGTACAGCCGTAAAGTGACCCATAGAGTGTGTGACCCACAAACAGCCATAAAGTGAGTGCCTAATTTTATTTTGGGGAATGTTTGCCAGGACATTGGGAAAACTCTCTTCTCTTTTTGAATAGTGCCATGGAATCTTTAATGTCCACCTGAGCAGGCAGACAGGACCTCAGTTTAACATATCATCCAAAGGATGGCACCACTGACAACAACAACAAGAAAATTACATTTTTGTAATTTTTTTGTTGTTGTTGCCAGTGGTGCCAAGGAAGTTTCTCCTATTTTCTCCCACAGAGAGTCAATTTTCCTACTTTCCTTCCCCCAATCACGAGCCCTTCCCCCCTGCTCTGGTCCCAACCTTGGGACATTGTTAATATTCAGTGAAGCGCTTTGAGACATCGATAAGACGCGGAAAGCGCTATATAAATGTAAGGATTATTATTATTATCTTTTCTGTTCTGGCTAACAATTTTGCCATATTATGACCTATTATGACCAATGACCTATTTTCTTCTAATCTGACAGTTTTTCATAGATACCCTCTCTCTTCCCAGCCTCCACCCCCCCGCCCCCCTCTCCCCCCCCCCCCCCCCCCCCCACCACCCCACCACCATCTCTGACAGTCAGTGACAATTACTCTCACATTCTCTTTCTCTAACTGTCAGTGACCGACAAACTCTCTCTCTCTGATGGCCAGTGACAATTTTCTCTCTGTGTTGGTTAGTGCCAATTACTTTCTCTGATGCTTAGTGCCAGTTACTCTTTCTCTTCGATAAGTAATGACAGTTACTTTTTCTTTCTGACAGTTAGTGCCAGTTACTCTCTCTCAGTCAGTAAAGGTTAATATCAGGGACATTTACTCTCACTCTTTAATGGCTGTTTACTGTTAGTCTCTCTCTTTCTCTCCCAGTCAGTGATAGTTATTCTCTCTCCCTCTCTCACAGTCATCAAGTGTTTCTCTCTCTCTCCAAGTCAATGACAGTTACTCTCTGTTTGACAGTTATTCTCTCTGTCTTACTCAATGAAAGTTTCTTTCTTTGACCGTTAAGGTCTCTGCATATGTTCAATGACAGTTACTCTCTCTCTTTGACAAGTCACTCTCTCTGACAGTTACGCCTCTTCATTTTTGACAGTTTCTCTGGTAATTATTCATTTTCTCTAACAATTACCCTCTCTGTTTGACAGTTATTCTCTCTGCTTGACAGTTACCCTCTCTGTTTGACAGTTACTCTCTCTGTTTGACAGTTATTCTGTTTGACAGTTATTCTCTCTGCTTGACAGTTACATTCTCTGTTTGACAGTTACCCTCTCTGTTTGACAGTTACCCTCTCTGTTTGGCAGTTACTCTGTTTGACAGTTACCCTCTCTGCTTGACAGTTACTCTCTCTGTTTGACAGTTACCCTCTCTGCTTGACAGTTACATTCTCTGTCTGACAGTTACACTCTCCGTTTGACAGTTATTCTCTCTGTCTGACAGTTTACTCTCTTTCTCTCCTCCCCTTTAAGAATTACTCTCTCTCTCTCCCGGTGTCCTTCCCCCCCCCCCCCCCCCCCCTCGTTGCTCGGACACCGCGTCCTCGGCAACACCACAAACAGCAGCTCCAGTGTTTGTTGACAGGGCTGTAGTGGAGTGCGGGCTCGGGGAGGGAAGACTCGACGCCGTGCGATCGAGATTAACGTGAATTTACCTCAAATTAAGGCCTTTGAGTGAAGAAGCCAAGTCAGCGCCGTGTGCGGCCCCTCCCCCCTCCCCGCCCTTCCCCTCACCCCTGCCCGCTAACTGTCCTGAACGAGAAGGTTCTGGAAGGTTCGCTGAGTTCCTGAGCGCTGGGGAAAAAAAGCCAAGGAACTGTATCATAATGGTAAGTCAGGTAATAGTAAATATAGTGTCTCTTCTCCTCCTCCTCCTCCTGTCCAAGGGCAAACAGAGTGAAGATCAGTGCAGATATTCTCCACTTCTCTAGGCACAAAGGGTTTGAGTTGGAGAATAGCCCCTCATTCACCTCGTCCAGACGTCTCAAAGCGCTTTGCGAGACACACCGTAAAATGGAGCGGCCGGATAATTTGTGGGCAAAATGTGACGGCTAATTGCGAACAGCAGCGTCTCGCAAACCCTATGGAGACGATGGCCAATTTTATTTGGGGATTTGTTGGCCACCAGGAAGGCCACCTTTTTGAATAGTGCCACGGGCTCTTTAACATCCACTGATCTGAAGGATGGCAAACCTCTCACAAAGCAGCACACCCCGGCACCGGGGCTTCAGCCGAGACTCCGAGCGTAAAGTTCCGAACCCAGGGCGTGGACCGACGGACTTCTGACTCAGACACGAGAGTGTTAACAATTGAATCAGTCTGAGTCAGAGAGGATGAAGGAAAACTATATATAAACTCACACTTACACACACAGCCTATGCATATCAGTGGATATTGTAGGGTGTAAAAGCATCATTTTCCATGGCAACTGGCAATTCTCTATTCAGTTTTTCCAAGGCATGTCACTGGATTTACCAGACATTTCACTGGATTTACTCTCATCAGTTATGAACCTGATGAACTTGTTGAAGTTAGTATTAATTTTGGACCTATTTTTTCTTAAAAGAAAATGACCTCCAGAGTAAGATTGAATTTAAGATTTTACCATATGAAGAATTAGATGATAAAAGGTTATTTTGTCCATTTATTCTCCTCCACCCAGAATACTCACCCTGCACTCTTTCGATTGCTATCAAGCTGTTTTTATCAATGAGTCCAACACCTTGCCTCTATCATATTTCCTCATATAATTCTCATTGTTGTAAAGAAATACTTGGAGTCTGTCCCAAATTTACTCTTCATGGTTAACAACAACTATTATGTTGATGCCTTCGAAAATAATGCTCTGGACAGATTTGGGTTCAAATTAGTTTGTAGTACTCTACTCTTATTTTCTATTTTGGCATAAAAAGTTAAATAGTGGGGACACAAGCATTGTGATGTGAGTGTGTCTATGTGATATACAGTAAAAGCCCGTTTATCTGGCACCCTTGGGACCTGGCCAATGCCGGTTAAAGTGTGTGCCGGATATTCGGCCGAAGACACCAAAAAAAATGCTTGTTTCCGGATAAATTCTGGTTAATCAAATGCGGACTTTTTTTTTGAGGTGCCGGTTATACGGAGGTAACGGTTGATCGGGTCACGGATAAAAGGGCTTTTACTGTTTAATGTGTGTGTATTATGAATAAATGCCACCTTGTCAACCGAAGTATCAGGTAGGTATTCATTGAAGCATTTGAAAATACAGTATTTGAATGCATTTGGTCAACTTACAGTTGTTTCACTCAGACATTTAGATACAAATGGATCCTTGGCCCTTTTCTTTTCCTTGTCTATATGTTCCCTCTGGGCAATATCATCTGCAGACACTGGGTAAACTTCCACATGTATGCAGATGACAAACAAATCTACTTTGCTTCCTCCAGTACCAATTTCAGGTCTGTTGATATTCTATCAGCTTGTCTATCAGACATCAATTGGATAAATGCAAACTTCCTGCAGCTGAATGTGGACAAGACAGAAGCCATACTCCTTGCCTCCTGTCAATGTCTTCACTCCTGCAAACAACATAAAATCTTGTGGAATTGTTTTTTTCCTTTTCTCGAATATTAAAAGATGGTTAGGATTTTGGTGAAATTCAATGTACTGTATTAGTGTGACCAATATTGTAGAGCAGCACTGTAAATTCCCTTTTATTTCTAAATACTGTATATGGATCAAATGCAATAATTATTCTTAGGATTTTAGGAATGCATAATATGAATGTGACTCATTATTCCTCTTCCTGCCACTGAACCCACCTCCATCTCCTAACTCTCTGCTATTCCGGAGTCATCTTAACTACTTCCCCTCTGGGCTTCCTCCCACAACAACCAATCCTCTTCGGTCACTCTCCTCCACAGCTTCCTCTCCACTCGTCTCGATGCCCTTACTCCCCTCACCCCCAGAATTGCCTCCTCGTCACCCTGGTACACCAGCCACCTCCGCTGCCGCATGGTACTTATGGTTCACATCTAATTTAACAGTTCATTAGTGGATCTGCCTGGACCACACCTCTGCCCTCACCACAGCTAAATTGACCTTCTATATCAAGATACTCTTGGAGGCCAAAGACAATCCCAGGCTCCTTTTCTCCCAAATCAACCAGCTCCTCCACTCATCCTCTCAATCCTCACCCATCCACTCCTTGAACTCCTATGAAGAGGAGATGCTGAATTTCTTTGAGACCAAAATTGAGGGGATACAACTAAGCTGCCTCTGCTCTTCCAACTGCTACCCTGTCTCTACCTTCCCCTTGACACTCCGGCCCCTAGCCAACCCTCCTTCCATACCATATGAAACCCACCACCTTATTCCCTCAACTCCATCCCTACTGCTCTCCTTACCTTCCAGCTCCACCCCCTTGCCCTTCTACTGACAGACATAATCAATCTCTCCTTGTCCACCTGCACTGTTCCCATGCATTTAAAAACAGCCATCATCTCTTCCATCCACAAATCACCTTTTCTGCCTGTCCCTGTTCTCCAAACTCCCTTTACTTTCCAAGGTCCTAGAATGAGCCGTTGCTTCTCACTTCTTCCTCCCCCACCCTCAATTAATTTCTTCAATCGGGTTTCTGTGCTGCCCACAGCCTTGGTTAAAGTGACAAATGAAATCTGTGACCTCGTCTCTGCTGCCTTTTGACAGAGACATCTCTGCAGCCTTTGACAGAAACATTGACTCCTCTATCCTCCTCCACTGCTTCTCCTCTCACCCCAATCTTCATGGTCCTGTTCTTGATTGGTTCAGATTCTACTTTTAACACCATCTCTACCTTGTCTCCAAAAATGGCTTTTACTCCAGCCCCGCACTGTCTCATACGGTGTTCATCAGGGCTCTGTCCTTGATCCTCCGATGGTTTATAGTAAATCTTATGAAGAACTTTGATATGTCATTGCTATGTGAAGGGCGCTGTTTCAAATGCAAGGATTATTATTACATTGAATTTAGTGTTCTGAGACTCCATCTTGCATCAAGGGTGCTATATAAATGCAATTTGTGTTGTACATTTGAGAATGTAGAGGATTGGCAAAGCAGGATTTGGGACTCATCGTGAAAAAAAATCTTACATTGTATCTCCCATAGCCTTCAATCAATTTCTCTATCAAATAACTGCTCAATGCCCCTTATCGACCTTCATGCCCCCACTGAGTCTTCCATTCCATATGCTCCATTCCATGTGTAGTGTAATTAAATCACCTTTCTTCTTCTGAGCTCTTGTCCATGCCCCTTTGTAATGGTGAGTGACATACACGCTGGGGACACACTGTGAAATACACTCAACAAAACAATTGTAGATTTTGTCCATCTGACCTTGTGCCTGAGCTGTGTATTTTCAGCTTACATAATGCTTTGTGTGGAATACTGCTGATAATGGTGTTGAGAGCAATTTGAAAGGATGAATTATACAAGTACCAGCACAGCACTGAATTGTTTGAAGTTAATTGTTAGTACAGTGAGAGCAACTCACATTGAGGTAGCAACACTGAAGCCACATAAACCTAGTGAGAAAACTGTAACTATATTATATAACATGAACCTAAGTGCTTCTCTGCAAATAGTTCTAATCGAAAGTTTGTTATCCTCATACAGGAAAACCACATGTCCCCGTTATCCATCTTGGGGGCTCAGCTATGAAAGTAAAGTTGAGCTGCATGCATGACATTTTCTGTTATTAATAACAATAATCCCCGTATTTGCTATCGTGCTTTTCACGTCTTCTAGATATCTCAAAGTGCTTCACAGAGTAAGCTGTAAAGTGAATTTGTGGCTATCTTTGTGGGTGAATCGCGGCAGCCAATTGCGCATAGCAGTGTCCCACAAACAGTCGTGGATTGAAATGACCAATTTTTTTTGGAGGGATTATTATGTGGATTAAGGAAATGTTCCCAAAGTTTTGCTCTGACCTGCCTGGAATTGAACCCAGGTCTCTGGCTTGCAAGGCAAGTGCTCTAACCACTGAGCGACAGGACTCCACATAATGTAACCGTAATGTTTATGATTTTGTAAAAAATAGTGTGAGGTGGAGAAATCAGATCTAGGTATGTAAGTGGATAAAGAAAAATAGAGCTGGAGACACACACAAACATAACAAGACAGAGAACAGAGAGAGAGAGACACACACACCAATGGGGGAGTCCAATTAGTGTGGATTCAAAGGTGGCCATTGTACATCCAAAATACAGACAATGCTGTGTTCAATCTTTAGAATTGCAACTGCTTCAAAACTGCACCTGATTTACATGTCAAGAACAGAGTTCTGAAATTTCAGTTGGAGCTCCATGTAGCGGAATCGATGCATGTTTGTTACGGGGAAAATCCCACTAGATGTTGGCGTTCTCTCTGTGGCTATGAAATGCTGCCTGGAATTTCAGATCTTTGCCTCCCTCCCTGCACTTCTAGGTATTAACTTGGAGGTGTTTTAGATTATGACAACACTGTACTGTATGTGGAGTCTCATAGTGTAATGGTTAGTGCATTCACCTCCCAAACGAGAGGACGAGGGTTCGATTCTCAGGTGGGGCGAACTCTTAAGCAAGTTTCCCTAATCCACACGCCTCTGGTACATTAGTAATCCAGTTGTTAGTTGATTAGTGGATAACTTTCCGGGGGTATTAATCCCTCAAAAAAAGTGTGCTTGCTCAATCCATGATTGTTTCTGGGACATTGCTGTGCACAGTTGGCTGCTGTGTTTCACCCACAAAATATACAGTCAATCCACTTTACGATTTGATTTTAAATCCTCCCATCCCTTGCCCTACCCTAACTCCTCAACCTTCTTAAACCCTTTCAACTCTTTCTCCCTCTGTTCGATAAATACTGACATGCTTCATGTCCCTGTCCTGTCTCTCACACTATCGGGAGTTGGGCTGTTGGCCTACCCACTCCCACTCTCTGGAACTATGTCCCAGAGTCCCAGTGTCTTTGGACGCCCTCCTGATGTAAAAGGCGCTATGCAAGTGAAATTTTGTTGTTGTTGATTTAAATTCCAAATAGAGATAGATGTCTTGCTGGAGTAGGAATGACACCACAAATGCGGATGATAATAATAATCCTTGCTTTTGATATAATGCCTTTTCATGTCTTTGAGACGTTACAAAGCGCTTCACAGAATATACTGTAAAGTGAATCGAATTTTGTGCTGAAACCCAAATCAGCCACGGCTCAATGTGCATTGTTTTTCTAGCTAATTTACAAAATACAACAAAATTACATTTATAGAGCGCCTTTCACGTCGGGAGGATGAGAGTTTTGGCGTCCGGTGGTGTGAGGCAGTGGTGGAGCTGGGCAATGTTGCGGATGTGTGGATGTGGGGGAAGGCAGAGCAGGTCATAGAATGGATGTGGGGAGGAAAGGGTTGAACAACATGCCAAGGTTCTGGACTGGCTTAATGAGATGGAGTATTCATCCGTAGATGGTGACACTGTCAGCACCTGACGGGAATCAATCAGGTGGGCCTCGGTCATGTTGATGTTCAACTGAAGAAAGTTAGCCCTCATCCTCTCAGACTTGATGTCTGACAAGCATTCTATCAAGACAGCAATGGTCCTGAGTCAAGGGTTAAGGCAGAGCAATACAGTTGGGTGTCATCTGCATACATGTGGAAGTTGACTCCATGTCTGTGGATGATCTCACCAAGAGGGAGCATGTAGATATTGAAGAAGAGGGGACCAATGACGGAACCCTGAAGAATGACGCACGAGACAGGGCAGGGCTACTGGAGAAACCTTTTGTGGAGATGAAGTGGAGGAGGTGTGAGAGATATGAACTGAACCATTCAAGGACAGAACCATGAAGTTTGAGGTGAGAGGAGAGACGGTGGATGATAATGAAGTGGTCGATGGTGTCAGAGGCAGCAGAGAAATCAAGGAGGATAAGGAGGCAGAGAGAATCCTGGTCGCAGATGGACAGAATGTCATTTATCACTTTGACCAGAGCTGTTTCCGTACTGTGCACAGCATGAAAACCCGATTGGTGGGGTTCGTAAAGAATGTAGCAAGAGAGGAGGGAGCAAAGCTGGAAAGTAACGACTTGTTCCAGGGCCTTGGAGAAGAAAGGCAGATTGGAGACGGGGCAGTAATTTGAGGTCAGGAATTGTCCAAGGAGGGTCTTTTAAGAATGGGAGTGATAATGGCCATTTTTAAAGGGGTGGGGACGATGTCAGTAGACAGGGAGGGATAGGTAGTGGCCACCGAGGTGGAAGGGGGAAGTGAGGAGAGGGTAGTTTGAGGAATTGGATTCGATCAAGTCCAGCATCGGCTCGCATTTGGCATTGGAGGTGAGGATAGGCGAAGCATAAGAGGGTGGGCAGAGTAGCCATTGTTGATGGAGAAGAGAAGCCTGGGGTTGTCTTTGGCCTCCAAGATTATCTTGTAGAACACTGATTTAGTACTTCATAGAATATATTGTACTCTATTTATATTGTAAATAGAATATACAGTAAAAGCCAGTTTATCCGGCATCCTCGGGACCTGGCCAATGCTGGTTAAAGCGTGCCTGATATTCGGTCGAAAACACAACACAAAAAGTATATATATTTATTTTAAAATTAAAATAATTATTAAAAACATACCATATTAATAATAGACTAAATAATAACAGAATATTTGATGGATACTGACCAATAAAGCAATAAATATTGATTACAGTCAATAAACACAGCACACAATCAAAGTTTTTTTTTCTTTCTCTCCCTCCTTCCTCCTCTCTCTCTTTCACACACACACATCTCAATGGCTCCAAATGCCCCCTCCACTCCTCTCATTTTCCATCTAAATTAATCAACTCCCCCACCCTCTCTCTCCCCCACCTCTCTCTCCTGCTCCCTCTTTCCCTCTCTTTCTCCCACCCTACCGCAGCATTCAAAAGTAATCATACTGTACTCGCTGTGAGGGAAAAAAAACAGCAGCGCCACCTTCAGGCACTAGTAGCAGCATACCAAAATACTGACAAAGAGAAAAAAATGCAATTGTGCCAGACAATACCCAATTAATCAAATAGGGACCTTTTTTTTGTAGGCGGTTATGCGGAAGTTACAGTTGATCGGGTCATGGATAAACAGGCTTTTATTGTACTGTAAAGTGAATTGACTACATTTTATGGACGAAAAGTAACAGCCAATTGAACACAGCAGTGTCCCGCAAACAGTGATGGATTCAGTGACCCTCTCCCCTTCCACTCTCTGATGCTGTTTTTCAATGATTGAGAAGATTCAAGATCAGCTCTCGTGGCTCAAATCTCCATTTAGTTTTATCCTGTGGGATAATGCCATTTTTAATTTTAAGATTGAGTAGAAATGTGGAAAATCGTTCAATTTAGTTTTAATTTGGAAGCTGTTTTTCTGTGGTTCATTAAAAAGATCATGGGTTGCCAACTATTCTTAAAGTAAAGAATTTTCCACTTTGGTGTAAATTTAAATTTTAAGATTAAATAGTCCTGCAAGCTATGATTAAGTGGATGGTCTGGACTGGGATCCTTTTGGAATATAATACAGTACTTGGTAAGAATTTATTCCAAGTGCCTCCTCAAGTTCAGTAACTTGTCCTCCTTATCTGTAATCAATACAGTTATCTATGGTGGCTACTGTCAGTGGCTTTGAAGAAATTATAAATCATTTCAAAAAATGCAATTGAGTTGACCCTCCCTCTGACTTACTCTTTCCTTCACTTGGCACCCTAGGTGAGATTGGTAACTTCAGGACTCAAATAAACCTTGGACCCCTTTAAAGCATAATATGGGGGGGGCGAAGCCTGAGGCAAGTTTGGTGAACTACTTTGCATCGGTAATAATACCTCAAAACAAATTGGTCACTCAATCCACAACTGTTTGTGGGACACAGTTGTATGTGATTGGCTGCTGTGTTTCGTCCACAAAATACACAGTCACTCCACTTTACAGTAAATTCTGTGAAGCGCTTTGAGACATCTCAACGTTGTGCTAAGGCACTATAACAAATGCAAGGAGTATTATTATTATTAATAATAATAATATTTTCAATGTCAGGCAGACATCCCAAAGTACTACACAGGATATACCATAAAGTAGAGTGACTGTGTGGGCATTTGAAAACCCAGTTGTTGTTCTGTGTAAAAGCAGCAGCCAATCTGCACACAGCAACATCCCACTAAAGCTATGGAGTCAGTAATCCGTTTTATCAGTGAATTGTTGGCCAGGACATTAGAATAACCATTTCAACAATTTAAAAGATTTCTTGGCTGAAGGAACCTAGCATGAGGCAAGATGTTACTACAATTTTCTAAGACAAAACCCAGGTGTCATCACAGGAAAATAGATTTGATAATTACAAGACTTTACTGTTGTTATTTATTGTGTCATACCCAAACAGAGGGCTTCTGGAAACTGACTGCTCCCAGAGCTCCCTGTTTTGGCTGCAGCAGTATAGATGCAGAATGTCTTGCGAAACTCTCAAAGGACTACAAGTTCATTCCCTAGTGTTTTTTGGAAGCAGAGCGACCAGATGGCATCACTCTGATCTTCAGCGAGGATGGAGCCGCTCCATTTAGCTCCCCAGAAGTGCAACTGTAATGGATTTGTTTTATGGAAGAATTTGCAATGTTTTTAAAACAATTCCATTCTCAGTACATTCAGGTGGATGTTAAAGATCACTTGACACTATTGGACAAGAGATTTGAATTTTTCTCAGTGTCCTGACACAACATTCCTCCAGATAAATCAGACATTTACTTTATGATTGTTTCTGGGGCTCGGTTGTATCAACATTATAAGCATTTTAAGGTACATTTGAAATCCCAGTTGCTGTTCTGTGTAATGACTTTGACAACGCATGATGAAATAGGGTATTCTCATAGAGGCTAGCTTCATAAATGCATTGAATGCCGATGGGAATTTCAGCCTCTGAAGAGCTTATGATGATTCATTCCATCCGGCCTCCAATCTACATTTCCATCCTATTTTGTCATGATTCTGGCAAATAATGTTGTTTTGTGTATGTATTTGTGCATTGTTGTGCATTGCTGTTTCCATGCTTGTCAAAACCAGGGATGAGAGAATTGCTTGTCAGGAGACGTTGAGGGAACTGGGCATGTTTTCTTTACAAGGAAATAGGGTATTCTCAGCAGAAGCTGACGTAATAAATGCTGCTACATATTAGACATAGAATCATAGTCAGAATCATAGTCATCCTTCAGAAGAGATGTTAGACTGAGGTCTGATTATTCAGGTGGATGTTTTACATACACCTGAATGTGGAACACTAAAGTTCCACGTTCAAAAAGTGGAACACTTTAGTGTGCAACTGGCTAAGCAATATGTAATACTTTACAATATATAATAATAATAAATATTCCTTGCATTTGATATTTTTTCACATCTTCTGGATGTCTCAAAGCGCTTCACAGAATATACTATAAAATGAATTGACTGTATATTTGTGGGCGAAATGCGGCTGCCAATTGTGCACAGCCGTGTCCCACAAACAGTCGTGAATTGAAGTTACCAATTTATTATTATTTTTGTCTTGAGGGATTATTATCAGGTGTGTGGAATAAGGAAACTTGGCCATTGGTTTTGCCCTGCTGGGAATCGAACCCAGGTTTCTCGCTTGCAAGCCAAGTGCCCCAACCACTGAGCTACAGGACTCCACAAATATCCTGTGAAACATTTTGAGATGTCTGAAGCAAGTGATAAACGCTATATCAAATGAAAGGATTATTTTTGTAACTGGAGGGCATTTATTTAATGTCATTAACAGAAGAACAAACAAAGAAGCTAGGAGTAACTCCTTGCCACACATACATATGTGAACAAGACAAAAGGGGAGGGGGGTAGAAATTTCACCTGGGTCTAGATTTGCTCTATTTTTTGTAGCATTTCATAGTGTCTGGAACTTAGCAAATATACTTAAATATATATAATTCTTAAATATACTGTAACTGTTTTTCTGTAAGTTGTATTAAGAACAACTGCACACAGGGTCTTTTATGTTGGGAACAACTGGGAACCCTTTTCGGGAATGGGATTGTCTGCAAAACGAGTATGGGAGAGATGGCCATTGGCATGTTCAGAGATGTGTGATTGATGGTGCGACTTAAAGATAGGAATAGAGAGGGTGAAAAAGAGTGGTAGGGTGGAAGAGTTCCAGAGATTAGGGTCTTAGGAACTGAGGGCTTGGCCAGTTTTGAGAGCACTGAAGATGTTAAGAAGCCTAGAGGTAACTGAGCGGAGAAGTAGAGTTGGGAAGGTTGAAGAGATAAGGAGGTACCAGCGATGGATTTTTAGGTTAGGATGAGGATCTTGAAATTGATCTGCTGGGAGACAGCAAGCTAGCGGATACTCACAGGGGCCACGGTGATGGGCGTGCAGAGTTTGTTACGGGTGAGGTTGGGGCAACTGGAGGTTTCAATAAATTTTAGCTTGTGAACGGTGGAGCTAGGGAGTGAGGAGAATATTGGGAAAATCTAAACGGGATGTGAGAAATGTATGAATGAGTGTATCAGTGGCATTGGATGTGAGAAAGGGCGGCGACGGGCAATGTGGTGGAAGTGAAGGATGGTAACTTTGAATTCAACATTTGCCTTTGATGTCTGTTCTAAAGGATCTGAACACCACTGATAATCACAACTCCCTCAGGACTCTGCCTGAGTGTTAACCCAGACTGTGAGCTTAGAGGGCCCACGTCAGCTTGAATTCACATCTTGCTTCTTCCCAGAGGCAAGAGGCCTACCGCTGACACTTGGCACCAATTGATGCCCTTAGCTTGAATGTTTTGAATGAGGCTGATTACTGTAGTCATTGCCTGAGAGTTAAAAGACATGGCACAAATACCACCTATATCTGGCTTGGGTTTTTCCCAAGGACCAGACAAGACTGATAGAGTCTAATAGAGGAAAAGACACACACTTTCTCTCAAACTGAGCTGTGACTGGCTCCTGGTATTGATTGAATTCTAAGCTGCTTTGAATGGATAAGTGATGTTTTCTCTCCACTTTTTGAGGTGGCTGCTTATAGATATCTCCAAAGTTGGTGTTTGGAAAGGAGCAGGCTTCTTAGCCACTCAGCATTAGAAAAATAAGTTAGTTAAATTAATTTTAAAAGTTCAAGGAATAAATTTGAATTGTTGCCGGCGGCTTCTCGATTTAGAACAGAGAAAGCAAACGTAATGAGATTCAGAGGCATTTCTTGATGTGAAGAAAAACATAAAATTACTAAAGGAAAAAGAAGAAGGAAATAATAAAAGCTAACATCAATCTCTGACGAGACCTAAGTCCCCCTGGGCCCCATTTATGTGTTGGTTTCTCTCCAAACAGTAATTCTTGATACAGTAGGACTGTCATTCCCTGTTGTCTGTCCCTCTCATCAGGGACCGTTCCCACTCCCTTCAAAACCTCCATCCTAAAAAAAACCTTCCCTTGATGCGTCACAGCTATCAAGCTACCTGCCCATCTCTAACCTCCTCTTCTTTTCCAAGGTCCTCGAAAGAGTGGTTGCCTCCTAGCTGCACTCTTTCCTCACAAAGAATTCACTCCTCAAACTCCTACAATCATGTTTTTGTGCCTCCCACAGCGCAGAAACTGCCCTGGTCAAGGTCACAAATGATATCCTGACCATCTGTGACCAGGGCTCCCTCTGCCTCCTCATCCTCCTTGACCTATCCGCCGCTTTTGATACCATGGACCACGCAATCCTCCTCCACCCGCCTCTCCTCCCTCCTCTAATGAGCCAAAGGGTTTTCTTTACTCAATGCTCTTGTGATTTTATACATTGCTCAAAATCATTGATTTTGCCTCTGGCACAGAGTGAGCCTCCTCCCAACAAATTTACGACCAGCCTTTGATTTAGCTATTCTAATGCATGGTGCTGTGATTTGGGGTAATGCATGATATTCTGCATCAATATTTGAAGGTGTTACCGCAAACATCGGGTAAATTTCCACATGCATGCGGACGACACCCAGCTGTACCTTTCTGCCTCATCCCTCAACCCCCAGACCATCGATGTTCTGACAGCATGTCTGTCTGACATCGAGTCCTGGACGAGGGACAACTTCTTGCAATTGAACGTGAGTAAGACTGAGGCCCTCCTGATTGGCTCAAGCCAGCGCCTCCGCACATCGGGCGCTGCCAGCCTCAACATCCAAGGCTGCACCCTCCACCTCACAAAGCCAATCAGGAACCTCGGCATCATGTTCGATCAAAAACTTTCCTTCCTCCCCCACATCCGTGCCATGACCGGCACCGCTTATTTCCACCTGCGCAACATTGCCAGGCTCCGCAACTATCTTACCCCCCGTGCTGCCGAAACACTCGTGCACGCATACATCACCTCGAGGCTGGACTACGGAAATTCTCTCCTCGTCGGCCTCCCCAGTTCCTCCATTCACAGGCTGCAGGTCATCCAAAACTCTGCAGCCCGTGTATTATCCCGCACCCGCCTCCGCGACCATATAACCCCCACCCTCGCCCGTCTCCATTGGCTCCCCATTCTCCAGAGGATCGAGTTCAAGATCCTCGTCCTCACCTTCAAGGCCTTACACGGCCTTGCCCCGCCCTATTTAACCAATCTACTCTCCCCCTATAAGCCCACCCGGACCCTCCGTTCAACAGGACTTGGCCTGCTCCACGCCCCCCGCCCGAACCGCCCCACCATCGGAGGCCAGGCCTTCAGTTTCTCCGCTCCCACCCTATGGAATGGCATCCCTCAATCCCTCCGTCTCGTTTCTTCCCTTTCCTCTTTCAAGGCCGGTTTGAAGACTTTCCTCTTCGACCGTGCCTTTTGTTCCACCCCAAATTTTTCGACCTCCCCTTCGTGTTTCACCCCTTCCCAAACACTCCCCTCTCAGCTCGGGTCACACGCCTCCTGTGCAGCGCCTTGGGACGTCCTCCCGACGTGAAAGGCGCTCTATAAATGTAATTTGTTGTTGTTGTTGTTGTTGTTATTCAATGAACAGTGAAGTCATGCCTTCTTATTAGCTTGTTAGATTCCAAAGGTAGCTACAGACACTGGTTCAATAAAGTCGTTCAAAAGGAAATTGTATAATCCCCAGCAATACAAATATTTGGGGGAGAGAGCTGATTAGTTAAAAAGAGAAAGAAATCTTTCCTAGTGTACTGGCCAACAATCCCCCAAATAAAATTGGTCACTCACTTCATGGCTGTTTGTTCAGGGACTATACACACACAATCACTCCACTTTATTATGTAATCTGTAAAGTGATTTTAGACATCTCAATGACATAATAAGGTGCTAAATGCAAGGCATTTTATTATATCAAATGCAGGAATTATTATTATGTTTATTAATGACTATGAGGTGTAAAGCAGGGGAGACACAACCTGGTTGGTTAATATTGAATCTTGCCAGTGACTGGATAATTCTTACTCCAACCCACAGGGATTGTGTTCTGGGGCAGTTGACTTAACAATAATAATTATAATAATAATCTTTGCATTTGACATAATGGCTTATTGGTGTCATTGAGACACCTCAAAGCGCTTGACAGAATAAATTGAAAAATTATGTAAATTGAAGTTGTTGTTGTTGCTGTTGAATTGACCGTCTGTTTGGTGGGTGAAATATAGCATCCAATTGTGCATAGCAGTGCCTGACAAATACTCTTGAATTAACCATTTTTTTGAGAGAAATTCAATGCCTTCATGGCCTCGCTCACTCTACAAATTATAGTCACTACACTTTACAGTATATCTTGTGAAGCACCTTGAGAGTCTTGAGTCTGGCCTTGAAGGAGGCAAGGGAGAAGGAGAGGTGAAGGGACTGTCGAGTGCAGTTCCAAAGGGTGGGGGAAGAAAGGCTAAAGGTCCGACCGCCGATATAGTTAGCAGTCACAGACATCAGCCTGCTTCACATTCCCCATCCATTCAACCTCACCATTGACCTGTCCCTGCTCTCTCAAACTCCATCCCTCCACCTCTCCACTTTCAAAACTTGAGATCTATCTTTTTGACCATGCTTTCAACAGCCTTTTCCATCTTCTTTTCAGTTCCACCTTAGCTTGGCCTCCCAGTTAATTTTGTGTTTTGAGACATCCTCCCGATGTAAATTTTTGTAATGCCTCAACTGAAATTATTTTTCTAATCATTTCCCCACTGAATGCTGGACATTGCTGGAGCAGATTAGTTACCATGATTGCAAGCGTAATAAGCTTCGCTTCATTTCTAACCAGTTTTATTTATACTTCATGATAGGCACCATGCATGTTTATTTAACCAATCCTTTGGAAATCTAGATTGTGACCACAGTGCTTATTGAAACCCTTCAATAATAATAATCCTTGGATTTGATATAGCGGATATTTGTGGAGTTATGTAGCTCGGTGGTTAGAACAGTTGCCATGGAAGCGAGAGTCCTGGTTTTATAATAATAATAATCCTTGCATTTGATATAGCACTTTTCACATCGATGTCTCAAAGCGCTGCATAGAATTTATTGTAAAGTGGATTGACTGTATATTTGTGGGAGAAACGTGGCAGCCAATTGCGCACAGCACTGTCCCACAAACAGTCATGATTGAAAAATGCCCAATTTTATTATTTTTTGGGGGACGGATTATTATTGGGTGCATATGAGTGTGTGAAAACTTGCCCAAGGTTTGGCCCTGATCTGCCTGGATTCGAACACAGGTCTCACATTTGTAAGGCAAGTGCTCTAACTATTGAGCTACAGGAGCTCCACTACAGGATTAGTAGTTACTGCTCACTTAGAGCTCCTCCCTCCCTCCCTCCCTCCCTCCCTCTATTGCTCTCTCTCTATCTCACCCTCCCCTCTCGATCGCTCTTAGTAATGAATCACTACTGATTTAATTCCAAGCAGGGCGAAACCTTGGGCAATTTTCTTTATTAAACATGGCTGATAATAATCCCTCAAACAAAAAACAATAATAAATTGATCGTTTGAATCCACGACTGTTTGTGGGACACTGCTGTGAGCAATTGGCTGCTGTGTTTTACCCACAAATATACCATCAATTCACTTTACTGTATATATTCTGTGAAGCTCTATGGGACATCTAGAAGACGTGAATAGAGCTATATTAAATGCAAGGATTATTATTATTATAGTGCGTTATCATGTCATTGAGATGTCTCAAATAGCTTCATAGGATATACTGTGAAGTGTAGGGACTGTAATTTGTGGGTTAAATATAGCAGCCAATTACACACTGCAGAGTCTCACAAACAGTCGTGGATTGATTGACAAATTATTAAATTAATTTTGAAGGGGTTATTACCCCCAGGAAAGCATTCCACCAATCAACTACCAACCTGGTTCCTCCTTACTGCTGGTAAAGAGAGGCGTGTGTAGTAACAAAACTTGCCTAAAGTTTTGCCTTGCCTGGAAATCGATCCCACTTGCAAGGCCATTGCTCTAACCACTCACTATGTATCACAGATATTTCTCAGCACACAATGAAAAGTTTATTGAGGCAGAATTGGCCCTAATGTTGGATCATCAGATTTACTAATGGCTAGAATTTGTTATACAGTAATAAGACTTTTTACAAGATGAAATCTGATTGCTGATTATTTGCTGTGTATTTCAGCAGAAGGACTTGAAAACGCCAGAGCAGGCCATTGAAAGGCAACGTAAACTCCAAGCCAATCTGTTGTCCCGGATTCAGTTTAAGACGGAAAAAGCTGAGGCATTTCATAAGTCAAAGAGCAGTAATCGAAGTCCAGTAAGTTAAAATAACAACAACAACACTTACAGAATTCCTTTCACATAGGATAACATCCCAAGGTGCTTTACAGGTACAGTATGGATCATCAAGCAAGGAGACAAGCAGAGAGCAGAAGGCAGGTGAACTGAATACATGATAGTATTACATAGGTGGTGGGATAATAAGAACCCTAGAACCCTAGAAACTTAAATCATAAAAGGCAATTCAACTCATTGTCTTTACTTTAAAAAAAAATTACCTTTGTAGAGCATTTGTAATGTTGAGAGGATGTCCCGAGGTGCTAAACCATCAGGGACCTGATTATGGGTGTGTGGGTGGGTGGGGTGGGGGTGCGGGGTGGTGCTGGATGAGGGAGGGCAGAGAGGTAGGAGGGTGGCTGAAGGCATGGTCCAGAGGGAGGGTTTTGAGTCAGGCCTTGAAGGATGCAAGAGAGAGAGCAAGGTGAAGGGGTTGTGGGATGGAGTTCCAAAAGGTGAGGGCAGAGAGGCTGAAAGCCCGGCCGCCAATTGGGTGGGATAGCGCCTTTCACACCAGCAAGGGATGAGGCAGAGGGACGGAGTTCCAGAGGGTAGGGGCAGAGTGGTTGAAGGCCTGACTGCCAATAGTGGGACAATGAGGTGGGGGACATGAAGCAAACTGGAGCCCGCTGAGCTGAGGCAGTAGACAGATTGGTAGGGGGTTATGAGATTACAGAGGAAGGTGGAGTTTTTTAAGAGTAACAGTGACAACAACATCTACAGTAAATCCATTTCACAATATATTCTATGAAGCCTTTTGAGACATTTCAACAATGTAATGAGGCGCATAATCGAGGATTATTAAAACAAATTGGATTGATATAATGCTTTCCACATTGGCAGGGATATGGAGCAGGCTAATGTCTGCAGATCGGAAGGTGCAGACAGGTTGACAGATTGAAAGAGCTATCCTTTCCGTCCCATTATTACTCACTCTTTATTATTATTAATAATAATTATAATCCTTGCATTTGTGAATTGACTGTATTTTGTGGGCAAAACATTGCAGCCGATTGTACACAGCAGTGTCCCACAACCAGCTGTGGATTGAAGTGACCAATTTTTTATTATTGTTTTTTTTCTTGAGGGATTATTATCAGGCATGTGGAGTAAGGAAACCTGGTCAAAGTTTTGCCTTGCTGTGAATCGAACCTAGGACTCTTGCTTGTGAGGCGAGTGCTCTAACCACTAAGCCACAGGACTCTCTAGCCTGTCGGTGTCTCAAAGCGCTTCACAGAATATACAGTACTATAAAGTGAATTGACTGTATATTTATAGGTGAAACACAGCAGCCAATTGTGCACAGTAGTATCCCACAAACAGTCACGGATTGAGTGACCAAATTATTTTTTTTAAGGATTCTTATCCCTGGGAAAAGCGATCTGCCAATCGATTAATAACCAGGTTCCTACTGACTGCTAGGTAAACAGAGGCATGTGGAATAAACTTGCCAATGTTTCGCCTTGCCAGGAATAGAACCCAGGTCTCACGCTTGTGAGGCAAGTGCTCCAACCACCGAATTACAGGACTCCACAATTGACACAAATTATTTTGTGCCCTTCATGCGTGTGCACAGATCATTGAGACCATTTTTTTTTCCTATTGTCGTTCGTTAAATAACAAGTGCAGAATTGTGGGAAAGAAGGTTGGGAACAAAGATCCCTGATATTTGGAAACATCCTCTGACCTCTGCTGCCGTCATTCCAAGTCCTGCTCAGGTGCATCCTGCCGACATGAAAGGCACTATAAAAATGTAAATTTGTATTGTAATTTGCATTGTGTTTGTTTTCCGTCAATTGGAATGAATAATGGGGCAGCCAGGGTTTCTAAAAGTAAAAGCTGCACCTGTGACTTTGAAGTACTGCCACAAGGGCCTGAGCATGGCTCCTGTTTGTAATACAACAGCAGCACCAATGGATTCACTCTCATAGCTTTCTCCCCTTGAGGTAACATTGCTGAGTAATCATTGTCGGAGGTTGCTATTCAAAGCTCGAGGAAACCCTCAGAAGGTAGGTTATCTATGGCCCATAGTATAGCTCTGAAGTTCTCACCAAGGCAATTTTTCAACTGTGGAGAAAACAGCTTGAACCTCAGCATATTCATCCACCATGCCAGATGTTCTGCACTGATACCTATTCAATACATAAATTACTGTTCAATTAACTTCAGGCCTCTTTGATCGAACATGACAAAGAAACAAAAGCTTTTCCTTGATTGAAGGGCTACAGCAAATCCCGTGACAAACAATGAATAACTAATCCAGCCTGAAAAGTAAATTTTTTTTGCAGCTTGTACCTATCTCCTGTAGCTTGTACCATTTGCTGATGTGACTGGTGTATTGCTTGATCCCTGCTTCCCTCACTCCATCAGTGCCCAAGCCTTCAGCCACCTTGGAATTGTTGGAATTGTTCTTCCAAACCACTTGAATTTGCCAGTGGTCAGGCAGGCTTAAATATGGCAAAGGGAGTGGAGGAACTAATAAGTTCCTTCAAGGAGGTGATTGTAAAGGCAGCGGAACAATGTGTAACCATGCAAAGCAAAGGTAAGTAATCTTAAAGGCACTCCTACCTGGTTAAAAGTGGGCTGCAACAACTTAATAACAACCCAAGCCCCCCTCCCCGTGGAAATGCTTCTCCTTCTACTCTGCTCTATCCGCTACCCGCACTCTGACCTTCTCTCCCAGCGCCTCCCCTCTATCTGCTTCTCCCACTCTGTCCTTCTCTCCCACAGCCTCCCTGCCTTCTCTCTCTCCTGGACCCTACCATTGCCTTCCTCTGCTCCAGACTGGGTCCATCATGGCTCCTGCGTTGGCTGTCCCAGAGCAGCCATCCCAACTGTCCTATCATTCACTCTCTCTACACAAACTATCTTCGAAAAGCTAACACCCCTTCCCCTTCCTTTATCCATACCTTCCACAATTCTCTTTCCTCAAACTCCACAGTCATCTCTCCCCCATGACCCCAAATCCTCTCTGTACCACTCTCTCCTCCATTCCCCTCACCAGCAAACCCATCCATATTTCCCTACAAAATGTCGGCTCCCTCTCCAATAAAGCCCTCACTTTCCATGACCTCAACCTGGATGAGCACATCGATATTCATGGGTTAAGAAAAACCTTGGTCTGCCCCAGTGACCATGTGCCCTAGTTAAAGCCTCCCCTCCCAGCTGCACCTTGTGGCCCTCATCTCCCAACCTTCCCTCAGTCTATCCCCTTATTTCTCTGGCTGCTTCTCCTCATTTGAGCACTTCACCCTCTATTATCCCTTCTCTCTTTCACTAAAAATTCTCCTGTCTCCTCTTCTCTGATATCTCCGCTCTCCCTCCTTCCTGTCCCTCTGCTCAGAACGCCTGCTCACAATGGGCATCCATTAAAACCCAAACCTGGCTGCTCAAGTGCAGGAGACAGAAAACCAGTCTCACAGCTCACCACCAGCTGTGGCTTGATCACTTACACACCTATTGCCATTCTCTGTCGCAAACAAAAACTGCATTACTCCAACATTTTCCTGGAGGGTGGAGGCCAACTCCAAAATCCTATTCTCCACCATGTGCCCCCTCAAGCACCTTCAATCATCATATCAATTACCAAGTGCAAAGAGGTCATGGACTTCCTTATATCCGAAATTATCAACATCCGCCTGGCAACATCATCCTTCTGCCTCACTCCTCCTCAAAACCATGGTCATCATCACCATCCTTAAAAAAACCTACCCTTGCTCTCTCCAATCTTAGCCACTACATGCTCCCTCTCGTTGATGTCATCCGCAAACACAGGGTTAATTTCCACATGTATGTGAATGGCACTGAACTCTATTTTTCCACATCCAGCTGTGACCCCCCCAGGGCCCCGGTGTTCTGTCAGTTTGTATGTTAGACATCAAGAGCTGGATGAGCTGCAAATTTCCTGTAGTTAAAGGTTAACAAGACAAAAGCGATACACTTTGGCTCCTGTTGAAGTCTTCTGTCCCACAGTTCCTCTCTATCCTCCTCCTACCTGACCTGACCTTGTAACTCTCCAAACCCATGTGCAACCTAGGCGTCAGGTTCGATCCCCAGGTATCTTTCCTCCCCCACATCCGATCCCTGATCAGCACTGCTTTCTTCCATCTCTGCCACATTGCCTGTCTCTGTCAATACCTCAGCTCTAAAGCTGCCGAAACCCTGGTACATGCCTTTGTCATCTCTCGGCTCGATCACCAGTCTCAACTCCATCACCATTCGGAAAATTCAGATAATCTAAAACTCCACTGCCTGCATTCTCACCTGCATCAAACTTCATACTCCAATTACTCCAGTCCTTACTGAACTCCACTGGCTCCACCATCAGCAGCCACGCATTCAGCCACTATGCTCCAAAAATTTGGAACTCCCTCCCTCAATCCCTTCACCTCGCTCCCTCCATCCCCATCTTCAGGTCGCTCCTGAAGACCTTTCTCTGCAACCATTTCCTGCCCCCTGGCTCAGCCTTGGACTGTGCCATTATTAAGTGCTCGGAGACACCGCCCGGAATGAAGGGTGCTAAATAAATGCAAGGTGTTGTTGCTACAAAGCAACTCATACAGAGGAAAAAAAGGGATTTAAAGCCATGAAGGAGGTTGGCACAGAATTAAGTCAGATTCAGTAGGCATGCCAGGACAGTAAAAGAGGTATCAAAATGGTAAAGAAAAAGTTAAAACTGAACATGGCAAGGGATGTGACAGATAATAACAAATGTGTTTCAGTTACATTAAGAGTAAAAAGCAAGCAATGGAATAGAGCCTCCGAAGGTAGATTCGGGTGAGGACATGAACAATACCGCACAGGCTATAATAGTGCTAAATACGTTTCTTGCATCAGTTTTTAACCAAGAAGGAGCTAGGTAACCTATCTGATCTGGAAAGAGAAATTAACAGTGTTGCAGAGGAAATTTGTGACACTATTTGTATATCACTACCAACATGGTTGCCAAACAGCTGAGTAAACTTAAGATAAATAAATCTCAGGGGATGGATAAATTACATCCAAGGATACTTAAGGAACTAAGGCACAGAAATGCTGGCATAAATCTTTCTGAAATCACTTAAGAGGTACCGGGGGACTGGGGAAAGGCAGATGTTGCTCCTATTTTTAAGATAGGTAACAAAAGTGACCCAGGAAATTACATACCAATAAGTTTGACATCCATATGGGTAAAATTGGATGTCAAATTGGAGATTCTTGTTAAGGAAAAATAACAGAGCACCTGGACCGAAATAAAACGATAAATGATAGCCAATGTGGATTCATGAAGGGGAGGTCTTGACAAGGTAGCTTGTAAGAATTGTGGATGTTGTATATCTGGATTTCAGTAAGGCCTTTGATACAGTTCATCTTGAGAGGCTGGTACTGAAAGTAAAAATGGGAATCAATGGAAGTATATTACAATGGATGCGTAAGTGGTTGACTGGAAGAACTCTGCGGTGGTACAGGGAATGTCATCGGGCTGAAAATATGTCACCAGTGGAGACCCACTAGGTTCTGTTTTGGGACCTCTCTTGTTTAATATTTTTATTAATGATCTGGTACTAGGAGTTGCAAGCACAGTGTTCTGGTTATATTAAGAGTACAAAAAGGATATTGGAAAAATCGAGAGGATACAGAGAAGGGCAACCAGAATGATTGTGAGAATGGAGGGACTGGACTATGAGAAGTGACTAAGTAAATTGGGCATGTTCACACTGGAAAAGAGAAGTTTGAGAAGCGATATGATTGATGCCTTTAAGATTCTAAAGGGGCTGGATAATGTAGACAATGACAGGCTATTTCAACTAATCCAGAATAATAAAATCAGGGGACACGGCTTGTGATTGAAGGAGGGTAAATTCAGAACGAATGTACGGAAACACTATTTCAGTGAGTGAACCTTAAACCTGTGGAACAGGCTCCCTAGGGTTGAAGCAGGAAGTGTTGAGTCCTTCAAACATAGATTAGCTAGTTTTCTTTTAGGAAATAACATTATGGGACGTAGTACATAGGTAGCTTGGGACATATGCATGTGACTGCCACAAAGGTGGAAGGTTAACTAAATAGACCTTGGTCTTTTTTTTGTCTAGCATTTCTTATGTTCTTCTGCTACCTCTCCCTTGGCTCTAGTTTCTCCTAATAAACTATCTCTTCAAATGGCACTTTGGTCAACAAATTTCAATCTATTATTTCCCAGCTCTGTGTACACTACTGAATAAAGGTTGTGTACAATTGCAATTTACTGTCCAGTTTCTCAGCTGAAAAACTGGAGAACATCACCCGGCAAAGCAATTCAAGCCTCAAACTGTCTCTCATCCACACAGTGAAATCTCACACTTATTAACACACAAACAAAATGCATCCACAGTATCTTAAATGAGAACAGCACTGTAATCTATTATTTAAAAACATTGTTGGTATAAATGCCTGTTTTGTTGAAATCTCAATAAATGATTCTAGTCGATTGTTCTACTGGTTTGTTTCTTGCGTTCATCGAACCATAGTGTAGGTGAGTAATAAAGCGATTAAATATACATTAAGGTTCTTTTCGAACCAACTTCTTTTCTGCCACTACTATTTATGCAATAAATACTTAACTTAATAGATTTTTCACTGGCTGCTGCCTTTTGCCCAAAAATACCAGTACACAGTTCAGATTCCCAGAAATTATGCTCAAACTGTACAGTGCTCTATTTAGGTTGTATCTAAATAAAATTGGTCACTTGCTCCGTGGCTATTTGTGGGACATTGTTGTGTGCAACTGGTTGCTACGTTTCGCCAACAAAATACAGAGTGAATCCACTTTACAGTATATTATCTGAAGCACTTTGAGACATCCTATCACAGAGATAAAGCTCTACATCAAATGCAAGGATCATCATTATCATTACTTTCAAAATGTAACCGTCCTGATCTGAGTCAGTGACTGAGGTGTTGTTTGTGGAGGAATGATTCAGTTCCCCAGACCTATCTTTATGGTCCAGAATAACCAAGCCAACTCCACAGCCTTCAATGTTAAATTGGTTCCGACTCAATAATGGTGCGGCTTTATAGGAAACTATAAGCTAGATATTTGTTCTTAGAAATCTGCTATACACTGAATGTCCGGCGCCTTGGGACGATCTCTCGACACGAAAGGCGCTACACAAATGTAATTTTGTTGTTGTTGTTTTCATGTATATGCAGCTTGTATGAGTTGAGGAGATTTGTAGAATTTACATAGAGGTTATCAATGGTGCTCCGTTATTCTTTATGTTAACAAATATTCCATGGATCAAGATACAATAATAATAATCCTTGCATTTGATACAGTGCCTTATCATGTCTTTGAGACACCTCAAAGCGCCTCGTATGACATATTGTAAAGTAGATTGACAGTGTAATGACAGCAGCCAATTATGCACAACAGTGTTCCTCAAACAGTCGTGAATTGAGTGACCATATTTTTGTTTGGGAGGGCTTTTAATCCTGGATAGCAATCCGCCAATTGACTAACAATCAGGTTCCTACATACTGCTCGATAAGTAGAGGTATGTGGAATAAGGGAATTTGCCGAAGATTTCAAACTGAACCCAGGTCCCCTCGCTTGCAGGTTGAGTGTTCTAACTACTGTACTATGCTACAGGACTCTATTTCTGGGTAAGTAGGCCAGACTGAAAATTGAAAGATATGCCACACAGTCAGAACAGGTTCTCAAAGGGCTGAATATCCTTTCTTATCTAAGATTTCTTATATACTTATGTTTCAACGATGTGATAACACACTATATCAAATGCAAGGATTATTATTATTTAATTATTATTATCATGAGGTGGTTTGAGGAAACATTGGGGGATTTATTCTCCCTTAATTGCCGATTAGTGGAAGTTATTTATTTCCAGAGCAATTAACAATAATTCATAATATTTATTTATTTGGTCCCAAGTGCATTAAGTACTAATTGTGCACTATTTATCTGATCGGACAAAATCAAATGATTTCTGTGTTGCCCGGGCTGTGGTTTGTTGTGCAAGGAAGGTCTGTGTTAGAGAGGAGGTGAGGCTTGCAGTAAAATGGGGATGGATGAATGTTCGAGCAAGCTGATTCAGAGTGAAAGAATGGTGAAACAATGAATGGGCAACCAGTTTTATGATGTTCAGAAAGATAAGCAAAGGATAAGCATAAGAACATAAGAAAAGCTAGACGAAAAATTATCTAGGTCCATCTAGGAACCCGGTTATTAGTTGATTGGTTGATCACTTTTCCAGGATAATAACCGTTCCTCCAAAATAATAATAATAATTTGGTCACTCAATCCACAACTAGTTGTTGGACACTGCTCTGTGCAATTAACTGCCATGCTTTGCCCACAAATTAAACAGTCAATTCACTTTACAGTATATCCTATGAAGTGCTTTGAGATGTCTCTAAGATGTGATAAGGTGCAATATCAAATGCAAGGATTATTATTATATTAAAATATACAATAAATTTTACTTTACAATATATTCTGGGAAGCACTTTGAGACATCTGAAAGATGTGATAAAGCGCTATATCAAATGCAAAGATTATTATTGAAGCACCTTTTTAAACAAGTAAAACATTGTTCCTTTGCACATAAGTGGAGTGCTAATATCCTTAGAAAGCATATACAGTACAGGGTTTTTTCCCCTGTCACAGATCTGCCAAACAATTTTCCTGATTGTGGTAATGTTGATGCTTGCGGTAAGAATAAGCGGGGGTCTCCTTGCAGCTAAATTGGCTCCAAGGTGACACGTCTGGTAACGAAATGTTGGAATTAGGCCAGCATTTTGTGATAGTTTGGTAGTCTGGTTCCTGAGCCATTCCAGGGCACTGCTGATGGCAGCACAGCTAGCCTGGCTCATCAGCAGTGCCTGGAACGGCAGACCAGTCACTGGGGGGGAGGGAGTCATCCCACTCAGCTTAAGTCTGCAAGCCGAAGCCCTAACAGGTAGGGTGGTACCAGCTTGACAAGCAGTGAGAAAGCTTTCCAGACAGTGTTCTCAATGGCAAGCTATGCAGTTTTAACTGGTTAGATCCCAGCAACACCCGAAAACATACTCTGGAATCCTCAAGGCTTGGCTCTATGCCTAACACTTTCTGGAATTAACTAAGCAGGATGCATCCCTCCAGGGAGAGTGAGAATTCCATTCTAACAATCTATCTCTGGGATTTCCATTTGTAGGTACGATGCATGAAGATTTCAGCTTGGTTTGAATACTCTTAAGCATGGTGATGAGTTTCCGTATGTGTCAGACACCTGGCTGAACAAAAAATGGAATAGGAATGAATCCAATTCCTGAGGTTTCTTATTCTCAGCATGATATTATAAACTCATCTACTTCATTCCAGTACTCCTCCACACACAGCTGAGATTGTAATTCCTCCATCGACCACAATACAGGGAAAATTAAGATGAAGATGATATTCCAAGTTCAGCACCAGTAATAATACTTTTTCTCTCTTTTAGGATTTTATTCCCTCCCCCCCAGGACGACTGCCTGAATTGAATAATGATTCCTTCAGAACAATGTTGCATCCAACAGATGTGGGGTTCAGGCAAGGCAAGTGGAAGAGGATTAACAAGAAAAAAGGGTATGGTTGGTTCTATTTCTAGTCGTTTTTTTTTCACCCATAGTTAGCATACTGTCTCCATGCTGCCATTTTTCGTTATCTTTGTTGCTTCAAATGTGACTCTAGTCAACATCTTTAAATGCAATACAATACATATTTATATCACATCTTCCACAACAACAACAACTTGCAATATGCACAGCACCCCTCACACAAGGTAGAGTCCTTGTGACCATGAGCGTGGTCGAAGAGGGAGGTCTTCAGCCATGACCTAAATATGGGGAAGGAGGGGGCAAAGGAGGGATTGAGGGAGAGTGTTCCAGAGTTTTTGAGCATAATGGGAAGTAAGCAGGATGTCCCATTGTGGTGAACCGTCTAAAGCATGCATCCAAACATTGGGTGTGGGGAAGGGGGAGGGGAGGTGGGTGGTGATGAAAGGGTAAGGGAGGTAAAGATGGCTGAAAGCATGGTTAAAAAGGAAGGTCTTGAGGCAGGTGAGGGAAGGGATGAGTTGAAAGGACTCTGGGATAGAGTTCAAATCTCTTATTTCCCAGCAGAGTGTACACCACTTGTATAAAGGATGATATATGTGCAAGTTGCTGTCCAGTTTCCCAGCCAAGAAAATGGGAGAAATCCAAGATGATAGCGATCAATTTGTGAAAACAGAGATGGGAGTCAATGCTCCGCGGGAGCCATATGCTTCCACCTTGTGGTTGTTTGTTCTGAAACATGTAAGTTGGGATGTTCTGGCCTATGTGATAATTATTACCAACGAGAATTATCACATCTTGCAGTTTTTTTTTAAAAAGTCACATGTTTGCCTTTATTAACTTTATATAGGATGACTCATAAAAAACTTTCATTTCATTTATTGCATAGTGTCGCCCAATCGAAAGAAACATGTCGTTTGGCGCAGTTAGAGGAGGAACTCCCCACTATTTCTGGGGTTCAACCTGGATTGTATCCCAAGCTTGGAGGCAGGAGTCAACATTCCTCTAAGAAAATGCAGGATCGAGAAGCACAAAAGAGACTGAAAACGGCCTCATGTGTCATAAACAATGCTAGCAAAGGTAAAAGGCGACCAGGCAGATGCTACGTATGTGATATAATAGCTGTTTCACAATATATTGCTTCATTTAGATGGTATCATAAACTCAAAAGACCTTTGTGATGGTTTGGAAACTAATCCCAAGTCAGAACTTCATGAGGCCTAGCCTGACACTCCATTGTCAGAATTGCCGTTTTTCAGATAAGACCTGAAACAAAGGTTTCTCCCTGCTCAGGTGGATGTTAAAGATCCTATTGAATTATTTGAAAAGAGAAAGGATTTTCTCTGTTGTCTTGGCCAACAATCCCCCAGATAACATTGGTCACTCACTTCTTGGCTATTTGTAGGACATACCGCCGCTACAGTTAGCAGAAACTTTATGGGGCACTTAGAGACATTATGGGCACTTTCTCATCCAAAAGAGCTTCCCAGAATTTGCAAGGCTTTTTTGAAGGATGGCACTTCATTGGACTGTACTAGAATGTTAGCCAAGAACGGTGAGTTCATGTCTCAGTGTAGGGCTCAAACCCACAACCTTTTGCTTCAGAGTACGACCGACTGAGCCAGGCTGACAACTTTGCATCCTTACTGCGTTTCTATCAATTTTGGAGTGTTACAGGCATTCAAATAAGGCATAAATTCCTGCAGTCTTACCTGACAATTTTTTTTCTCCTTTTTTTCTCCTTCATAAGTGTGCATATAAAATGTCCTGAAATGTCTTAGATTTCATTGTCTTGAAATTGAACATAATACAGAATTTTTAGTGTTAAATTCAATCTTCATTTGGAAACCAATTTTCTGCAGTTAATTTTTGAGCCCTGAGGGAAATAGATCCCAAATGAATATTGAATTCAAAACTGTTTACCTAGATCTATGATTGTAAATTTTAAGGAAACATTCTTAAGCCTAAATTCATGAGGGGTTTGGCAGCAAGGTGATCATAGTAATATTTTTATTCCCCCTTAATCAGCTTTAATATAAAACATATAAATTATTCACGGTTGCTGAAGAACACATATCCAACAGTGTTACGAAGGTCAGGCAAATGGAAAATAAATTTTTCTGACAAATGAAGTGATAGTCTTGAAAATTAATGGAGTGGTGACATTTTTAACGTGAGCCTCAAGATCGGTGTTGCTTTTTAATTTAGAAAATTACTGGGAATGTTAATGGAAATGAGTGAGACTTAGCATGTCTGTTTTATAGTAATAATAATAATATTCCTTGCAATTGGTATTGCACCTTATCACACCGTGGAGATGTCATAAAGCGCTTCACAGAATATTCTGTGAAGCGTATTGACTGCGTATTTTGTGGGCAAAAAGCGGCAGCCAATTGCACACAACAGTATCCCACCATCAGCGAATTAGCGCACAAATTATTATTACTGTACTTTTTTTAATTGATTTTTGATTCAATGGGATTATTATTTTCGGAAAAGGGATCCGCCAATCGACTAACAACTGGCTTCCTTCTTACTGTGTACTCCAGAGACGTGTGGAGTCAGAAACTTGCCCAACATTTTGCCTTATCCACTTATAGATAGCTCAGCTGAGCTGAGTTCAGATTTCCAAAATTACGCTCAAGCTGCACAGTGGTGTATTCAGACTGAACCTAAATAAAATTGGTCACACACTCCATAGAGTTTGTGAGACATTCCTGTGCGCAACTGGCTTGTTTCACCCACAAAATACTGAACTAATCCACTTTACAGTATATTCTATGAGGCACTTTGAGGCATCTCAATGATGTGGCACTATGTCAAATTCAAGGATTATTATTACTGTGGAGCTCCTGTAGCTCAGTGGTTAGTGCACTCACCTTACAAGTGTGAGACCCGTGTTCGAATCCAGGCAGATCAGGGCCAAACCTTGGGCAAGTTACCTTACTTGACACGCTTAATAATAATCCTGCCAAAAAATCCACAATAATAAAAATTGGTAATTTCAATCCACGACTGTTTGTGGGACACTGCTGTGCGCAATTGGCTATCACATTTCGCCCACAGATATATAGTCAATTCACTTTACAGCATATTCTATGAAGTGCTTTTAGATATCGATAAAATGTGAAAAGTGTTATATCAAATGCAAATATTATTATTATCTGGATTACTGTGTAAAGTTCTAGTTTGTGGGACATAAGGGGGTTGATCTCACAATTCCTGGAGGTATTGTAGAGTGGAGGAAACTGGCAGATTCCCAGTGTTAGAGTGTAAAAAAAATCTTAAGCTGTTAAACTGGATAGTGGAAGTAAACATATAATAATACTTTTAGATATGCCAAGGCAGGATAAGAGAGCACAGGTTCAGGATACATGACAAACCACGTTTGTGAACTCATTTAAGAAATTTTTTGATAGTAATGGGAAGAAATAATAATAATCATTTAATTTGATATAGTGCCTTATCGCGTCATTGAAACGTCTCAAAATGCTTCACAGGATATAATGTAAAGTGTATTCATTCTACTTTGTGGGCGAAATATGGCACAGCAATGTCCCACAAACATCTATGAAGCAAGTGACAATTTGTTTTAATTTGGGAGGACTGTTGGTCAGGATACCAGGAGAAACTCACTTATTTTTTTCCTCTTCGATCGTGCCTTTTATTCCACCCCGAACTCTTTTAACTCCCCTTCGTGTTTCACCCCTTCCCAAACACTCCCCTCCCAGCTCGGGTCACACGCCTCCTGTTCAGCGCCTTGGGACGTCCTCCCGACGTGAAAGGCGCTCTATAAATGTAATTTGTTGTTGTTGTTGTGGTTGGTGCCATGGGATCTTTAGTGCATGATACTATCCCAGTCTTCAACCCAGCAGAAGGAGGAAGGCTGTCATTGAGAATGTAAAGCAGATTGTGGGAACAAGTTTAATTTTAGATCTATAGTAATTTGACTTTAAATCCATCTGTACTACATCTATAGTGAGTGCCTGGATATAATCAAAGCTCTGAGCAAAGACCTGTATTATCTACCCCCTTCCACAACCGAAAACCAAACCTTGCTTTGCCTTTCCTTTAAAATTCTCTTAAAAGCAAATTCTTGTGCCTTTAGTCAACAGCTTCAAAATCCTCCAGCTTCTGCAGTATTTTGTGTTCAGATTCAAAATCCTCCTCATTTCCTCTCAGCTTGCTGATACCCATTCTCATAAAGAACTTTGAGATATTTATCCTTTGTGAAAAGCATTACATACGCTGTTTTAGCAAGCTAAGCGGTTTAAGCTGTTAAGACTCCACAGAACCCGAAAGCACACTCTGGGGTTCCAAATCCTTAGCTCTTGCCAGACTGAACCTCTTACTCTCCGGAATTAGGTAAGCAGGATGTCTCTCCTGGAGGGAGAGACTACGTATTCCGTTTCAAACAGGGGGAAATTTGCATGTGTAGGCGGCATACAAATGGGAACCTCAGTCTGATTTGGTTACTCAGAAGCATAGTGATGGGTTTCCGAATGTGTCACACACCTGTTTTGAGTGAAGAGAAATGCAAAGGTTAGGCAACCCAGAACTCCCTTCAGTGAATTATAAAAATTGCAAACCTCATTGTTAGTTGATTGGCATTTTGCTTTATGGCATAATAATCCCTGAAAAAAAACTCTGGTCAGTCAATCCACGGCTGTTTGTGGGACACCGCTGTGCACAGTTCGCTGCCGTGTTTACGTCACAAAATATGCAGCCAATTCACTTTACAGAATATTCTGTGAAGTGCTTTGAGACATCTCGAAGAAATGATAAGGCTCTATGTAATAATAAGTAATAATAATCCTTGCATTTGATATAGCACCTTACATGTCTTCTAGACATCTCAAAGGGCTTCACAGAATATTCTATGAAGTGAATTGACTATATATTTGTGGGTGAAACTCAACAGCCAAGTGCACAGCAGTGTCCCACAAACAGTCGTGGATTGAAGTGACCAATTAAATGTTTTTTTTCTTGAGGGATTATTATCAGGTGTGTAGAGTGAGGAATATCTTTCACTTGCTAGGTGAGTGCTCTAATCACTGAGCTACAGGACTTCTATTAATATAAATATTATTATTATTTGATATACTGCCTTTCACATTAGGGGGACATCTCAAAGCGTTCAGGGGATTTTCTGTAAAGTGTAGTGACTGTGCATTTTGTAGGCATTTTGCAGCAGCTACGTTTCACACAACAAAGTGAGTTAAATTTTCTGACATAGAGCTTGAACCGACATTCTTCTGAAGCAAAGGCTAAAGTGCTACCGGCTGACCGTGGCACTCGGCGTTGGCTGTTCAGCAGCAGCCACACTGACTGCCCCATTCCCCATCACCGCCGCCAGCCACGCCGGACACAGATCCAGGGGGCTAACCTCTCCTCTCTCATCCCCATCCCTCTACCCCTGCTGCCCAATCCGGTCCCCCCTCACATCCCTCTGCCAACTGCACCCTCCGCATTGGCCTCCAAAATGTCCGCTTCCTCTGCAGCAAGACCCTGGCCATCAACGATCTCATCCTTGATGAGAACATTGACATCATGGTCCTAACAGAAACCTGGATCACCCCAGGGGACACCTTCCCCCTCACCACCTGGCTACACCTCCCACCACGTCCCTCGCCCCAACTGCCGAGGCGGTAGCGTGGCCCTCATCTCTAGGGTGCCACTTGCCCTATCCCCCTATTCCTCCGGTTCCTTCCCCTCTTTCGAACGCCTCACCCTCTTCCACTCCTCCCATCTCTCCCTCAAAATCCTCCTTGTTTACCGTCCCCCAAAACTCTCCCCAACGTTCATCTCTGACTTCTCCACTCTCCTTGCCTCCATCTGTGCCTCCTTCAATCACCTCATCATCCCTGGTGACTTTAACCTGCACTTCACCCCCTCCTGCTTCACCTCCTCAGAATTCTCCTCCCTCCTCTCGTCTCTCAACCTCTCCCTCCACATCCACTCCACCACCCACGTTCACGGCCACCCGTTTGACCTGGTGATCACCTGAGGCCTCAGCGTCTTGGATGTCACCATCTCTGACAAGGCCATCTCCGACCACCAGTTCATTTCTTTCAACTCCTCCAACCCTCTCCCCTCTACCCCCAAACCTACCACCATCTTCTACCACCCATGGAAGAAGATCCCTCCACAAACTCTCTCTGCTGCTTTGGAGTCCTCCGAACTCCTGCACTAACCTGTCCTCCGCACTCACCCTGCTCAACAACACCCTCCCCACCACATTCAACACTTTTGCCCCCCTCACTTCCCGAACTGCCTCCTACTCCCAAACCTCACCTTGGTTCACCACCCACCTCCGCTCCCTCAAGGGCCAGGTGCGGGCCGCCGAACGCACCTGGCTCAAATCCGGCCTCACGGTCCACCGGCATATCTGGCTGGACCTCACATCTTCCTGCTCTGCCCTATCTTCCACAAATTGTCCTTATACTCCAAGATAATCCTGGAGGCGAAGGACAACCCCCGGCTTCTCTTCTCCACCATCAACCATCTCCTCCATCCACCCCGCCTCGCCTCGCAGGTCCTCTCCTCCAACTCCCACTGCGAGGAGCTGCTGGATTTCCTCGTGACGAAAATCGAGGGAATCCGCTCTGCGGTCACTGTCCCCCTAACTTCCACCCACACCCCGTCTCCTACCCATCCCTCCCTCCACACCTTCGTCCCCATCTCCCCATCCTCCATCATTGAGACCATCTCCTCAATGAAGCTCACCACCTGCTCCCTACATCCCATCCTCACCCCTCTCCTCACCATCCAGCTCCACCTTCTAGCACCTCTAATCACTGACACTATCAACCTGTCCCTCTCATCCGGGACCGTTCCCACCCCCTTCAAAACCACCACCATCACCGCCATCCTAAAAAAGCCTTCCCTTGATGCGTCGCAGATATCAAGCTACCGGCCCATCTCCAAACGCCCCTTCCTTTCCAAGGTCCTTGAAAGAGTGGTTGCCTCCCAGCTCAGCTCTTTCCTCACAAAGCACTCGCTCCTCGAACCCCTCCAATCGGGATCGTCTCCAATCACTTCGTCTCCTCCAATGGCTTCTCCTCCAGCCCCCGCACAGTCACATGTGGCATTCCCCAGGGCTCTGTCTTTGGCTCCCTGCTCTTCACCCTCTACACTGTCTCCCTGGGCAACATCATCCGCAGACATGAGGTAAATTTCCACATGTATGCGGATGACACCTAATTCTACCTATCAATGTTAACCCTCAATTCCAGGACCACTGGTGTTCTGACTACATGCCTGTCTGACATTGAGTCCTGGACGAGGGCAAATTTCCTACAACTCAATGTCAACAAGACGGAGGCCCTCCTGATTGGCTCACGTCAGTACCTCCGTACTTCAGGCGCTGACAACATCAGCGTTCAAGGCTGCTCTCTCCACCTCTCGAAGCCAATCAGGAATCTGTGTGTCTTGTTCGACCTCGAACTGTCCTTCCTCCCCCACATCCGCTCCATGACCGGCACAGCCTTCCATCACCTCCGTAATATTGTCAGACTCCGCCACTACCTCACCCCCCCACGCCACCGAAACTCTCATCCATGCCTTTATCATTTCCAGGCTCGACTATGGGAACTCTCTCCTCATCGGCCTCCCCAGCTCCTCCCTTCACAGGCTGCAGATCATTCAGAATTCTGCAGCTCGTGTAATCTCCCGCACCAGGCTTCGCGACCATAACACTCCCACCCTCGCCCGTCTCCACTGGCTCCCCGTCACCCAGAGGATCAAATTCAAGATCCTTGTCCTCACTTTCAAGGCCATTCACGGCCTTGCCCCCGCCTACCTCCCTGACTTACTGTCTCCCTATCAGCCCGCCCATCCCCTCCGTCCAACAGACTTAGGCCTGCTCCGCGTCTACCGGGCTTTCAGCTTCTCTGCTCCCACATTGTGGAACTCCATCCCGCAGCCCCTCCACCTCGCTTCCCCTTTCCTCCTTCAAGGCCGGTCTCAAGACCTTCCTCTTCGACCACACCTTTGGCTGCCCCACTAACTCTTCCCTCTCTCCCACTCTTCTTCCCCTTCCCCCTACCCCAACCCTCCCACCCCACTCCCCCAGCTCAGGTCTCGACCTGACTGGATGTCCTCCCAATGTGAAAGGCACTATATAAGTGCAATTCTGTTGCTCCTGGTAGAGGGTGGCCCGCAGAGAGGAAATGTGAGAAAAAACATTATTGACAGGAACAATAAATGTTCCCACTAAGTGGAACAATTTAGCCCTGAGAGGAAGAGTAAAAGATGTGTTACATTGTTCTTATGTTGTAAGTGCTAAATTCCTTCTCTTTTCTTCTAATTAGAAACCCTATCTGCATTGAAAAGGTCAGTTCTTGTTCCTGTTCAAATACCACAACCATTTTGTCAATTGCATTTTGTTGCAATTTACCTAATTTAGAATAAGTTATTCAAATAATCTTCCACTTAAAGGTCAAGTGAGAATGTCTCCTTTTTCCTGGTGATTTGTTGCCTACACATCCATTTGACTCTATACAACATTCTTAACTGTTTCAATACTTCCTGCTGTGAGTGGAGTGGGGTCATTTTACTAAAATAATACTAATTTTGCCTACAAATACAATCCTCTGTGAAGCAATTTTGAGATGTTTCGATGTTATAATGCTTTGTCAAATGCAAGGATTATTACAAGACAACCCTATTATAAGGTGGGCCACTGCGCCCTTACAGTCAGCCATTTATTTCTCTGTGCTTCATTCCAACATAGGGTGAGACATTGGATCTAGATAACGGCATTATAACAAGAATGCCCTGTATCATTAATGTAAGTTGCTCACCATGTCCAAACTGCCTTTATGCAGCAATAAAAAGGTAGATGAAATAATAATATAATAATCCTTGCATTTGATATTCAGCTTTTTACATCTTCAAGATGTCTCAAAGCGCTTCACAGAATATACCATAAAGTGAATTGACTGTATACTTGTGGGCAAAACGCAGTAGCCAATTGCGTACAGCAGCGTCCCACAAACATTCGTGGATTGAAATTACCAATTTTTTTTGTGAAGGGATTATTATTAGGCGTGTGGAGTAAGGAAACTTGCCCAAGGTTTCGCCCTGACCTGCCTGGATTCGGACACAAGTCTCACGCTTGTAAGGCAAATGCTCTAACCACTTAGCTACAGGACTCCACAGGATCTTGAGCTATATTGTCAAATAGGTTAGCTTCAGTTTCCCAGAAGCCATGCTGAAGCTGTAGAGTGTTTTTGACAGGCTACACCTGCAATGGAAATTCTTGTGTTTGGAATGGAATGTGCAATCTTTTCCCAGAGGCACTCAACCCTCTTACCTAATTCCAGAGAGTATTAGGTACAAGTTGGCAAGAGCTAAGGCTCTTGACTCAAGGATTCCAGAGTGTGCATAGAGGTACTGCTGGAGTCTGATCAACTAAAACCACAAAGCAAGCCATCTAAAACACCATTTGGCAAGCGTTCTGCTGCTCCAGCTAAGATCATCCTAAACACTGGAATTTTGGTCTGCAAAGTAAACAGTAGCTGACTAGGTACAATCCTTGCTCCCAGTGACCATTCTGTCCCTCCCAAGTTCTACAAATGAGTACTGTGGACCCAGAAACGACATAGACAGTCAACTCGTTTCAGACCTTCATGAAATTCATGAGATTCATGAGGTACAGTAAAAGCCCATTTATCCAGCGATCAGCCATAACTTCCGTATAACTGGCATCGCAAAAAAAGGTCCGCATTCGATTAATCAGAATTTATCCGTAAAAATGCATTCAATATATATATATATTTTTGCGTCTTCAGCCGAACATCCAGCATGTACTTTAACCAGCATTGGCCAGGTCCCAGGGATGCTGGATAAGCAGGCTTTTACTGTACCACCTCCTCCCCAGCCTCCTGCAATAACCGGGGAATGATGATTCCACCAGTTGGAAGTGCAGAGCTTGAGCAGTAGCTGTTTGCACCTGGGCGACATCATCTCCAAACATGGGTTAAACTTCCACATGTATGCGGATGACACCCAACTCTACCTTTCTGCGTCCACCCTCGACTCCAGGACTACTGGCATTCTGACTGTGTGTTTGTCCGATATTGAGTCCTGGACAAGGGCCAATTTCCTCCAGCTCAACGTCAACAAAATGGAGGCCCTCCTGATTGGCTCGCTTCAGCGCCTCTGCACCTCAGGTGCTGACAACATCAACATCCAAGGCTGCTCTTTCCACCTCTCGAAGCCAGTCAGGAATCTGGGCATCTTGTTCGACCCCGAATTGTCCTTCCTCCCTTATATCCGCTCCATGACCAGTACAGTCTTCCACCACCTCCGCAATATTGCCAGGCTCTGTCACTACCTCGTTCCCCCATGCTGCTGAAACTCTCATCCACACTTTTATCACTTCCAGGCTCAACTACGGGAACTCTCTCCTCGTCAGCCTTCCTAGCCCCTCCCTTCACAGGCTGCAGATCATTCAGAACTCTACACCTCATGTACTCTCCCGCACCAGGCTCCATGACCATATCTCTCCCACCCTTGCCCGTCTCCACGGGCTCCCCATCCCCCAGAGGATCGAATTCAAGATCCTCATCCTCACCTTCAAAGCCATTCACGGCCTTGCCCCCGCCTATCTCTCCGACCTGCTGTCTCCCTATCAGCCCGCCTGTCGCCTCCGCTCAGCAGGCTCTGGCCTGCTCCACATCCACCGTCCTAACCGCCTCACTATCGATGGCTGGGCTTTCAGCCTCTCTGCTCCCACACTGTGGGAGCAGAACTCCATCCCGCAAACCTTTCGCCTCACTTCCTTTCTTTCCTCCTTCAAGGCTGCTCTCAAGATCTTTTTCTTCAACCATGTCTTCTGCCCCCTCCTAACTCTTCCATCTCTCATTCCCCTTTCCCCTACCCCGACCCTTCCCACGTGTGCTCAGGTCCCGACCTGACTGTTCAATGCTTTGGGACGTCTTCCCGACGTGAAAGGCGCTCTATAAATGTAATTTTGTTGTTGTTGTTGTTGTTACCTCTGTGCATACGAACCATGGTGAATTTAAAGCCTTATAACACACAAGCCAGGTAACGCCTACTGACAGTTGTCTTTGCAAGCATTAATTTTTCTTTATCAGCTGTTCAATGGACATTTGCCTTCAATGAGGTCCAAGGACTTCAGTAGGACAATTTATGATGTGTCAGTCACCTTGATATTTTAAGTCTATTGCTTAGTCTGCAGTAACTGCTTGATCCAGATCCTCATGTGAGGGACTTTGATAAATAATCATGCCTATGTGAAACCAAATCTAGCTTCAGGCTGCTCAGGAATAGATCAATGCAGGCTGGAACCCTTGTTATCTCTAATGACATTCTAAACATCTGTGACCAGGGCTCTCTTTGCCTCCTTTTCCTCGACCTCTGCCTTTGACACTGTCGACCATTCCATCCTCCTACACCGCCTCTTCTCCCTCCTCAATCTCCGCGGATGTGCCCTTGCCTGGTTCGACTCCTACCTCACTCATCGCCTACACTTTGTCGCCACCAACATTTTCTCCTCCAGCCCCCGTACTGTCACCTGTGGCATCCCCCAGGGCTCTGTCCTTGGCCCCTTAATTTTGAACATCTACATGCTCCCACTTGGTGACATCATCGACATGTATGCAGATGACACCCAACGCTATCTGTCTGCCTCTACCCTCGACTCCAGGACTACCACTGTCCTGACAGACTGCCTGTCAGACATCGTCCTGGATGAGAGCTAATTTTCTACAGTTGAATGTCAACAAGACAGAGGCCCCATTGATTGGCTCGCACCAGCGCCTTCTTGCATCGACGCTGGCAGCATTAACCTCCATGGTTGCACACTCAACCTCACCAAACCAGTCAGAAACCTAGGTGTCTTGTTCGACCCTCAACTGTCTTTCCTCCCCCACATCCAATCAACACCCGTGACCTCCTATGCCCTTACCAACCTGCCTGCCCCCTCCGCTCAGCGGGCTCTGGCCTGCTCCACGTCCCCCGACCCACCTGCCCCACCATTGGCGGGCAAGCCTTCAGCCACTCTGCCCTCAATCTCTGGAACTCCATCCTGCAGACCCTCCACCTCGCCCCCTCCCTGGCCTCAAGACTTTCCTCTTCGATGGACCCATCGGCAACTCCTAATACGCCTTTCCCTCCCCTCCCCTGTCCTCAGCTCAGGTCCCAGCACCTTGGAATGTCCTCCTGATGTGAAAAGCGCTATACAAGTGTAATTTTGTTGTTGTTGTTATCTGAAGCCACTTCCCCTTTTTACTGCAAGCCAATCTCACTGATTGATCCTGGACTTTACAGATGGGTTGAAGGAAACTCTTCCGTTCATGGCCCAGGAGCTTGGAATCATGAAGGAGAATTGATTGGACACCGGTCTAGGCCCTAGAGGCAGTGTAGAGGAGAGCAATGAAGCGCCCTTCTACCTTAAAACAGTACGTTGTAGAGGGGAGGGTTCTTACGGAGCGATATAATATATAATATATAATATATATTCATGAGATAAAGAAAGTAAACTCAGAACAATACTTTCAAGCTCTGCCAAGGCATCCCGGGAAAAATTCCATCCAAACATTGGTAAAGTTATTGACAGAACTGAGACAGTAAAATAATGCAAATCTCCCCTGAATAAGACTTAAGAGAAATTCTGTGGAGTTTTTATTTTGACATTAAATATTTCAAGTTTTTAAAAAAATGAATTGACCCTCCTAAATGGTTCAGATAAGGACCAGAGATACTTTACTCTGTGAATTCCATTGTTGGAGACTGGTTTAAGGCTGATTTACAACTGTAAAGTTTTGACACAAGCATGACTTGGGTTGTTGCAGATGGATAGCAGGTACAATGGTCAACATTCACGTTTAACTTAAGCATTTTTTTCTTTTCAATTATTTATTTTTTAAGGCACAATTTGTTCCTTTAGTCAGAAGTAATTTATGTGTACTGATGTCTACCGCTCATCTTATGTACACTGCTTTCAAAAAGAATCACATCCCACATTTTTCCATGGCTGTGACCTTTTCATTTCATCTGACACATATGGAAACCCATAATCAATGTTTAAGAGTATCCAAACCAAACTGAGATTTCTATGCTTGGCACTTATTGCTAATCTTGTGGCATCTTCTAATGCCAAATCAACAAAAGGAAGTTAGAGGGGCAAAAAGAATGCATGAGAAACAATTAGCAGGTAACAATAAGGGACTAAGGAGGAAATCTTATTGTGGAGGCAGAGGGCATGGCTGATGTACTGAATGAGTACTTTGCCTCTGTCTTCACAAGAGAAGAAGATGCAGCCAATGTCACAGTATTGGAGGAGAATATAGTAGAAATGGATAAGATAAGCATAACTAGAGAGGAAGTATTAAAAAGGTTGACGGCGCTCAAGGTAAATAAGTCACCCGGTCCGGATGGGATGCATCCTAAGTTACTAAGGGAAGTACGGGAGCAAATAGCAGAGACTCTGGCCACAATCTTTCAATCTTCCTTGGACACAGCGGTGGTACCAGAAGACTGGAGGGTTGTTAATGTTACTCTCCTGTATAAAAAGGGGCAGAAGGACTACAGGCCAGTCAGTCTAACATCAGTAGTGGGCAAACTTCTAGAGTCTATAATCAGGGACAAGATAGATCTTCACTTAGAAAAATATAGGCTAATAAAGGACAGCCAGCATGGATTTGTTAAAGGCAAATCTTGCCTTACAAATCTGATAGAATTTTTCGATGAGGTAGCGGAATGGGTTGACGAGGATAGCGCAGTTGATGTGGTTTACATGGACTTTCAAAAGGTATTTGACATGAGAGGCTTATTAGGAAAATAGAGGCCCATGGCGTTAAAGCAACAGTGGCAGCATGGATCCATAACTGGCTGTGAGACAGAAAGCAGGGAGTCGTGGTGCTTTTCAGACTGGAGGGAAATGTGCAGTGGCGTCCCCCAGGGATCAGTTTTGGGACCACTGCTCTTTTTAATATACATTAATGATTTGGATTTGGTTTAGGGAGTACGGTTTCCAAATTTGCAGACGATACTAAGTTAGGGAGAATAGTAAATAGTGAGTAACCATCTGCAAGAGTATATAGATAAAATGGTAAAGTGGGCAGATACATGGCAGATGAAGTTTGATACAGAGAAGTGTGAGATGATACACTTTGGGAGAAGAAATGAGGGGAGGCAATATAGGCTAGCTAATACAATTTTAAAGGGTGTGAAGGAACAGAGAGACCTGGGGATTTCAAAGAGTTAGTGACTCTTTGAAAGTGGCAGGACAGGTAGACAAAGCCGTTAAGAAGCCATATGGGATACAAGGCTTTATAAATAGGGGTATGGACTACAAAAGTCAGGAAGTGCTGATTAACCTCTATAAGACTTTGGTTAGGCCTCAGCTAGAGTACTGTGTACAATTCTGGTCACCACACTTTAGGAAGGATATTAAGTCATTGGAAAGGGTGCAGAGGAGATTTACTCGGATGGTACCAGGAATGAGGGACTTCAGCTACGAAGAAAGGCTAGATAGACTTCTAGAACAAAGATTGAGAGGAGACCTGATAGAGGCTTATAAGATTATGAGAGGTTTTGACAGGGTGAATAGGGAAAGACTGTTTCCACTGGTGGGCGAATCAGTGACTCGTGGTCACAGATTTAAAATAGTTTCATGAAGCAGAGGGGAGCTGAGGAGAAATTTTTTCACTCAGCGGGTTTTCGAATCTGGAATACATTGCCTGAAAATGTGGTGGAGGCTGATTCCATAACAGCTTTTAAAAGGGAACTGGATCTTTATCTAGGAAGAACAGGTCTGTTAGGTTGTGGGGAGAGAGCTGGGCAGTGGGATTGAGTTGCTCTGTTCAAAGAGCCGGCACAGACTAGATGGGCTGAATGGCCTCCTTTTGTGCCGTAAAATTCTGTGATTTTATGAACACCCAACTAACAGAGCATCTGGTGCTTTCAACAATGGTACTCAAAAGTAGCAATTTCACCTCCTGTTTGGAACAGGACATTGACAGAGTTGGTAGGCTTTTGGTGACTGAACACACATAAAAGGAAATGTAGCCAGAAAGTGTGAAATCTGAATGTAACAGCGCATAAATAATATTAAAATAAGATTCCTGAAGCTCCTGCAATGTTGTTTCCTAGGCTGGATGTTTTACTCTATTGAAAACTTTGGAAGCTTCTCCTCCTTGCATTGTCTCTCAGTGCTGTGGCCTTGTTGTGATCCCCATTTTATTCTGTCAGAGGTCCTTGCAGCACTTATATAAATGTAATTTTGCTGTTGTTTGTTGTTGCTGTTCTGTGTGTGGGTCCTAAGCAAATGGTATCCTTTGCATCAGAACATGTTACAGTATTATTTCGAGTTGTTTGTAAATTTAGATGTTTTACACTTGTCTATACTGCTGAACACCCCTGGAAATGAACCTCTATCACTTCCAGTGGAAAAGCAATGAAAAGCAGAGTAAACTTCACCTGGTATCCTGGCCAGCTATTCCCCAAATAAAATTAAACATTCACTCTATTGCTATTTCTATATACAAATTGGCTGCTGCTTTCACCACAAAACATACAGTACATCCTGTGAAGTAATTTAGGATTTATTTTTTAATGAGGGCCCTATACTGGAGTCCTGTAGCTCAGTGGTTAGAGCACGCGCCTTAAAGCGAGATACCTGGGTTTGATTCCAGGCAGGGCGAAATATTGGGCGAGTTTCCGTTCTCCACATGCATGATAGTAATCCTTGAAAAAAATTAATTGGTCATTTAAATCCATAGCTGTTTGTGGGACACTGCTATGCGCTATTGGCTGCTGCATTTCGCCCACACATATACACAGTCAATTTACTTTACAGTATATTCTGTGATGCGCTTTGAACGTTTAGAAGATGTGAAAAGTGCTGTATCAAACGCAAGGATTTTTATTACTATTGTATCAAAATGTAAGGATTCTTATTATTAATAATTCCTTGCTTAAAAGATTTTACTTTTGCTATCGATTTTCAATGAGAATTGTAAATTACTTTTGGACAGGTTAAAAAAAAAAGCACCAATTAGTTTTCCCCGTTCAGATGTACTCTTTGTTGGGAAGAGGGAAGGGTGTCTATAGATGTCTTTAAGATTCTGCAGGGGCACGAGAAGCCCGATAAGGAAAAAAAATTCCTTTAGTTGTGGAATTGGTGTCAAAGGGCACAGACCCAGTGTTTTTAAGAGAATCAGGTGAGAGGTAGGAATGGTATTTTTCACTCAGTTATTATGGTTTGGAATACATTACCACTGAAGCTATTAATGCTGGGTTTAATAGAATCGTTCAAAGTAGAACTGATAAGCACTTGAACAGTAAGAACATTACGATATATCGGGAAAGAGCTGAACAGTGGAATTATTAATGAAGGCTGATAATAGAGGCACCACAATGGGATGAAAGGCTTCCTTTGGAGCTGAGTCCCCACTGGTCGATATTATAATAATAATCCTTGCATTGGACATAATGCCTCATCACATCATTGAGACATCTCAAAATGCTTCACAGGATATATATTGTAAAATAAATTCTGTCTGTATTTCCTGGGTGAAAATCGGCAGCTAATTGAACACAGTAGAGTCCCACAAATAGTCCTGGTCTTTCTTTTTAAGAGTATTGAGAGGAAGAAGATACAAGTCAATTCCTTAAGGGAAGAGCCCTGTTTAAAATGGGTATGTTCGAAACCTACTCCTTACTGTTTCGCAGTTATCAAGCTACCGGCCCATCTCCAACCTCCCCTTCCTTTCCAAGGTCTTTGGAAGAGTGGTTGCCTCCCAGCTCCGCTCTTTCCTCACAAAGCACTCACTCCTCGAACCCCTCCAATCGGGTTTCTGTGCCCCCCACAGCACGGAAACTGCCCTGCTTAAATCACAAACGACATCCTGACCATCTGTGACCAGGGCTTCCTCTGCCCCCTCAATCTATCCGCTGCCTTCGATACCGTGGACCACGCTATCCTCCTCCACCGCCTCACCTCCCTCCTCAACCTGCAAGGCTCTGTCCTTGAATGGTTCCGGTCCTATCTCTCCCACCGCCTGCGGATGACACCCAGCTTTACCTATCCGCGTCAACCCTCAATTCCAGGATCACTGACATTCTGACTGCATGTCTGTCCGACATTGATATATTGCCAGACTCCACCACTGCCTCATTCCCCACGCTGCCGAAACTCTCATCCATGCCTTTATCACTTCCAGGTTCAACTACGGGAACTCTCTCCTCGTCGGCCTCCCCAGCTCCTCCCTTCACAGGCTGCAGATCATTCAGAATTCTGCAGCTCGTGTACTCTCCCGTACCAGGCTTCGCGACCATATCACTCCCACCCTCCCCCGTCTCCACTGTCTCCCCGTCACCCAGAGGATCGAATTCAAGATCCTCGTCCTCACTTTCAAGGCCATTCACGGCCTTGCCCAAGCCTATCTCTCTGACCTACTGTCTCCCTATCACCCTGCCCACATCCTCCGTTCAGCAGACTCAGGCCTGCTCCGCGTCCACCGCCTTAACTGCCCAACCATCGGCGGCCGGGCTTTCAGCCTCTCTGCTCCCACACTGTGGAACTCCATCCCGCAGCCCCTCCACCTTACTTCCTCCCTTTCCTCCTTCAAGGCCGGTCTCAAGACCTTCCTCTTCGACCGCGCCTTCGGCTACCCCACTAACTCTTCCCCCTCTCCCACTCTCCTTCCCCCTACCCCGAACCCCCCCTCCCACCCACCACCGCTCGGGTCCCGACCTGACTGTTCAGCACTTTGGGATGTCCTCCCGACGTGAAAGGCGCTTTATAAGTGCAATATTGTTGTTAATTGTTGTTTCCATTGCAGAACTCATTTGTTACAAATACTGTACAGTTATGACTTGTCAAACACAAGAGCTAATGCTGTGCTGTCTCTGTTAGACAAAAAGGATGACGATGGTCTGAACAATATCTTGATGCTCCGTGCTGCACTGGGCTGGACCACCACCATGCACGAATGTAAGACGATGATGCAGTTTCCTGCAGTTAACAGCTTGAAGAAATACCTGCCTGAGGTACAAAACTTGAAGTGCTGTCTTGGAATTCACATTACAGTAATCGTCCTTTGCATATAATATGTTGGTTACCATTAGCCATAAAGCTCAGACCTTGACAGAGATTGAAATCCTATTCTCAAATGACATTTGTTCCTGGGGCTCCTTGAGAGGGTGATTTATCAGTTTTTCAAGACAAGAACAGGATCACATAATTACAGGTAACAGACTTATTCAAGACAAAGTCATTGAGGTTGAGTACCAACAGCTCGCATTTATATAATGTCCCTCACACAGGGTAGCGTTAACAGTAGGGGACCATGATACATGGTCAATGAACATGCCCAATTTATTTAGTCGCTCCTCATAGTCCAGTCCTTCCATTCCCTCAATCATTTTTGTTGCCCTCCTCTGTATTGTCTCGATTTTTCCAATATCCTTTTGGTACTGGGGTGACCAGAAGTGTACACAGTATGGTCTCACCAATGATTGATACAGTGGCAGGATTACCCCACTATTTTGGCTTGCTATTGATCTTTTGATACATCCCAACATCTGGTTTGCTTTACTCACTACCACCAAGCATTGTTGGAAGAGCTTCAATTTATTGTGAATCAGGATCCCCAGGTCCTTTTCATTTTTCATACATATTATTTTCCTTCCATTCAAAAAGTAATCCCCTCCAGGATTTTTTGTCCCCATGTGAAGTACAGTACTTTACATTTCTCCACTTGTTTCCTGTCTTACACTTGCTCTGTTTTCCATCAGTGATTTAGGTAGATTAGCTACTCCCAATCCCCCAACAGTAACACAGACGGTGTCTGGAGCATGTTACATTAACAGCAACAAAACTTGTGATCTCTTAATGCTGCTGACTGATTCAGTGATTGCCACCCTTGGTTATCTCATTTACAGTGCTGACTGCTGCTTGGTTGGAAAAAACACAAGGAATGGATTAGCAGTATCGCCCAGGGAATGATCATAGTCGGATAATAATAATAATTCTTACATTTGTAATAGTGCCTTATCTTCAAGGCATCTCAAAGTGTTCTATAGATTATATTGTAAAGTGGAGTGACTGTACATTTTGTGGGCAAACATGATTGTCATTGTGTTCGTCTGGTCTTTGAAAAGAGACTCTTAATTCAGAGAGGAAGTACCGTGCTGCAAAGAGGCTCAAGTAATTGTTAAAGAAATATTTTAAGGATATGACATTTTAAGGATATAACAGTTTTAACTGTTATTTCTGACTCTATGTTAATTCTTCAGATTGCTGTACAGCTCTGTACTCTGTCCTGGAGAGATGTATTGTACAGCATATTGGGACTTCCTTCCGATGTGAAAGGCAGTCTATAAATGTAATTTTGTTATTGTTGTTGTATTCCATTAATGTCCTTCTATATGTCACTATAGGCAATTCTAATTCCAAGTGAAGACACGGGATTATTTTACTACTGTCTCTTAAAATCAAGAAATGACCCAAATGCTCGTTATAATCCATATGAACTACAGGTGGTTCCTCTCACCACAGCCACAAATTGTCAAGAGTATTGGACAATCAGTGCTTCGTTTGTCTCCAAGGTAATCAATTATTCCTTACTGTTGTCCCATGTATTGGTCGGACATCACACTTTGCTTATCTTTATCTAATAATTCATTGGACTGCTGGTTAACAATCATTACACAAAAGTGAAATATTTCAAACATCAACTTTCATTTATATAGCGTCCTTCATGCAGGGTAGTTCAGAGCACCGAACAATGGTTTGCCGCTGAGCTGGTAGAGGGAGGAGAGGTGACCATGGACACATTCAAAGAGAAAGGTCTTCCTGTATGATCTTAAGAAAGGCAAAGAAGATGCAAGGCGGAGGAATTGAGACAGGGGACTTGAAGCGTAGTAGCTGAAAACACAAGCAATAAGAAAGAGCGCCTTTCACATTAGGAGGACGTACCAAGGCGCTGAACAGTTAGGTTGGGACCCAAGCGGGGGGGGGGTTGGGGGGGGGGGAGGTTTGGGTAGGGGCAGGGGGAAGGAGAGTAGGAAAGGGGGGAGAGTTAGGAGAGCAGTAGAAGGCACGATTGAAGAGGAAGGTCTTGAGGCCGGCCTTGAAGGAGGAAAAGGAGGAAGCGAGGCGAAGGGATTGCGGGATGGAGTTCTAGAGTGTGAGGGCAGAGAGGCTGAAAGCCCACCGATGGTAGGGGAGTTCGGGCGGGGGACATGGAGCAGGCCAGAGCCCACTGAATAGAGGGGATGGTCAGGCTGATAGGGAGACAGCAGGTTGGAGAGAAAATGCTGGGGCAAGGCCGTGAATGGCGTTGAAAGTGAGGACAAGGATCTTGAATTCGATCCTCTGGGGGATGGGGAGCCAGCGGAGATGGGCGAGGGTGGGAGTAATGTGGTCGCGGGGCCTAGTGTGGGAGAGTACATGAACTGCAGAGTTCTGAATAATCTGCAGTTTGTGAAGGGAGGAGCTGGGAAGGCCGACGAAGAGAGAATTCCTGTAGTCGAGTCTTAATGTGATGAATGCGTGGACAAGTCTTTCGGCAGCATGGGGGGTGAGACAGTGACAGAGTCTTGCAATAAAGTCTAATTTACAGTATTTAGAATTTTATAGCAAAGAATCAAACCATTGGGCCTATGCCGCTCTATGAAACAGCAATGTATTTGATTCCATTTCTGTGCCCTTTACACCAGACCAGTAGAATTTGACTACCTATAGTTTATCAATCATTAAAATGTTTGGCTGGATCAGTCGTGCTGTTACTTTTGGATGAAAAAATTGTGGGTTTGAGATGTATGTTACAACCTCCAACTCAATAACATTCCAGTGCAGTACCGGAGAGTGTTGTGTTTTAACCACTCTTTCTTTTTCTTTTTTTCAAATTAAAAAAATTATTATGGGCTGTGCTTTAACCAGTGATTTTTGTTCGGGCGCTCCTCTGTTAAAATAATTATCCTGATTGTTTTTGTCATGATCTTAACGGATTTATTAATGAGAAATACTCAACTATAGAATTTCTGAAACATCAAATGTGTTGAATATTCATTTGGTTGTTTATAATTTTGATAGTCACACATTGTTTCTTAAGAAATCTGCTAGGAAATGCCACATAATTAGACCCAATATTAATATGAAGCTTAAACGAATGTGTGTGTGTTGCTGATTCCAAGTCTCAAGAAAACAACAGCTGTACTAGTTAGACTCCAATTTGGTGGCAACTCTCCAGAACAGATTGCGCCTGAAATGTCAACCTATTTTTCTCTTTCAGATGCTGATTGACTTGCTGCCCATTTCCAGCACTTTTCTGCTTTTAGTTCAGATTTCCAGCATTGGGCATGTTCCCTTTTTATCTCTAACTCCAGACAGCTGTCATATTAATTTGATGGGCAAATTTGCTGAGAATTTAGTTTAAGATTCCCAGAGGCTCCAAAACCTGGAGATTGAGCCCTACCCTGTTTGCTGTTGCTGCGATAATGAGTTCTGTTGTCACGTTCTGAAAGATATTAATGGAGAATCTATTTTACATTTTAATATTGATATCTTATAGGTATTGTGTAGGTCTGCTATCTCTTCATATAGGCTGCTCTTTTAATGACTATCTTCACGAAGCAGTAGTTTAAATTTGACTATTCAAGCATGTCTCAAGTCTTGTTAACAAGCCTTTCCTTTATTACACATACTTTATGTAGGGAGAGTAGAGAAACGCTAGTTTTCACTAGAGCTAGAAGTCTGACAAGAGATTTGATTGAGATGTTCAAAATTATTTGGTGCTTTTTGCTTAAAACAAGGGGAAAGATTCCATTTTTTTTCACCCACATAGACTAGTCGGACATGGAATATAATCCTTGTAATAATCCTTGCATCTGATATAATGCCTTATCACGTCTTCGAGACGTCTCAAAGCGCTTCACAGAATGTACTGTAAAGAGAGTTGATTGTATATTTTGTGGGTGAAACACGGCAGATAATTGCACACAGCAGTGTCCCACAAACAATCATAGATTGAGTGAAATAATTAATTTATTTACCCACAAATATACAGTCAATTCACTTTACAGTATATTCTGTGAAGCGCTTTGAGATGTCTAGTAGACATGAAAAGCTCTATATCAAATGCAAGGATTTTTTTTAAGGGATTATTACACCCGCCAATTGCATAATAATTGGGTTCCCACTTACTACTAGGTAAACAGAGGCATGTGTAGTAACGAAACTTGTCCAACGTTTTGTCCTGCCACAAATCAAAACTCGGTCCTCTCGCTTGTGAGGCGAGTTATCTAACCACTACTCTAGGAACGTTTGGCCATAAACATCGAAAAGTAGAAACAAGGTGCATGGAAGGACAGGAGATCAAACAGATATTTTATAATAATAATAACAATCCTTAGATTTAACACAGTGTTGCATCTTGCATGTGATGAGGACATCTCAAAGTGCTTCATGTAATATATTGTAAAGTGGATTGACTGTAGAGTTTTTATTATGTTGTTGTGGCATTTAAACGAGCCAGCACAATGAATAGAATTGCCTTCTGTGCTGTAAGGTTCGAGGATTCCAATTATCCCATCACCTATGCAATGCTATTGTACATTCAGGTCAGCTTGCTCGGTGATTCACACTGTGCCTGTGAAGCACCTCGAGATGTTACCATGTAATCATGGAATCTTACAGCACAGAAGGAGGCCATTTGGCCCTTATTGCCTGTGGCAGCTTTTTGAAAGAGCTACCTATATGTTACAAACAGTTATAAGTTATCCTATGTGAAAGGTGCTATCTAAGTGCACGCTGCTGTTATTGTTTTACCTTGCGAGATTTCAAATCCTGATCTCCAATTTATGAAATGTCTCTGCTTTTTCAGACTTAACCTGAATCTGGGACTGAATATTTGCAGATGTTCTAATAGATCACAACCTGATTAGGTGACATTTTATTCCATTGCTAATTATACAGATGCCTTGTTTCCCTTTCAGGTGACATTTTTTCCAGATAAAGAAGAAATAGACAGCACTCCTGCCACAGATTGGATACAAGAAAGATGCCAATTCAGATTGATATATAATTTGCCTGTATTTGCGCAATTCAGGTAGGATCAGAAGATACTGTTGGATGTTATTTGCAAAATGAATGATGGATTAACCTGAGATCCTGTCTGTCCATGGGGACATTAACAATCTGTTTAATGTCCCCATTAACAGACAGGACCTCAGGCACTGTTCGATTCTGGCACTGTTTGAAAAGAGAAGCGAATTTCTCTCTGGTGTCCTGGCCAACTATGCCCTGATAAAATTGCTCACTTGCTTGATGGCTTTATATGGGATATTACTGTGTGTAAACTGTTTGCTCCATTTACCCACAAATACAGTCACTGCACTTTGCAATAAATCCTGTGAAGCACCCTGAAACGTTTTTACATAAAATAAAGCGCTATATCAACTGCAAGGATTGAAAAATACCAAGATGAAATCACATCCCTGACATTTCACATAGTCTTAGCTTGTGCTTTTTGTCTTCAAATTTAATAGTGCGCAGAACTGTTGAATATTTTAAATTTGGAAGCTGGTTCTTTTTAAGCTCTGCAGAAAACTGTTTTGAAATTAAAATTGAATTAGAAAATTTAACCCACCAGCATTATGTAAATGTCACAATAACTTTGTATGACCCTTCACTCGGGGTAGCCTCTCAGAGCGCTTAAATCACTGAATGATGTCGCAAAGAGATTTACAGTATATTCTGTGAAGCGCTTTTAGCCGACTCAATGATGTGATAAGGTGCTATATCAAGTGCAAAGATTATTATTATTATCATCTGGAATTGTGTTCTACAAACAGCTTCTTATCTCATTGCAACGTCACTCATCACTCAGTGATTTCAGTGCTCCGAGATGCTCCTCTGAGTGAAGGGCACCATACAAAGTTGTTGTTGTGACGCTTACATAATAAGGTTGTCTCATTATTGTGCTCCAATGTTTCCTCTGTGGGAATGGAAGCAGCAGGCACTGATTTGCCTCAGAGATGGGTTCATGTAAGTGCACCGGCAGGAAGTCTTGATGCTTTTCATTGCAGCTTCCTGCCGAGGCAGCCTCTGTAGCTGAATTTCTAATTGCAAAAGAGATTTAAACTTGGGGGAAGTTTGTGATTTTGTTTCCTGCTGCTTGTAATGAAATCACAGTCACTACCTGATCTTAAGTGAATGATTCTTTGATCTCTAGCTGAGGCGCGTTGAATCTTTACTCTCATCTAATTTTCACTGCTACTTAATGCAATGATTTAGACTCAGTATTTCAACACATGCAAGTAAATCGAGTAGGATTTCAATGGGACTCCAATTGGTACTTTTCCTTCAGAAATAAACTTTTGTTTCACCTTCATAGACAGGTGGGTAAAGACACCACTCACCTTTTGTTCAGATGGTTATGGGGTATTGGGGCTGCATTGATGGAGATGCTATTCTTTAGTTAGCTGTGCGGTTCACTTCATCATAGTCACCACATTTTGCAATAAATTTTGTGAAACTTGCTTCCCTTTTCGAATAGAGCCATGGGATCTTGAATGTCCACCTGAACAGACAGGTGGTTTAACGTCTTATTCAAAGGATGGCACCTCAAACAATGCAACACACCCCAGTACTGTATTGCAGTGTCATCCTAGACTATGAGTTCAAAGTCCAGACTTGGGTCTGATCAGTTCTGATCTCTTGTCAGTGCTAGAACGTGCTCCTTTACGAATGTCAGCTAAGCATTGGATGCTGCTTGGCTGTGATGTTGGTGCAGTTGAATAGCCTGCTAACATTAATTGCTCACAACAACGGCTTTTAGAGCTCCTTTCAGGTAGAACAAATATTTATAAATGTGGAGTCCTGTAGCTCAGTGGTGGGAATACTTGTCTCGCAAGTGAGAGACTCGGGTTTGATTCCCGGTAGATTTGGGCAAGTTTGCTTATTCCACATGCCTTTGTTTTCCTAGCAGTAAGTAGGAACACTTAGTCGATTGGCGGATCGCTTTTCTGGGAGTAATACTTCCTTCAAAACAATTAACAATACAGTGAAAGCCTGTTTATCCGTGACCCGATCAACTGTAACTTCCATAAAACCGGCATATCAAAAAAAAGTCTGCATTCGATTAACTGGAATTTTTCCTGAAAAATGCATCATAATTTTATTAATTTTTTGTGTGTTTTCGGCCAAATATCCGGCACGCGCTTTAACCAGCATTGGCCAGGTCCCAAGGATGCTGGAGAAACAGGCTGTTACTGTAATAAATTGACACTGCTGCGCACAATTGGCTACTCCAATTCACCCACAAAATATACAGTCAATTCACTTACAATATATTCTGTGAAGCGCATTGAGATGTTTCAATGACGTGATAAGGCCCTATAACAAAGGCAAGGATTATTATTATTATTATAAGCGCTTAACAATTGTGATCATGTAAAATATCTTGTTACACTGACTGTGTGTCCTCTTTGTTCTTGCTACAATGAAATTGGTTGTCTCTCAGCACTCTTCACTGTGTGTTCAATGAATCATTGCTCTATCCTTGATTTATTCTTTGTGAAGATTTGGAAATCCTATTTTTAGACTTGTAGGTGCAGGATCATAAGAAATGTTCTTGCTGTTGATTTTAACAGCAATAAGGTTGCCTTCATACGTCTCAAAGCGCTTCACAGAATATACAACAACAACAACTTAGATTTATATAGCGCCCTCCACGCTCCGGCATTGTAGAGCGCTTCACAATAGCGGATCCTGGGACCGAGCCAGGAGCAGGGATAGAAAGGTGACCAAAGGCATGGTCGAAGAGAAAGATCTTCAGCTGGGACCTGAAGCTGAGAAAAGAGGGGGCGAGGTGAAAGTAATGAGGAAGGGAATTCCAGAGCCTCGGGGCATAGTGGCTGAAGGCACGGCCATCGAGGGTGGAGCAGATGATTCGGGGGGACATGGAGGAGGCCAGACCCAGTGGAGCGAAGGCAACGGGCGCTGGTTTGAGGAGAGAGGAGGTCAGAGAGGTAGGGGGGTGCAGAGGAGTGGAGGGATTTGAAGACAAGGTGAGGATCTTGAATATATTACAAAGTGAATAAAACACAAAAGCTCAAGGAATAGCACCTCATCTATCTGTTAGGGACTCTGGCCTCAATATTGATTTCAACAATTTCAGACCATAACAGCTCACCTTCCCTTTTCTGTGACCATTACCAACTATATCATCTGGATCTCACATACACCTTTTCTCTCTCTGGTCTGCCTGTTTTGTTGCGATTTCCATTCACCCCACCCCTGACCTTTGTTTTCCATTATTAACACCTCTTCTCTCAGCATTGTTGCAATCCAATAACCCCCTTTATTTTGGAGCATCAACATCTCTTTAACCCATCATCTCTTTAACCCATCATCTACCCCATTTTCTCCTTTGTCTTCCTTGCCCTGCCTGTCCTCTCTCCCTTAGTCCTTAAAAGCCTCTCCTTCCCAACATGTCCCTGTTCTGACGAACTGTTGTGGACCCAAAACATTGACTCACTTTCCTTTCTCCATAGATGCTGCCTGACCCGCTGAGTCTTCCCATCGACTTCTGTTTTTGTTTTATATTATAAAGTGAATTGACTATGTATTTTGTGAGCAACGGGTTGCACAGAACAGTGTCCCATGAACAGTTGTGGATTGAGTGACCAAAATTCTCTTTTGAGCGATAATTACCTTCGGAACGCAATCCACCAATTGACTTATAATCGGTGCCTATGCAATGCTCTAAAGTCTGACTGTTCAGCGCTTTGGGATGTCCTGCCGACGTGAAAGGCGCTATATAAGTGCAATTTTGTTGTTGTTGTTGCTAGATAAATGTAGGCATGTGGAATAAGGAAACCTGCCTAAGCCCTATCCTCTTAGGTCCTTTCGCTTGCAAGGTGAGCGGGCTAACCACTACTCTACAGCAATCCATTTTGTTGCAGCCCCATATAATTACAAACACCTTCATCAAAGCACAGCTCAAGATCCTCAGTTCCAGAGAACACATCCCGAGTCTATCCAGCCTTTGGGTACAGATTAGCCCTTAAATGTATAGAGACATAAGCAGTTACTATACCACCGACCTACTACAGTAACACTGAATAATATCAACTGATGTATTTGCTTAATTTAATACATTTGGACACCATAATAATCACAGTTAAAGGGAAACTAAATCTGCTTTGAGGGGAGTGAGAACCTCTCTTGTCAAGATCCCCTTTCTACATCAAACAATCCCTTCTTTGTCCAGCTTCACAGCAAACATCTCCAACAGTTTGACAGTGAGACGGTGAAGCAAAGTCACTGAAGGCACAGCAGCTATTTCGCACACAGCAAAATAGCTCCTCACAGCTTTAAGAATTAATGTGGAGAATTGTTCGCCAGAAGTAGGGAGAAAATCCTTTTTCTTTTCCAATATAGAAACCTGGAAACAGGAGTAAGCTATTCAGCCACTCGAGCCTGTACCCTCATTTTATAAGATCATGGCTAATCTGTACCGGGATATTTAATGAGTTCATCTGGACAGGCAGAGATTATCTCAATTGAACATCTCACCCTGAGAATGGCATCTCTGCCAATGCACCACTCACCCAGCCCGCACTGTGAACCCATGACTCAGTTCCTCTGGCTGTTTATCAAATATTGCTGTGTGAAAATTGGCTGCCATACACAGTCACAATACTTCACAGTACCATCCTGTGAAGCATTTTAAGAAGCCCGGACAACATGTTAAGGCTTTATATTAAATAAAGGGTTATTATAAGATTCAATGTGATGTTCTTACCCCAACGTTTTGTCTGATCTGGAGGTAAGAGTACTACAAACTAAGACAAGCTAATTAAGTTTGGTGGATGAAACAAAATCGAGTCAGAAATCATTGAACTAATTAATTATAGATAAGCGATTGATTAACTTGGTGTTACATTTTCTATATGCATTTATAGCACTAATTCTGTTTACAATATCACTTTGCTCTAGAATTTGGAAAGCATTCACCATCTGGAAGATAAATGTTCACACTTTGAAGGCCCATAGCAGCAGGTATAAGCATTGTACCTCTGGCTCCGCTATTGTGAAGCGCTCTGAGACACCGCCTGGTGTGGAGGGTGCTATATAAATCCAAGTTGTTATTGTTGTGTGATTCACAGTGATTTAATGGCCCTTTAGTTAATTTACATACAATAAAATTAATTAACGTAGCTCCACTCACCCATATAAGACAGAAAAGTATGTTGTTGGATCTATCGCAGTTGCACCCCCTTACATTATACGTAACCTGGCAGATAACCTGTAATGCATGAAACGGTGTGGGGGCTGGAGGAGATTTAAAGTGCAGCCGGTGTGAGAAAAAGGATTTTGAATTATTCAAGGACAGAACCTTGAAGGTTGATGTGAGAGGAGTTGCAGTGGAGGAGAATAGAATGATCCACTGTGTCAAAGGCAGCAGAGAGATTGAAGAGTCAGAGGGAACCCTGTGGGGGGGGTGGGGGGGTGGGGGGGGGTATCCCTGGAGTAACGCCACCTCAGCTCCAAGGAGATCCTGCCTATATCCCCTTTCCACTCAGAAAGGATAGTCACTAGGTAGTCATTCGATTTATGACAAGCACATCACTTTTTAAGAATCAGTTTCTAAATCTTCATGAAATCCCTATGCTTGGTGTTAGGGAATAAATGGTGAGGAACTTTCTTGATGTCTACTTTGATTTGCCTGATTTGCTGATGTACTGTTATTGAATCTATTTGTTTTCTTGCAGGATGATTTTGCTCAATGAGCTGTTTTTCACTGATGCACTGTTTCAAGGCACTTTACTGTATGTGCGTGCACTGTGTGAGGCAGCCAGCTCTAGTAATGGAGGTGAGGGAAAAGGAGATGATGCCATTTCTCTTCTAAAGGTTAGTCTATATCCCAAGCTGCTGGGCAGTCAAAGATTTGTACCTGAACTGGGGTTGGGATCAGGATCAGGAGAGATGGGCCTTCAAGAAAGCAAGGGAGGGGGGCATGAGGCAAAGGGACTGTGAGATGGAATTCCATACGGTGGGGACAGAAAGACTGAAGGCCAAACCACGGATTTGAAGCCGACAATGGGGAACGTGTAGGGGAATGGGATTAGAATAAATAGAGACAAATGGAGCAAAAGCCATTTTATTGTATGTAAACTTTCTTTGACAGCTAAGACTACCCTTCCCATTCCGCATTCCAGGAATCCGACTACAGGACTCAATATATCAGAATTAAATTGAACCTCTGTGGAAACGTGTCAGCAATATTTTTCTCTGACTTTAGTGCCCTGTGTTTGTCTTCTTCAATTGCAGATGGATGTATCTTGCTCCTATTTAATCAAGGAGTTTTGCGAAACACAGTTTCAACAGTGTAAACATGCTCGGCAGCAACTTGATTCTCTCAAACAGAAAATAGTTGACTCCATCATGGTGACCTGTTGGAAGGTAATTTCATAGTTGTTTGTAGTTGCTTGACTATGCAGATACCCTGCTTGTCGGCCTTCCCAATTTCTCCCTCCGCAGATGATCCAGAACCCTGCGGCCCATGTCCTCTACCGTTCTAAAATCTGTGACCCCATCTTCCTTATCCTCGCCCGACTCCTTGGCTTCCCATCATCCAGAGGATCCAATTCAAGATCCTGGTCTTCACATTTAAAGCCCTCCACAACCTCGCCCTATCCTACATCTGTGACCGGCTAACCCCTTACTAACCTGCTCGCCCCTCCGCTCAGCAGGCTCTGGCCTACTCCACGTCCCCCGACCCATCTGTCCCACCATTAGCAGGCAAGCCTTAGCCAATCTGCCCCCAACCTCTAGAACTCCATCCAGCAGTCCCTCTGCCTCACCCCCACCCTAGCCTCCTTCATCCCTCTTCGAGTCTCCTCAAGACTCTCCTGTTCGATGGTCCCATCAGCAACTCCTAATCTCCCCTTCACTCCCCTCCCCCCATCCCCAGCTTGGGTCTGACACAGTGATTGTCCAGTGCCTTGGGACATCCTCCTGATGTGAAAGGCACTATACAAGTGTCATTTTATTGTTGTTGTTGTTGTCTGTCTTCAGCCACGTCAGTGGTGTCCCACCAACAACCATAAATACCAATTTATCTGGAGGCTTTTCGGCCAGATCACTGGGAGAAATGCCCTTCTTATTGTTGCTTACTCCGACGCCCTGCTTGTCGGCCTTCCCAATTCCTCCCTCCATAGGCTACAGATAATCTAGAACTTTGAGGCCTTGTCCTTTACCGCTCCAAGATTCATGACCCCATCTCCGCCATTCTCACTTGACTCCATTGGCTGCCCAACCCCCAGAGAATTCAATTAAAAATCCGAATCCTCACCTTCAAAGCCCTCCATGGCCTTGCCTCATCCTACTTCAGCGATCTCCTAACCCCGTACCAACCTGCCCATCCCCTCTGTTCAGCAGGCTCCGGCCTCCCCACCCGCCACACCATTTGCAGGCGAGCCCTCAGCCACTCTGTCCCCAAACTCTAGAATTCCATCCTGCAGTCCCTCCGCCTCACCCCCTCCCTGGCCTCCTTCAAGTCTTGCCTCAAAACCCTCCTCTTCAGTGGTCCCATTTATTTATTTATTTATTTGTCTGTCTGTCTGTCTGTCTGTCTGTCTGTCTGTCTGTCTGTCTGTCTGTCTGTGTGTTTCTTTGTCTGTCTGTCTGTCTGTTTGTTTGTTTGTTGTTGTTGTCCAGAGCAATGTTGAGCACATATATCATTCTCCTGGTTGTAATTTCACAGGTGGCTGAAAGAGAAGGTATGCAGAAACTCATCAAGATGGTCTCAATGAATTTAGGAGAGAAGTTAACGTACGTAGAGGTGTCAGACCTGAGGATCGTCCTGGCTCAGATTATCCGATTCCTGAAACTAGTCGACTATCTGTTTCAAGAGCTGCTGTATCGCCTGGTAACCACAGCAGTTCAGTTTCTGTTGCAGATCATAACTGCTTCAGACAATGTAACTGAAACGGAGGAGAAGCAGAACGAGGAGCTCTCAGGGTGAGACATGAATCTGCAGTATAGGCCGAGTCATTATTAGTAATAAACAAAATGCAAAATACTGCAGATGCCGGAAATGTGAAACCAAAACAGAAATTTCTGGAAGCACTCAGTGGGTTAGGAAAAAGGAAAGTGAGTCAATATTTCGGGTCCATGATCCTTCGTCAGAATGTCCATGACAGTTCTGATGAAGGGTCATGGACCTAAAATGATGACTCGCTTTCCTTTCTCCATAGATGTTACTTTACCTGCTAACTGTTCCCAACGACTTCTGTTTTTGTTTCATTATTACATTATTAGTAATCCTCCAGTTTGGCTAAGTTTATAGTACTCTTGCCTTTATTCAGAAAAATGTAGACCAAAGTTGTGACTTGAGCTCACAATTCAGGCTGGCACTCAAGTGCAAAGACTCAGAAGTACCCCGACAATTAGGTACTCAATGGCTGGAGGTACCATCCTTCAGCTGAGGTGTCAAACCAAGGTACCATCTGCCTCATCAGAGAGATATTAAAGATCATATAACACTATTGGAAAAGAGAAGGGAGTTCTTCTGGTTGGTGACTTGACCAGCGTTACTTCCGATGATGATAATAATATAATAATCCTTGCATTTAATATGGTGCTTATCGCATTATTGAGATGTCTCAAAGCACTTCGGAGAATATAGTGTAAAGTGAATTGAATATATATTCTGTGGGCGAAACCCGGTAGCCAATTGTGCCTAGCATTGTCTCACAAACAGTTGTGGATTGAGTGACCAATTTATTATTATTATGGAGGGAATATTACTCCCAGAAAGTGATCTGCCAATTGACTAACAACTGGTTCTACTTACTACTGGATAAACAGAAGTGTATAGAATAAGGAATCTTGCCTGAGGATTCACCCTGCCTGGGAATTGAGCCCAGGTCCTCTCACTTTGGAAACAAGCACGCTGACCGCTACATAACAGCTAAATTAATATAATTAAGATAAATTGATAACTTAAATTAAGATAAACTAATCACTTCAATTAAATTAGGAGAAATTGATAGCATGAATTAAGATAAATTGACCATTTAAATTAAGATAAATTGTTCATTGACCTCATGGTTGTACACAGGATCTTGTTATATTGCTGTGTTTATCAGCAAAAATAATCACTAAACTTTACAATAAGTACAACAATTTACAAGAATTAATATTTGAGATGTTTCCACATGATAAGGTGCTATGAAATATTCAAGCTCTGTGACTAACTAATGTTTCCAAAAGCGGTCATTTTTTTTTTTGGAAATTATGTTTTTACAATTTACACTTTTTTCTTTGCTTTCAGGACCGAACGCAAAAAAATCCGTTACAGCCAAAGCCAAAAAGTTGATTTTGAAGAGGATGTTGAGGAGTTACAGAATACGCCCAAGAGTCCTCAGCAAAGTAAAGTAAAACCTCATCAAACATCGTTTGTGGTCACTGAAGAATATATCAACGAGGTAGAGCCTGCTGGAAGATGCGAGTGAAAGATCCAATTTAACTGCTTGTATTGTGGTTTCTCCTTTCAGCGTGCCTGGAATTATAATTATGACATTTCTTAATTACAAAAATCCGCGACAATAATAATCTTTTCATTTTATATAGCGTCTTATCACGTCTTTGAGACGTCTCAAAGCACTTCACAAAATATACTGCAAACAACTGTGAACTGTGTGTTTTGTGGGCAAAATGTGGCAGCCCATTGCACATAGCAATGTCCCGCAAACAGTTGTAGGTTAAGCAAAAATATTTTTTTTACATTTTTTTGACGGGATTATTACCCTTCAAAAAGAAATCCGCCACTCAACTAACAAACAGGTTCCTACTTGCTGCTAAGTAAACAACGACAACAAAATTTCATTTATGGAGCACCTTTCACGTCGGGAGGACATGTGTGGAGTAATGAAACTTGGCTAACGTTTCACCCTGCCTGGAAATCGAACCCAGGTCCTCTTTCAGTCGATGTTCTCACTTGATGGGTTCCTCCATGCATATTTAATCTGGTCAGTCAATCCATGACTGTTTGTGGGACACATCCGGGTGCAATTGGCTGTCGCTTTTTGCCAACAAAATACGGTTAATTCACTTTACAGTATGGAGCGGTGAAAACCCTTTGAGATGTTTCAATAACTTGGTAAGGTGGTTTATCAAATGCAAGGATTATTATTATACATATTTGAAAGAGAAGAACTTGAAGGGGTATGATAGTAAGGCAAGTGGTGGAATTTTATTCCTCTGTGAGCTTGTCCCAATTTAATGGGCTTAATGGCCTCCTTCTGTGCTGTAATATTCTAATTTACTGTTAGAATATTATTAATGTTGTAATTATAATTAATAACTTCCAGTTGTTATTTGGATTTCTTAATTATAATTCCCACAAAAGTAAAGGTTTGAGATGGTAATGGGTTTCTGACTGAAATAAAGGAATTTGACTTATTTATTATACAATTGAACAAGTGGTCAGATTGTCAAAGTAAATTTCTGCAAACTCTACTGAACCGACCTTTCCATTCACTCAGCAGGCAACTGAAACAAGTAAAATGGATTCATATTTTTTTTAAATTAAGGAACATGTTCTTGCTTCCTAGATACTCAAACAGGTTCAAGGTCAGCAGAATAAGAAGCAGCCTCCAGAGGCCACGTTCTTAGTTCACGTGAACCTCAAGGTCCGCCTTAAAATGCAGCAGCCAAAAACTCCTGGACAAGTGTCTAAATGCCGTAGAGCTAATCCCTACTGCGACCCTGCTGACAATGTGAAGAAGTCAGAAGAAGACTCCAGAGGCAGGAGATGTATTTACATGGATTATTCAACGCTACCTGTAAGCATTGAAAGTATTGCATCTGAAAAAGATGACTATGATGGTAAGCTTGACAGTTCTTTGGGGGAATAAAGGACTAAGTGGTAATCCAAGGAAAGCAGTTATGTGGCTTTGTACCAAAGTCACAGCATGGTGGAACTTTGTGAAACTGATTGAATTTGGAATGTAAGGAGCAGGATGGGGTAGGGAAAGATGTGGAGCATGAAGAGCAGTGGGTGGAGGGAGAAAACAGGCTCCGGAGAAGATACACACCATCACAGTTGGTTTCTTCCCATATGGACATCTCTGACACTGATTTATTGGAAATTTGCTCCAACTCGATCTGTTTTGCGAGCAGGGTTCCATTGAACTAGCATGATGTGCTTTTAATTATTGGAGGGACTTTCATTAAGATATGCTGCAAAATTAACACCTGTATCAATTTTTCAATGTGTAGACTAATGCTTTAGAATAATAATACTTGCATTTGATAGAACCTTATCACATCATTTAATCATCTCAAAGCGATTCACAGAATATACTACAATAATAATCCATGCAGTTCATATAGCACCTTATCATGTCTTCTAAACATTTCAAAGTGCTTCACAGAATACACTGTAAAGTGAATTGACTGTATATTTTGTGGGCAAGGTGTGGCAGCCAATTGCGCACAGCGGTGATTCAAAAACAGTCATGGATTGAGTGATCAATTAAAAAACATTTTTTAAGGTATAATTACCCCCGGTAAAGTGATTCGCCAATGGATTAACAGTTGGATTCCTACTTACTACCAGTTAAATAGAGGCATATAGAGTTAGGAAACTTGCCAAACATTTCGCCCTGCTTGGGAATTAAAACAAGGTCTCTCACTTACCATAGAGCTACAGGACTCCATAAGGTGAAATTACTGTAAATGTTGTGGAACGCAGTACCTGATTGTGCACAGCAATGTCCCACAAATAGTCATGGATTGAGTGATCAGTTAATTATTTTTTTTGGAAGTGATTATTACTCGAAAACGCAATCCACACTCAATCAACAATCAAGTTCCAATTTTTCGCTAAGTAAACAGAGGTGTGTGGAGTTAGGATATTTACTTAACAAGCGAGAGGACTTGGGTTCAATTCCCGGACAGGGTGAAATGTTGGGCAAGTTTCTTTACTCCACATGCCTCTGTTTACCGAGCAGTAAGTAGGAACCCAATTGTTAGCAATTGGTAAATTGCTTTTCCAGGGGTAATAATACCTTTAAAAAAATTTGGTCACTCAATCCATGGCTGTTTGGAAATGGCTGCCATGTTTTTCCCACAAAATACATGGTTTACAATATATTCTATGAAGCGCTTTGAGACGTCTCAAGTGTGATAAGACACTATATCAAATGCAAGGATTATTATTATTATTCATAACTAATTTCTCTTAACACTAGAGATCATCCTAATTGCTCTCCTCTGCACTGCCTCTGCACTGGTCAATTCTCTTATATTGCAGTGAACTATACACAGTACTTGAGGTGTGGCCTGACTAGAGCATTGTACAGTTTAAGAGTAACATACTAGGAATCTGAATTCAAGGCTGATTTGGCTCTGTAAGTTTTGATCTGATTGTTGTATCTATGAGCTCACGTGTGAGATTCAAATTGCATCTATAAAAATCTAAAAAGAAAGCTTTGTCCCACCTGCAGACAGATCAAACCCTTTATTATTGTAACGTTGTTTATTTCTGCAGACAGTGAGTTCGAAACTGATGACGAGGAAAATGATGAGAGGTAAGTTGAGGAAACCCAGATGAAAAGCCTGTCATTGTTTTTACAAATTCAGTCATTCTAGCGTGAGTGTATACAGGGCAATTCACACAAAATAAAAGTCTCACTGTGTTTAATAAAATAAAGTTAAAACTGAAGTGAATATTGTTATGGGGTCAAATGTGGCAGCTAATCCAAGTAACAGCCATCACACAACTGTGGCATTTTAACTCCAGTATTTCTGTTTGGTTAAAAAAATTATTCAATGACTGTCACTCACCTTACCGTTTCCCCCACACCCTTTTAGATTGTTCTTTTTTCAAATATATGTCAAATTCCCTTTAAAAAGCTATTATGGATTCTGCTTCAACAACAAAAAAATTACATTTATTGAGCACCTTTCACGACGGGAGGATGTCCCAAGGTGCTGGGACTATTCTAACCTCTCCATTTGTTTATTTGGTGAAATCTTTTTAAAAATATTTAAGTTACCTCTCATTTAGTTACTTAATCAATAAGCAAATGAGTCTGATTTGTCTGAATTGTATAATCACCTAATTCATACATCTGCCCCACTCATATTCAAGAGTTTATACTCTATGCAAGTTTGACTTTGCATAAGTCATATTAAATGTATGGTTCCAATTAATATGATTTACGTGATGTTTACTGTAGTTTCTCCAGATCGACAACTTCCATCTACATAGATAATGTCTCAAAGTGCTTTCAGATAAGCCAGTAAAGAAAAGAATGGCCAGACCTCTAAATAATAATAATAATCCTTACATTTGATATAGTGCTTTTCACATCTTATCGACGTCTCAAAAGTGCTTCACAGAATATACTGTAAAGTGAATTGACTGTATATTTGTGGGCGAAACACAGTAGCCAATGGCACACAGCAGTGTCCCACAAGCAGTCATGGATTGAAATGGCCCATTTTTTTATTGTTGTGTTTTTTTGGGGACGGATTATTATTAGGCGTGCGGAATAAGGAAACGTCTATGAATCATCTCAGCAGGACGCTCAAGTACCTTTTCCTGGGTACATTAGAAAGCTATCTCAGGACGTAGATTGTTTGCATCTAATAAAGAAGCTCAACACGCTTAACTGTGTATTTTCCAGGAACTACGAAAGGAAGAGATTCGTACGCTACTACTTGGTACCCTCAGAGGACGAACTTTTGGCACAATTGCACGAAGTGGTGCATGGGCTGCAAAATATGATTGGTAAGGAAACACTGCGGCCAGGAAGAGGGATTGGTACATTCTCAAACTTAGATACCCAGGACAATAGATTGACCATTGGTAGGAGGAGGGGGTGGGTAATGCCTCGAAAACAAACTTTCTCAAAAGGTTTTAGCCTTAGCTTATTTTGATTTATATTTTGATAAGGACATATTTATTGCTTTTTACAACTGTCGTATCTCTCTCCCCCCACCCCAGGCCTCTTTTCTCTCCGGCAGGAGGACTCAGCTTTAAAAAATTAAATTTTGTTGTTGTTGCTGCGGCTTAGCTTTGCCTATGTTCTTTATTTTGGTGGAGTATGCACCATCCAAGGATGCACACTCCACCTTACTAAGCCTGTCTGGAACCTTGGCATTTTGTTTGACCCTCAACTCCATGCCATGACCCGCTCTACCTCCCCCATCTCTGCAACATCACCTGGCTCCAACACTATCACACCGCAGGTCACTGAGACCCTTATACACTCATTCATAACAACCAGATTCGACTACGCAGGGAAGCTGACCTACTTGGTCAGCTTCCCCAACTTGTCCCTCCATAGGCTGCGGATCATCCAGAACTCTGCAGCCCATGACCTCTCTAGCACTAGACTCTGCAACCCTATCGCCCCCATCCTCACCCAATTCTACTGGTAATTCCATCATGCAGAGGATTCTGGTCTGCATCATCAAGATTCTGGTCTTGAACCAGAATCCATGGCTTTGCTCCCCCGCAACCTCTGTGACCTTTTAATCCCCTACCAACCTGCCCGCTCCCTCTGCTCAGCGGCCTTTGCCCTTCTTCACATCTCCTGCCTTGCCCACCCTTCTATCACTCTGCCCCCACTCTCTGGAACGCCACCCTTGCTCCTTCATGACCTGTCTCAAGACCGTCCTCTTTGACTGTATCTTCGGTCACCCTCCTTCCCCCCCTGTTGCCCACTCTCCCAGATCCCGACCCCCAGCTCGGCTCTGAAACACTGATTGTCCTGTGCCTTGGGACATCCTTCAGATGTGAAAGACGCTATACAAATGTAATTTTGTTGTTATTATTTTGTTGTTATTATTTTGTTCCCGCACTTGGGGACACGCGTGCTCTGTGACAGGATGCCACAGGGTTTCAGCCAGCATGGCCCCCAGGTGTAACTGCAATGTGCAACTGCATACATAGGTGCTCTTTGACTTGCCAACCATCAGGTGTAACAGCAGCACAAAACTGTGAATAACTCATGAACGGTAGGAGACACCTGAAAACAAATATGCCAATGTCACTCCCTTTCAATGTCAAGACCTTTCCGATGAGGTATGAATCATGGCTCCATGTTATGGTGCTTGGTTGTGAGATTCTTCCTGAAGCACAGACAGACATTTTCATTTTATTAGTATAGAAGAAAAAAGTTATTACCTGTGGGCTTTGTTCCAGTATTTAATTCAGATAGTCCTTTCAAAAGCCAACATGTTCACTACTATGTACAGGGTGATCATGGTTATATAAAGTGTTCCAGCTGAGGTTGAACCAGTACTGTGTGAATGTTCAGCTTCTGCCTCTAAACAACATGGTGTCGTTGGAAGCTCTCTGTGTGTGGCAGATGCTGCTATTACTACCATCTGCGATGCAACATAGCATTTCATATAACTGTTACATTGTAAGATGGTGTTTAAGATTGCGTTTACTGTAGAACTTATCACAACTGTTGGTGTGGCAAATCAATTTTTAAATGAACGACAAAGTCCAACAGATGTGTATCAGCCAACCTATCTCTATAATCTCCACCAGCCCCACACTGGCGCCCACTTCTTGTGCTGGGCTAACTCAGACTTCCTGCACGTCCCCCACGTCCCAGCCAAGGGTGTATTAAATGATCCAGGATCTCACATTTGGTGGCACTTTGTACCATGCCTGCAACCAGGGGAGGAAGGGGATGGCCTATTAGTGGTGCCACCTTCCCATTGTTCTCTGCATTGCTTCATACCTTGCGCTCTGCCTCTCTTCCCAGCGTTCTTCACGCTGCCTCTCAGGAAGTTCCACGAGGCAACATGGAGAGCAATGAGAAGAGAGACCAAGCATGAGATAAAGGCAAATCATATCCAAAGCCCCAGCAGACCACAGGACCCTAAACCACGTTTTACCTGTTTTATTAGATATTCTGGCCCTACCTCCAGCCCATCATCAGTCAATCAAAAAATCCCTCCCTATTTCCCTCGGTCTTGTACCTTTCTCATCCTGTCTTCAAACCTCTTGTAAAAACTAACTTCTCAATTGTGCTTTCAATCACCTTCCTCTTGCCACCACCTTATCTTGTCACCTTGCTCTATGATGCAGAGCCCCTGCAGAGCACTTTTAAGTATTCTTCAGGAAAACGACAATCTAAGTGAAAATTGTTATTTCATTCCAGCCTCTTTGTCTGCCTTTCTCCATGAGCCTCAGTTATCCATATTTTACTCTGAGCCTCTACATGACCAGAATCTTACATTGAAGAAGGAATTGGAAAGGAAGAACAAGAATAAGAAACTATGTGCAGATTATGACACATTGTTTAGGCAAGATCCAGATTACCAAGATACCGTAAGTTAGAACATTTGTCTGTTATCTGTTATTGATCCCAATCCCCAGCTCGGGTGAAAATCCTTGACAGTCTGGTGCCTTGGAATGTCCTCTCAATGTCAACGCTATACAAATGTAATTTGTTGTTGTTATCTCTGTGATCAGTATTCTAGGCTGAAATCCCACGTAGTCTTAGCCCATCAGACCATTTTGTATTATAATTTATAGCAGAATATCCTTCCAGAGAAACCAATCAACCATCGTCCCATCAAAGCATTGAGTTGTATCTTAAATGTATTCTGGTCTCAGCTGCCCTTCCTGGTCACCTGTTAAGTTATTAATTCCAGTCTGGGGAAAGACATATTTCTTAGTTTCTATCCTGAAATTGCCCTTTGCAAGTCTAAACCCGTGTCCTCTTGTTCTTTGTGTTGGTGCATCTGAAAATATTGTCCAGGTTTAACTTCTTCAATCCCATTTAACATCTTGTGTACCTCAAGGCCACGATGAGACAACAACTTGTATTTATATACCTAATTTGTTCAATACACTCTCAATACTGTAGTGAAGGTTTAATATTTATAAATACACTGGCAATTCAATAACAAATGGCCAATTGCCAGCTGGCTGAAACTGGACGATTTGATCATTTTTAATAGAGAGGTGGATGGTTATTTGGGTTGGATGGGTTTCAGGGGAGAGAGCCGGGGTGTGGGATTGACCTTGAATAGCTCTTTTCAAAGAGCCAACACAGACTCGATGGGCCTCGAATGACTTCCTTTTGTGCTGTAAAATTGTATGATTCTATGAATTCACTTTACAATGTATTCTGTGAAGCACTTCCATCAATAATGTGATTAGGATGCAAAGATTATTATTATTAAACTTTTTTCTTTACATTAGCTTACTCAGCTGTGGAATATGCTAAGCGCAGCAATGAAGCGTACCAAAGAGTATGGCAAAAACTTCAGGAAATACTGCTCGCTGGTGGAACGTGCCCATAAGATGGATGTTAAGATTTCCATGGACCAAGTTGAATGGACCCCACAAATTTTCAGGAATGTGCTGAACGTGTTCAATGAACACATGAGGGAGATAAAAAAGATCAATGTGGAGAGGCGCTTGGGAATGATTAAAGTGATAGCCCTCCAGTTTCAGAAGGACTGCCTGCCCCACACTGAAGCAGTGGTGAAAAGAATCAGTGGCCATCTGAAGGTTATTGCAAACAAGAAGAATGAAGAGCTCCTGACAGTATGTGTTTTGAATCTTTCTGAATGTAATTATCTTCCTTTTGCAGTTTGCCTGGACGGTCACTGAAATATATTCGGGATGACACTTGCATTTGGTCTGAAATGTCGCAAATTTCGCCTTTAATAAAAGACAACAACAACAACTTCAATTTATATGGCGCGTCCCGTGCCAGGGCGCGTCTCACTATTGCTTCACAATAGCGGATCCCGGGACCGAGCCAGGGCAGGGTAGAAAAGTGACCAAAGGTGCGGTCGAAGAGAAGGGTCTTCAGCTGGGACCTGAAACTGGGAAAAGAGGGGGCGAGGCGAAGGCAGTGAGGAAGGGAATTCCAGAATCTTGGGGCATAGTGGCTGAAGGCACGGCCGCCGAAGGTGGAGCGGAGGCTTTGGGGGTCATGGAGGAGGCCAGACCCGGTGGAGTGAAGGCAACTGGTGCTGGTTTGAGGAGAGGAGGTCAGAGAGATAGGGAGATGCAGAGGAGTGGAGAGATTTGAAGACAAGGATCTTGAAATCGATCCTCTCGGGGACAGGGAGGCATTGGAGGCTGGCAAGGACTGGGGTAATGGGGGAGCAAAGTTTGGAGATAGTTTCTACAAGATAGTTTCAACCATCCCAACATAGACTGGCAGAATAGTAGAGTAAAGGGCAAGGAGGGAGAAGAATTCCTGAAGTGTGTGCAGGACAACTTTCTTGATCAGTATGTTTCCAGTCCAACGAGGAAAGAAGCATTGCTGGATCTAGTTTTGGGAAATGAGGTAGGGCAAGTTCAACAGGTTTCTGTAGGTGAGCATCTAGGGAATAGTGACCACAATATCGTTAGATTCAGAATAATTATGGAAAGGGATAAGGAACGATCACGGGTGAGGACACTCAACTGGAAAAGGGCTAATTTCAATGAGTTGAGGTGGGACCTAGCCAAGGTGGATTGGAAAGAAAAATTGGCAGGTAAGACAACTAACGAGCAGTGGGCAGCGTTCAAAGAGGAGATAGTTCAGGCACAGGTCAAAAGCATCCCCACAAAGGTGAAATGTAAGGCATCCAAACCTCCCTGGATGACTAAGGAAATCGGGGCCAAAATAAAACAAAAAAAAGAGGCTTATGATAAGTGTCAGGCTCAAAATTCAGAAGGGAACCAAGCAGAATATAGGAAGTGTAGGATAGAACTAAAAAAGGAAGTTAGAGGGGCAAAGAGACTGCATGAAAAACAATTAGCGAGTAAGATTAAGGGGAACCCTAAGGTTTTTTACCAACATATTCAGAGTAAAAGGTTGGTCAAGGATAGGGTGGGGCCAATTAGGGACCTAGGAGGAAATCTCATTGTGGAGGCAGAGGGCATGGCTGATGTACTGAATGAGTACTTCGCCTCTGTCTTCACAAAAGAAAATGATACAGCCAATGCCATGGTATTAGAGGAGAGGGTAGGAGAAATGGATAGAATAATTATAACCAGAGAGGAAGTTCTAAAAAGGTTGACGTCGCTCAAGGTGGATAAGTCACCTGGTCCGGATGGGATGCACCCTAGGTTACTAAGTGAGGCACGGGAGCAAATAGTTGGGACTCTGGCCACGATCTTTCAATCTTCCTTGGACACAGGGGTCGTGCCAGAGGACTGGAGGATAGCTAATGTTACTCCCTTGTATAAAAAGGGGCAGAAGGACAAGCCTGGTAACTACAGACCAGTCAGTCTAACGTCGGTAGTGGGCAAACTTCTAGAGTCCATAATCAGGGACAAGGTAGATCTTCACTTAGAAAGATATAGGCTAATAAAGGACAGTCAACATGGATTTGTTAAAGGCAAATCTTGCCTTACAAATCTGATAGAATTTTTTGATGAGGTAACGGAATGGGTGGATAATGGTAGCGCAGTTGATGTAGTTTACATGGACTTTCAAAAGGCATTTGACAAAGTGCCACATGAGAGACTTATTATGAAATTAAAGGCCCATGGCGTAAAAGGGACAGTGGCAGCGTGGATCCACAACTGGCTGCGAGACAGAAAGCAGAGAGTTGTGGTGAGCGGCTGTTTTTCAGATTGGAGGGAAGTGAGCAGTGGTGTGCCACAGGGATCGGTTTTGGGACCATTGCTGTTTGTAATCTACATCAATGATCTGGACTTGGGTGTACGGAGTACAGTTTCCAAGTTTGCAGATGACACTAAGTTAGGGAGAATAGTAAACAGTGAGGAGGATAGTAGCCATCTGCAAGAGGATATAGACAAATTGGTAAAGTGGGCAGACACATGGCAGATGAAGTTTAATGCAGAGAAGTGTGAGGTGATGCATTTTGGGAGAAGAAATGAAGGGAGGCAATATAGGCTAGATAGTACAATTTTAAATGGTGTAAAGGAACAGAGAGACCTGGGGATTTGTGTTAGTGACTCGTTGAAGGTGGCAGGACAGGTAGACAAGGCTGTTAAGAAGGCATATGGGATACTAGGCTTTATAAATAGGGATATAGAGTACAAAAGTCAGGAAGTGCTGACTAACCTCTATAGGACTTTGGTGAGGCCTCAGCTGGAATACTGTGTTCAATTCTGGTCACCACACTACAGAAAGGATGTGAAGGCATTGGAAAGGGTACAACGAAGATTTACTAGGATGGTGCCAGGATTGAGGGACTTCAGCTATGAGGAGAGGCTAGATAGGCTAGGGTTATTCTCTCTGGAGCAGAGAAGATTGAGGGGAGACCTAATAGAGGTTTATAAGATCATGAGGGGTTTCGACAGGGCAAATAGAGAAAAACTATTTCCACTCGTGGGTGAATCTGACTCGTGGTCACAGATTTAAAATAGTTTCAAGGCGAAGTAGAGGGGAGCTGAGGAGAAATGTTTTCACTCAGCGAGTTGTTCGAATCTGGAATGCATTGCCTGAAAAGGTGGTGGAGGCTGATTCGATAACAACTTTTAAAAGGGAATTAGATCTTTATTTAGGGAGAACAGGTCTATTAGGCTATGGGGAGCGGGCAGGGCAGTGGGATTGAATCGCTCTTTTCAAAGAGCCGGCACAGACTAGATGGGCCGAATGGCCTCCTTTTGTGCCGTAAAATTCTATGATTCTATGATTCTACAGCCTGGCTCTTCAGCAGGACTCTTAGTGGCAGACAAAACACTGAGGACAGACATTCTTCCCACTGAGCTCCTGTTAGCCCTGTAAATCAAATCCTAACAGGTAGGTGGACAAGCAGTGGAAACGTTTGCGTGTGCAATCAATTGCAAGCCATCCCAGTTTCACTGATCTACTCCAGCAGTACCCCAACACACACTCTAGGGACCCTAAACCTTGGCTCTTGCCAACCTGTGCCTAATACTAACCATAATAATAACAATAATAATCCTTGCATTTGGTATAGCGCCTCATTACTTCTTTGAGACGTTTCAACACGCTTCACAGAATATACTTGCAAAGCGAATTCCCTGTATATTGTGTGTGCAAAACTTTGCAAAAATTTCCATGTCTAGGTGGAAAACATGGAATTTTCAGTTTGGTTTGGTTACTCGCAAGCATGGTAATGGGTTTCTGCATGTGTTGAACACCCAGCTGACCAGAGAAAATTGTACATCGGGTGACAGCTGTGCTTTACTATCTGCATGAGACAGTGCCTTCAGCCACTATGCCCCGAGGCTCTGGAATTCTCTTCCTCACTACCTTTGCCTCGCCCCCCCCCCCCCCCCCCCCCCCCCCCACACTCTTTTCTCAGCTTCAGGTCCCAGCTGAAGACCTTTCTTTTCGACCGCGCCTTTGGTCACCTTTCTATCCCTGCCCTTGGCTCGGTCCCGGGATTCGCTATTATGAAGCGCTCTGAGACGCCGTCCGGCATGGAGGGCACTTTATAAATTGAAGTTGTCGTATGAGGCTTTTGATCTGTGCAAAGAAAGGATAGACATATTCCTGATATGTGTATACCTTTGAGTTCAATGTTGTTCTCAGATTCTAACAGCCATTTCTTTGAATGTTCTAAGAGGTTAAATAGTGAGATATTGTTCATACTGGTCAATGAATTGGTGACAAGAGGGCTTGATCTTGGAATTATCAATATAAGAGTTAAGGAGAATGTTAGAAGAACATTTTTTGCAGACGTTATTGGGTTTTTTTTAGAGAGAGATTATTACCAGTGTTTTAGTGACAAGTTGGCTGAGTTGGTCTTGCCACTGGCTCAGAAGTTTGTGGATTCAAGCTGCATGTCAGGTCTTTGTGCCCACGGCTGATACCGAGAGAGTGTTTCACTGTTGGAGGTCTTTGGATGCAATATTAAATTAAGTTCTACTGTGTCTATTCAGGTGAATATTAAAGATCCCACAATATTGTAGGAAAACAAAATGGAGTTTTTGCCTGTGCCCAGGACCAACAACAACAAAATTATATTTATATTGTGCCTTTCACGTCAGGAGGACGTCCCAAGGCGCTGGACAGTTACTGCTTCAGATAATGCTCCAGATAGATTGGTCATTCCCACCTCCTTTGTGGGATCTTTCTGTGTGCAAACTGGCTGCCAGGTTTGCTTCCAGATGTACTTGACAGTAATTATCTTTAGAGTGCTCTGAGACTTTGACATTATAGCCTCCAAGGATCACCTTGTTATTAAGAATCCAGAAGCTGCAATCAGGTTTGAGCCAAACTGTCTGGCACTAGACATAAGAATGTAAGGTTTTAAAATTTACCAACGTGAATCATCATGGCATAAATTATTGTAGGATCGGGCAGTTTTTGGCAGACAATTGAAGTCAACGTGCTTAGATTATGCTGCTTTACTAGTGTCAGTGTCAGTTTGTCTCAGTGGTAGCAGGTTGTGGGTTCAAAGCCCACATCTGGTCTTGGATTACATAGTGTAAGCTGACACTCCAATGAATTGCTTGGCATGTGCTACATTGTCGGAGATGCGGTTTTTCGGATGAGACGTTAAACCAAGGTCCTATCTGACTGCTCAGGTGGACATTAAAGATCCCATGGCACAATTTGATAAGAGAAAGGTATTGCTCCTGGAGTCCAGGAGATTACAACGCATGCTGTGCTGTAAGACGTCTCAAAGACATGATAAGGCACTATATCAAATGCAATGATTATTATTATTTGGTTTCTTTCATGGAATTATAGAAATGAATTCGAGAATGAGGTCATACTCTAACCCCTATAATGACAAACTATCTCTAAACGCTTTACAGGGAATTATCCATTCTAACCTCAACAGCTTAGTCTTTGCCTATTACCAATAATACTGTACCTCTTCATGTGCGGGTCCAATTTTTTAACTAGGTCCCTATCAAGGACATACAAGCAGCTATATCAAATACAAGGATTATTATTATAATGATCAGATCTAAGGGGTTGATAGAGTGTCATGATGTGATATTCCGAATGTGAGTCTGGGCTTATTATAAAGGGAGCAGTGAGTGCCTTTGATGGAGGTGTTACAGTGTCTGCTTCCTGTAGATCATTGCTGAAGCTCTAAAGAGGCTCCACAAGGACCCCACTGTGGTTGAAGAGTTTGTGGAGCACCTGCTGTTTCTGGGGCGGATCACAGAGGAGCTGCCCTTACTAGAAAAGGAGTATAGCCTGGTGACGCAGCTCTATGCCATTGCCAAGGACTGCGGTATTGAGATTTTTCCAGAGGACCTGGCATTGTACCTCACTCTAATCCCTAGTTTCCAGGACCTGAAGTCCACTGTCCTCTTTTGCGAAGCCAAGAAAGATGGAAATCTCCTGAAGTTCAAAGAAGAACTGATGGAGCATATTACTGACCTGTACTTTGAACTGATGGATATAAAACAAAAGGTACTGTAAGTTTTTTTTGTTTTTCTGGTGGTGGGGGGCATGACTCTGGGGTATGTTGGGAATCAGGCAAGAACACTCACAGTGCCTTTATCTCGGGAAATTTTGAATAGGTTTTTTAAAATATTGTGGAACATAAAACCCCTTTAACATTCTGAAATGTGGCATGGCACACTAAATAGGCCTCAAGCTGTGGGGGGACAACACGAGCCGGGGTGCGGGTGGGAGGGAGGAGGTGATCGTAAGCACAGTCGAAGCGGAAGGTCTTCTGTCGTGATCCAAAAGGAGGCAGCAAGCGGAGTGATTTACAGCAGTTTGTAGTGAAGTCCTATCTTGGATTGGTTACAGAACATTTCTCCCAAGTAACAGCACTTGGATTTGATTTCCAGGCAGGGTGAAACCTAGCTTACCTAGTATGCTTACCTTGCAGTAGGTAGAAACCTGGTTGGTCGACTGGCAGATCGTTCTTCTCGGGATGATAACTCCTTCAAAAATAAATAAGTAATGATAATAATTTGGTTTCTCAATCCATGACTGTTTTTCGGACACTGCTGTCTGCCACATATCAGCTACAAAATTGCATCACAGATGAGCAGCCTTTTCTGGAAAAGGAGTACAGCGAAGTGCTTCAAGATGTCTCAAAGACATTGTTTGGAATGATACCAAATGCAGTTAATATTATAAGCACTGTGAAAGTATAAGGTCTTCAGTCATGATCCAAAAGAGGCAAAGTGGAGGGATTGGGGGAGAGAGTTACAAAGCTTCAGGAAGGGAGGGGAAAGATCTAATGTTTGACTTTCCAATCCATTGTGATTTTTCAGGTAAGGAATCCGATACTCATCCAATCAGACACCCCCCGAAGTCTGGCCTTGCAGATCATTCGAACTCTCACACAAGAACTCACAATTATTTCCAACAAGGCCCGAAGCTACAGCAATTACCAGGAAAGCTTCTGTGGCTCCGATATGAAGCAGAAGCAGGGCAATTTGTCTTCAGAGCAACTGTATCCCATTCAGAAATGCGAGGGGATCAGCACCCAGAAGTTGAACACCAAGCTCTCGGAGACCGAGTATGACCTGATGTTGCGCAAGCTGCTGTGGGAGTCTCAGGAAGAGTGGGAGAACCTTTATATGAATTGGACTGGCACCTACTTTGATGAACTGAATGTCGATGTAATTCAGAGAGGTGTCCACAGGTTCACACAGACCGTGTACATGTTGGAGAAAGGTGAGATAATTTTTTTTACTTCAGCATTTAGCTGTTGGCCTGGATTTTAAGAGGTGATTAGCACATATTTATAGCAACTTTGTCATATCGAAAAGTGTTTCTTGAACGACTACCAGTGTGCAATCTAGGCATCCAGTCCCCCAGCTGTCCTTCCTCCCCACATCCGGTCTCTGACCATGACTGCCTTCTTCCACCTCCGCCATATTGCCCACCTCCGACTGTACCTTATTAAAAATGCAGCCAAAACCCTTACTGTTAAGCACCTTGGGACGCCCTCCCGTCGTGAAAGGCGCTCTATAAATATAATGTTGTGGTTGTTGTGGATCCATTTATCACCTCCTGCTTGGATTACTCCAACACACTCCTCACCAGTAAAGATCCAGCTAATTCAGAACTCTGCGGCCCGCATACCATCCCGGACCAAACTCCGTACCCACATCGTACCAGTTCTGGCCCAGGCTCCACTGGCTCTCCATCACTGAATGGATCGAGAAATTCCCTTGTCTTTTCCTGTAGTGTAGTGGAATCTGTTTTGTTCTCAAACACTCTGAGACGCCGTCCGGCGTGGAGGGCGCTATATATAAATCCAAATTGTTGTTGTTGACTTCTAGATCCTCACACTCATGTTCATATCCACTCAATCCCTGGTACCTCCCTACCTTTCCAACCTCTTCACTCCCTAAACTACCACCCCGTGCCATCACTTAACTGACACTGGTCTCCTACTCGTCTCCGCACCCTCCATTTCACCATCAGAAGTCACGCTTACAGCCATTATGACCCAAAACTAGGGTCCGTCGATATGGAAATTTTCCGATATCGATATATCGGTGGGTTCATATCGATATATACCGATATATCTATATTGTCGGGTTTTCTATACTGCGCGTGCGCGCACATTCGGAGGTACGCGCACATTTCAATATGCACGCACATCCTGTGCTCTAGGCCCAAGAGGTTTGCAATGCCGGTGACAAGGTAAGTTGAAAAAGTTCGCTTTATACCGATATATCGATATATCGCCGGACACGATATACCGATATTTGCGATATACCGATATTTTTAGGGTTAGGATTAGGGTTAGGGTTATTTTTATACCGAATTTTTCGATATATCAATATATTAGAATTTCCAATATCGGCATATCGATATGAAAAATTATACCGATATAACCGATATATCGATATATCGCCGGACCCTACCGAAAACTCTAGAACACTCTCCCTAAATCCCTCCTCCTTACCCCCACTCTCTCCCCCTTTTCAAGTAATGCCTGAAAATTTTCTTGTTCGAATGTGCTTATGGCCACTTCTTCCCAACCCCATCCCGGCTTGAAGTAAGTGCTCTGAGATACTATCCGGTGTGGAGGGTGTTAAATAGGTGCAAGCTGTTGTTCTTGGTTGCTGTGTTCGTCCACAAGATACACTACGGTTAATCCACTTTATAATATATTCTGTGAAGAACTTTGTGACATCTTAACAACGTGATAATAATAACAACAAAATTACATTTGTATAGTGCCTTTTAAGTTGGGAGGACATCCAAGGCATTGGACAGTGTTTCGGACCCAAGTTGGGGGTCAGGATTTGGGAGGACTGAGGGCAGGAGAGGGAAGGAGGGTGACCGAAGGCACGGTCAAACAGGAGAATCTTGAGACAGGTCTTGCAAGAGGCAAGGGTGGAGGCAAGGCAGCACTGCAGGGTGGAGTTCCAGAGGATGGGGGCGGAGTGGCAGAAGGCCCTATATAAAGCACTATATCAAATGCAAGGATTATCATTATTAATCTGGAAGAATTCTCTTGGCCAGGATACCAAGAGAAATTCTCTTGTCTTTTCCTTTTGTGTCTTGGAATTTTTATTATCTTCCTGTAACTCCAACACATTGTCTATCCCTTGATTTCTTAGGCGGCAACGTTGCTTCTTTGGTAACAATCACTTGTCTCGAGCTCAGGCGATTATTGATTCAAGCCTCACACAGAGCCTTAGAGTTCAGAGCACAGTTTGTGTGATGGTATGGTTAAGGGGAAGCTGCATTTTTGGATGTGTCATGCATCAATTGAGGTGTTAATACCAGGTCCTCGCTACATTTATTCAGGTGGAAGTTAAATAAACCATAATATTAATGGAAACGAAAAAGAGATTTCCTTTGTTGTTTTGACCAACAATCCGGGAATTAATCTGTCATTCATTTCATGGCCATGTGTAGAACTTTGCTGTGTGCAAATTGGTTGCTGTGTTTGCCTGTAAATATTCCATCGCTACACTTGATAAAGACTCTGTGAGAAGGAAGCAGTATAAGATATTTTGCAGTGATAAGGCTAAATAAAATGCAAATTCTTTCGTCTTTCTAAGCTTGGAAATGTTAAGTTAAAGCATTTAAATTGCATTGTAGTTTATCACAAATGCTCATGACCTTTGAACAAGGAAAAATAGAGAGATAAATATAGCACTGATAAGCGTCTCTTTTCTGTAGTTATTACCAACTTGTGGCTTTGTTTTCGGTGCCATTAAGACCTCTTTCATATTCTGTGGCTGCTTAGATCTTTGGTTTTATTATTGAGCTAATTTTCTTTCAGGATTGCCAGCGAATGATATTGTGCCTCTGAGAAAGGAAGCAGTGCAAGATTTTAAACAAGGGCTGCCAGTCATTGTGGCCTTGAGGAACCCGTACCTGCAGACCCGGCATTGGGATGCCATTCAGTATACGATTGGGCGATCGATCAACAAGGACAAAGGGCTGACTCTGAGCAATCTCCTGAAGCTCAGGGTAAGAGTGCTAGATTTACAAAAGGGTGTTCAATAATAGCTTGCATTTATTTAGCACTTTAGCGGGGCAGCATCTCGAGTGCTTAACAGTGGCGGAGAAACTCCCTTTGTCGTTTCGGGATCTTTAATGTCCATCTGAACAGGGAGATGGGACTTCAGTTTAATGTCTCACCCAAAGGACAGTGCCTCCAACGATGCAGCATTAAAGTTCCCTGCGTCGTCGAATAATATTGCAATGTCAACTTCCAATGTGGGACTCAAACCCCACAACCTTCTGACTCAGATGCGGGCCAGCAACTAACCGATCCAGGCTGACTGACCCACTTTTACGCATTGACAGTAATTGTTGTGACTGACTGGTTTATTTTTACGCTTTCTTCCAGCTCTTCCAACACAGAGAGGAGATTATTAACATATCAGCCACTGCCACCAATGAGGCCACACTGAAAACCATGCTGGAAAGAATCGTGAACCTGTGGAACTACACCAATTTCAAGCTGATCAATGTTCATACTGATAACTTCACCATGTCCATCATTGGCTCTGCCGAGGAGATTGTCACTCAGCTGGAGGAGAGTCAAATCACCATCTCCAACATTAAGGGATCCCGTTACGTGGGACCCATCCAGGTAATTGTGTGCAACCTTTCATTTATAAAAATACAGTCAATGCACTTACCAGAGAATCCTATGAAGCACTTTGATACATCCTCCAGACACGATAGGAGTGATATTAAAATGCAAGGATTATTATTGATGCCACTTTCCTTCCATCGCAACATATTCTATTTTATAGCTGTATGTCTATTCAGCTTCTTGAATCCTTCAATTGATTTCTCATCTGTAGTGCTTTGGGCCACTGAAATGTCAGCATCAGTTACCAGTCTTTTTTTGAAGTGAGTGTGACCGAACCACATCCTTGAGGGTAGTATAAGCAGGAGAGTAGCACCAGCTGTTATAATGGCAGTAGAATCAGGGAAGAAAGCAAAGTGAAACATGGGGCTAATGAAAAGTTGTCCCCTCTAAGGAATGTATTCACCTCTTGTTTGCTCCGGGCAAATAAATAATTAGCCTGCTGATACTTGGGAAGATGCAACTTTTGTAAATAATGGATCTGGAAGTTCTCTTGGATGCCAATCTCCTACTCAGAATTAGCAGCTTCTTTTGACTGCCTCCAGAAGCTGAAAGTAAAATTGGTATCTGAGCATAGTTCTAGAGACACAGCCACGTACCTACTTTTGCAAATGTCACAAGTTAGACCACATTCGAACTATTCTACTCCTTATTCTTTCTACCTGTGTGCGTCATCCTTCAAATGGCCTGACATCAATGCAGAATAGATACCTTGGTCCACTTTTACAAGCCATCCTCAATGCCCCCCCCAAAAAATCCTGTTCCCCATTATCTACCTCCTCCACATCCCCTCTTGATCAACACCAAGTGCAAAGAGGTCCTGGACTTCTTTATTTCCAAGATAGACAAACATCCGCCTGGCTGCCTCCTCTACCTTCCCCTCCTGTTCGTCCCCTCCACTCCATCATTGGTGGCCATGTCTTCAGCTACAACGCCCCAAAACTCTGGAACCTTCTACCTCATTCCCTCCAGCTTGCCCTCTCTCTCCTTAATTTCAAAACCTGCCTAAAACCCTTTCCTTTTTGATCATAAGAACATAAGAATAAGGAGCAGGAGTAGGCCATTCAGCCTCTCGAGCCTGCCCCGCCACTCAATAAGACCATGATTGATCTTCTAATCTAACTCCTGCCCACCTTATTCCCATATCCCTTAATCATGCTTACGGTTACCTCCACCCTCTCTCTCCCCCTGGCTCAGGCTCAGAATCCACCACTGTGAAGCACTCTGGGACTCTATCCTGTATGAAGGGAGCTATATAAATGCCAATTGCTGTTGTTTTATTTATTGATTGTTGTTTTATTTATCGAGTCTGTTCACTAGTTAAAAAAACAAGTGCTGTTTTTATCCAGAATGAGGTTGATGAATGGGATCGCAAGCTAACTCTTTTGGCTGTTACTCTTGAGGAATGGATGACATGCCAGCGGAACTGGCTCTATCTCAAGCCCATCTTCCAGGCCCCCGACATCCAAAGGTAGGAATCAATTCCACATGCCTCTGTTGTCTAGCAACAGTAACAGATTATCAAGCATGATGCCGTTTTGAATTAATTGTAGATTTCAGTGGTTATGTACCGGAATTAATCCTGTCAGCTGGATCTTGGCAACTACTTTGTGTTGACTCGTTTCCTGAATGTAATTCAAACTTGTATATTCTAAAATTATATGATTCTAGGATTATTACAGGAGGAGGCCACTCTTTCCATCACGTCCGTGTCAGTCGCTACCTCTCTGATCTGCTAACACCATATAGACCTGTCCACTCTCTGCCTGCTCCATGTCCCCTATCCAGCCACTAGCGGTCAGGCCTTTAGTCTCTGTGCCTCCACCCTTTAGTACCCCATCGCACAGTCCTTTCATCTTGCTCCCTCCCTTGCCTCCTTCAAGGCCAGTCTCAAGACCTTCCTCTTCGGCCATCCTCCTACATCTACCTTCACTGCATTCTAAACTTCCTGATCCCAACCTGCAGCTTGGGTCCAAAACCCTGACTGTGCAGCACTTTGGGAGATCTTCCCAATATGAAGGACTCTATATGAACATAATTTGTTGTTTTTTTCTTGCCAGTCAGCTCTTTGAGGTATGAATTTAGAACCCACTTCCCAGACTTGTTCGACAAACCCTTTAATATTTTTATTGTTTGAATATTTCTCTGATTCCCTTTTAAAAGTTTTGTCCTTTAGATGGGATCGTAAACCAAGGTCCCATCTGCCTGTTCAGGTGGACATTAAATGTGTCGTGATACTGTTCAAAAAGAGAAGAGAATTTCTTCCAGTATACTCGCTGGCAATCCTCCAGATAAATTGCTTATTCCTTTCCTGGCTGTTTGTTGGATCTAGCAGTATTAATTGGCTGTTGCTTTTGCCTACATATATGTATGCCACTTACAAGGATGTATTGTAAGTTTGCAAAACTTCTTTGGACTATTTGAATGGATATACCAGCTGCAGCTGAAATGCTTAATTTTTTTTTTACACACACAACCTAGGCAGCTTCCGACTGAAACCAAACAGTTTTTGCAGATTGATAAAAACTGGAAAGAGCTGATGAAGAAAACTGCCGAGAGCCCCAACATCCTAAAGGCAGCCACGGCACCAGGAGTACTGGATATGCTGCAGACGATGAACGTGCAGCTGGAAAGTATACAGAAATGTTTGGAGGTAAAACGCATACAAACCCTGCCTGTTTGTGTCAATGCATGGCTCAATCAGTCATACATTCACCCCTGGGTCTGACGGTCGTAGGTTCACAGGCCAAGTTCTCCCACCAATGCAGTACAAGGGAGAACTGCATTGAGAGCAGTGCGTTCTTTTGGATGAGGCATCAAACTGAGACAAGCAATATCCACAAAAAAAGTGGGCAGATGAGCTAGAGAGAATAACTTTACATGCAGTTACCTGAGGAATTTGCTAACTTGGCTCGCTGGAGATATCCTTCCCAAAACTGGGCTTCTAGAACTGAGCAGAACACTCCTAATAATGACTAGGACAGGTTTAGAATTACCTATGCTTTTGTGATCTGCATCCATGTTGACCCTGGCTCAATTGGTAACACTCTCACCTCTGAGGCAGAAGGTTGTAGGTTCAAGCCCCACATTGGATGTCTATGCTGACACTCCAGTGTGGTGCTGGGGCTGTGTTTCAGCACCTTGGGACGTCTTCCCAACATGAAAGGAGCTTTACAAATTTAATGTTGTTGTTAAGTTGTCAGATGTGCCACCCTTCAGATGAGGCATTAAACCAAGGTCCCGCCTGCCTGTCCAGGTTGATGTTAAAGATGATGTGGCACTATTCCAAAAGGGAACTATTCCTGTGGTTGCCTACAAAATACATACAACCATACCACTTTATAATAGATCCTGTGAAGTGCTTTGAAACATCCTGATGATTTGGTCAGGTGCTATCAAATACAAGGATTATTTGTATTGATAAATATAATTTTTTTGTAGATGTGTAAACCCGTCGTACTATTAAAGTGTGCATGTGAGTGACGTCACCCAGCGTGGAGAGTGCTATATAAATGCAAGTTGCTGTTTTGAGTGCGTGTGCCTTTTGACATATGGACAATAGTACAAAAGTTGAACTAAACCCTTGCTCTTGTTTCCCTCCTGCAGGACTATTTGGAAGCCAAACGGACAGCGTTCCCAAGGTTTTACTTCCTCACCAGTGATGAACTGCTGGATATCTTGTCTCAGAGCAAAAACCCAGATGCTCTCCGGGTAAAGAAAAAGTTCATTTATATTGGAATAGAAAGTCGAAGAAAATGCCTTTGCCTTGCCCCCCTCTGTTGCCTCCCTCAAGGCCCATCTCAAAGACCTCCGCTTTGACCATGCCTTTGGTCAATCTCCTACCCCTAAGCTCCCTGTCTTCCACCCATCCTGATCCCAACCCTCCACTCAGATTCAATTCCTTGACTGTCTAGGGTTTTGGGACATCTTTGGATGTGAAACGCACTGTATGAATGTAATTTGTGGTTGTTGCCTTTGTTCCCAAAATGCAAACCCTCTCAATCTTGATTGTTCTCTCTTGATCAATTTTCCATTAATGAGTTTCAACTATAATGGATACATTTTGATTGAATCCTATGGGTAACTACAACAACTTGGATTTATATAGCGCCCTCCATGCCAGGTGGTATCTCAGAGCGCTTGTAACTGCTAACTGCAACTGGATCTTATTGACCCGTTGGAACTATGCACCAGCATTATACAGGAGGAGAGTAGCTGAACAAGCAGACAAGAATCTCAGGTTTAATATATTACTGGAAAGATGGCATCTCTGACAATTCTGTGCTCCACTCAGTACTGTACTGGGGTGTCAGCCAATTTTGTGAACTCAAAATCACGACATGGAGCTTGTCCCCACAATCTGCTGCCCCAGAGGAAGTTTGGGACTATGTCTGCCACAGGGAACCTAATATAATAATAATCCTTGCATTTAATATAGTGCCTTATCACGTCTTTGAAACATCTCAAAGCTCTTCATGGATATACTGTAAAGTGTAGTGATTGTGTGTTTTGGAGGTGAAACGCGGCAGACAAACTTCCTAGGGCAACCGAGACCAAATCTAAATCTAGCGTTTAGATTGTGACAAATTTTGCACATGTAATTAGGTTTGAACCACACTGTTAACAAAGCTAAGGCTTACAAGCTCTTTGCTCGATATTTACAATGTAAATTTTGTTTTGATAATGATTCTCAAGATAAGAAGCCATAATTAATAATGATCGTGTTATCTGAAAAATGCGCTATTGTGGCCGTAAGCAAAGGTGTCCACCAAATAAATGTTATGTTCTCAAGAGAATTCCTTGGGTGGTACCCAGAGAACGATCTTCACACTGACAAATATTCTTGCTGCCATTGATTGAAGTATTTCTCATTCTTTTCCCAGCCTCACCTGCCAAAGTGTTTTGAGAATATCAGGTCGCTGGACATTCGTAGGCAGGCCACAAGCCCCCCCATGGTTGTGATGATCAAGTCTGCAGAGAACGAGGTGCTGCCAATGCCAAAGTACTGCCTATTTCATTTACTGAAATCACAGTACAGAAGGAAGGCATTTAGCTCATCGAGTCTGTACTGATGCACTTTCCCCCACTGGAGCAAGATACCCCATGTCTTATTCTTATAAAGGATTTGAAAATTGGCTACCTGAGCCATTTTCTAATACTCTTTCTCTCTCTCTCTCTCTTTCTCTCTCTCACTGAGGCCTGAAATTTCATACTGGCTTAACCTCTTCTTATTGGGAATTATTGGAATATGAAATGCATTGGCAAAGTGCCTATTGAGGTTAAGAACTCAATGGCAATTAATTAGGAATTGGCTAAACATTTAACAAGGAAGAATATTAAAATATATGGAGTAGTTGGCTCCTGTGGTGAAACAGGCACCAACAAAAGCTTGATGGGCTGAATGACTTCCTTATATAGTGTAATTGCTACGACTCTATGATTCACTTCCACTCTACTTGCAAGTGCACATACATATGTCCAGCATTGCAACAGCATGTCAGGTTTAAATCAATGAGCGGGAATGTCAAGCTAAACTATGGACGAGTCTTCCCTCTGATAGGGGGATCCGAAAGAAAGGGATATAGACTTAAAATTAGAGCAATGACAAAAGTGAGATCAGTAGTAACATTCCTACAAACAAAGGTTGGTGGGAATGTGGAAATCACTGCCCTAGAAATCCTTAGAGACGGAAACAAGGAGGATATTTAATAGAGAGGTGGACAGAAAATTGGAATGGAAATGGAATTAAAAGTTATGGAGAAAAGACAGGGAAATGGGATTAAAAGATCTGCCTTGATCTAGCAAACTGGGAGATCAACTTTAATTAAGAAGTTAAATGGAATCCTCTTGTTCTAGTGGTCCTAGTGGATCAAATACTGTTATTTCTAAAATTCAGTCAGATTCTGGATCCTGGAGGTTTTCAATCTCCAAAGTGCTCTTACACAACAGTGGCAACTTTACACAATGATTACACTGAACCACCAGATGATTAGATTCAATGGGACCACCCCAAACACATATTATTTCACATTGTCAAGGTTTCACAGTTGAAGCTATTAGAATTCCCTGGTGGGAATCAAATTATCCAATTTTGGAGTTTATATCAAAGATGCCAAACCTCACTGGATTGACTTCTCTCTGCAAATTTATGGCCCCATTATTAGCCATCAACTGTATTAAATGCATTTCTTTAACATAAAGTCAGTGGTTAGAGCACCCGCCTCACAAGCGCAAGAACTGCGTTTGATTCCCAGCAGGGCCAAACTTTGGGCAAGTTTTCTTGCTCCACAACTGATAATAATCCCTCCAAAAAAAACAATAAAATTGGTCACTTCAATCCACAGCTGTTTGTGGGACATCGCTGTGCACAATTGGCTGCCACATTTTCCCCACAAATATCCAGTCAATTCACTTTGAGACATCTGGAAGAATTGATAAGAATTGATAAGCGCTATAACAAATGAAAGGTTTATTAGTATTATTCTTTTTAATTTCTATAAAGACCCCAGATTAATTTTTATTTCTATAAAAGCCAAAGAGTAATTACAGTGAAAATGGCAGAAGAGAATGACTAGGCCCATATTTCACTTCTATTCTGAAGTTTGTGACGTTACCGAACAACACGGCTGACCTTGTTTTGTACGCAATTAATTCGCCTGTGGTTCTTCATGCCCCCAAGTTATTTGTGGACTTTGTCACATTTGCAGGAATGTTCGAGCCCGGGGTCCTGTTGAACAGTGGTTGGGAAATGTGGAAACTGCCATGTTCGACACTGTGAAAAAGTGAGTTTACCAAAATCTTTCAAAGTACTCATTAATAAATGACAAATTATATAAAAGGGTGAAAAATATGATGTTCCATGACATGATGTTTAACGCCTTTGTCAGCTTGTTGCTGGCTTTAAGGACTTGATCTTAGTCTAGTCTGATAATCCTGTGCAGTACTGCAGGGAAGGGACACTGCACTGTTGGAGGTCCCATCCTTTGGATGAAATATTAACCTAACGCCCTTTTTTCCTGTCCATATGATGCTATTTGGAAAAGAGAAGCGTGTTACGCCTGATGTTGTGACCAGAATATGTTTATTTACAGACAGAGGAATTAAATAAAGATACACAGGCTGGAAGAATGGAAAGACTTGGAATACGCTTATAAATAAAAGTTTAAAACCTAAATGCTGAAGTGGATAATAATATTAATAATAGCCTTGTATTTTGGTATAGTGCCTTTCATGTCAGGAGAATGCCTCAAAACTTTATTTTTTTGTAAAGTGCAGTAACTTGGCACATGCTACAGATAATTTGTGCAAAGGCTAGAGTACTTAAGTTCAAGGTTTCAACATGGGGCTTGAACTCTGATTCAGAGGCATTACCAACGGAGCCTGACCAACTGAGGCTGACACCTAAATTATTCCAGTACATTACTGAATCTCACTAACTACATGAGTAAATGGCTTTCCATCACAGAAAGTATGTTATTATTGAACCTCACTAACCTTGGGAGTCACCCTAGTTTTCCTTCACGGTGAATGTGTGACTAATGTACTTCTCGTTATATCTGTGTACCAGGCACCACAATCTGTAGCTATTTATTCATGCTCAATGATTTTCCTGGATATGCTTCTTCAGTCTAAGATGACACTCTATCGCTTTACTGGGGAGTGCTACGTTGTCTGGGATGCTACTTTTTATATGAGACATCAAACCCAGGTCGCATCTGCCTCTTCAAATGAATTTCTTATGCCATTATTGAAAACAAGAATATATTTTTCCTGTTGTCTTGTCCAACTATCCACCAGAAAAATCAGTCGTTCAAATTTTGATTGTTTATGGAACCATGCTATGTGCAAGTGGCCTGTCCTTGGATGGGGATTAGTTTCACGGGTTGCAAATTGTGATACAATATTTTGTTTTCAATCTTAACGCAGGCATCTCCAGATGGGATACACAACCTGGAACCCAGGAGAGTTTAAGAAATGGGTAATGTCTCACCCGGGACAGGTGGTGCTAACTGTGGTAAGATGAGATTTTATAGTGACTTTCACATTGGAGAACCTGTCAAACCTCTTTATAGAGATAGTGGTGGATCACTGAGCAAGGGGAAGGATAGGGGATGAGCAAGTTGATCAAAAATGTTGATCACATATTTAGAATAGTTTTGAAGGCATCCACTATGGAGCAACAATTGTTCACTATTGAGGAATAATCATTTACCAGAGGAATGACTGTCTACTATTGAGGAATACTCTAAGAGTGGCTATGCTGAATTTAGACTAACTCGAGGGCTTCTTTACTCTGCGCATGCGTGTCCAAGACAAATAGAATTTCAATAGCTCTGAGGTGATTTGCTCCATGGTGGCTAGAGAGTGATGAAGCTCCTTATCCTCTCTATGGTTTCAAACCCTCATCTTCAGGTGAAGGATTGTATTTCACAATTCAGACCGTGATCAGACAGCCTTTCACTGCTGAACACTACTCTGCTGACTACACATCAAGGCAGATAACTGGCTCACAATGACTCCTCTATTCAGAGCACATCTCCAGGCAGGAAGAGCCTTGGATCTGCATTGTGCCCTCAAGACAAATTGAATAGCTCTGTTACAGCGTTGATTTCAGGTTCCAACCCAAAAAAACAAGGATTCAGTAATACCTTCTGCATGAATTATACACAGACATTGCTTAACAATGCTGTCATATGCACTATGCTTTACGGACTTTCAATGTTGGGGTGTGATGTAGATTGTGCCACTGTCAGAAAGTATTGTTTCGGTTGTGAAATGCTCTTGTAACATTTTGTCTTCATCACCTGAGTATCCTTAAGTTAGCAGTTGTCATAGGGAGTAGGGGATAGCTCAACCAGGTCCCTTCTTTAACAGTAATCATTTGTGGAGTCTGTTAGGGTAGTGATTAGAGTGCTCACCTTGTGAACAAGAGGAACAGGGTTGGATCCTAGGCAGCGCAAAACCTTAGGCGGGTTTCCTTACTACACATGTCAATGTCTCTAGCAATAAGTAGAAACCTGGTTGTTAGTCCATTGGCTGATCATTCTCTGGGTGTAATAATCCCTAAAAAATAACACACACACACAGCTGTTTGTGCGACATCGCTGCATGCAAATGCGTCATGGCCACAAAATACACTTCACAATATATCCTGTGAAGCGCTTTCAGATGTTTCAATGTTGTGATAAGGCTCCATATCAATTTCAAGTATTATTATAACCTGCAACACCAAATGTTGTGAAATGCAAGATGTTATTTTAAAAAGGGATAAGAACATAAGAATAAGGAGCAGGAGTAAGCCTTTCGGCCCCTTGAGCCTGCCCCGCCATTCAATAAGATCATGGCTGATCTTCGAATCTAATTCCACCTGCCCGCCTTATCCCCATATCCCTTAATCCCTTTATGTTTTTTACAAAAAGGGTTGGTAACCTAGCTGTCGATTTATATCGCAGGTTTACAGCTGATTAGTTCAACTGCGATGTCTTGTCTGTGCTTTATTTGGATCTGGAGCCATGGCTTTTCATTCACACTTATTACAGTATTGTTATTCATCTATTCATTTTGGCCAGAGTCAGATAATGTACAACCAGGACTGTGTGAAAGGCTTTGCCAGTGCTACACCTCACACGGAGCTGAAGGGGGTGTACGAGCAGCTTATGCACAGGCTAGAAGAAATGGTAGATCTGGTCTCCAGCAGCCAGCGACCCTCCCAACAAATAACCCTGGAGACTTTAATGATAATCACAGTACACTGCCGGGATGTGCTGAATGACATGACCCGCAAGAAAGTCTTCAGAGTGGATGATTTTGAGTGGAAAAGGTAATGAATTCTTGCAGACAGTGCCCAGAATTACAGTGTTCTGGGCACGGACTATGACGAGAGCTGTATTTACATATCCTGTTAAGCAATGCAACACAATCAAACCTTTACACAGCCTGTGGTGTGTTGTAGTCATTGACAGCTTACAGTGCAGGAGGTGGCTATTAGGCCCATCAAGTCAGTGCTGATGCTAGCTCTCTTACTGGACCCATTTCATCTAATTCCATTTGCATTCTCTTTCCCTTTGGTATTGTTTCTTTACTCACTTACCTTTAAAATAATTGTGACTGATTCACTTTCCACAGCACTCTGTGGTAAGGCATCCCACATTCTAACAATGCTCTGGTAGTAATTATTCCTCCTGGCCTCTTAACTTTTGTATTCCAAAATAATAGTTTACAAAGAGTCATTTTTATTCTAAGACATTAGCTGGCTTGCTGCTTTAAATAATAATAATAATAATAACAAGGCACAATCAGATGTCTGTCTCTATTTCAGGCAGTTGCGTTATGAATGGAATGTGAATAATAGTACTTGCTACGTGGTCCAAGTCAACAGCTCTTTTACCTATGGCTATGAGTATCTCGGCTGCACTCCTCGCTTGGTCATCACGCCACTCACTGACCGGTGCTGGCTGACCATCATGGGAGCTATCCACCTGCACCTCGGAGGTTCGCCTGCAGGACCAGCCGGCACTGGCAAAACTGAAACCGTCAAGGACCTTTCCAAAGTAAGTGTTGCCAATCCAATACAAACGCAAATTTTAATTTACATAGCACCTTTCACATTGGCAGGTCGTCCCAAGGTGTTTAGCAATCCTGGGCTTTGCATCTGGGATGGGAGGTAAAGGGATTGGGGAGAAGAAGGATCAAAACACGACCAAAGTACATAGTATAAAGTACATTGTCCCCATAAAATACACAGTTAATCAACTTTATAATATATTCTGTGAAGTGATTTCATAGATCTCAACGATGCGATAAGGAGCTATATCAAATGCAAATATTACTATTGGAGCAGGAGTAGGACATTCAGACCCTCAAGACCATTAACAGCAACAACGACTATAACAACTTGCATTTATTTAGCTCCCTCCACATCAGGCAGCGTCTCAGAGCGAGTTAGATCACGTACCTCAACTCCATTTACTCGTCTTTTCTCCATAACCTTTGATAGCCTTACCTGACAACCATCAATCGGTCTCAGTCTTGAAATTTCCAATTGACTCAGCATTCACCACTTTTGCAGGAGAGAAGCAAGGACCACACCACCCATTATGTGGGGGGGAAAAATACTTCCCTTGTAACTTCTAATTTTAAAATTTTAATAATTTTTAAATTATGCCCCCTTGTGAGAAGTGTGAGGACAGATAGAATGAGGACAGATAGGCTGAATGCCTGGCCACAAATGTAGGAGGGGACGTGAAAAAAAAAAAGAATAAATGAACAAAGAAGGAGCCTTTAATTTTATAGTGTAAGAGAAAGCCTATGTGTAACAGAAACTGACTTTCTGTATGTCCATGCTGACTCACGTGAAGTGCTCGAATAATAACAATAATAATAATAAACTAATAGTCCTTGTATATGATATAGGGCCTATAATATTGAAACACCTCAATGTGATGAGTGATATAATTGGGATTTAGCATTCCAGCGGCTTGAAATGCCACCAGTCTCAGTCTGGAGGTCATTTTGTTTTTCAGCAGTTCTTAAAAAGAAGTACAGAACTTTCCAAATCAAGATAATTAAAACGTTTCTTAGATTTCTTAAATTTTTACCCAAAATTGTCTTGCAGGCTAAGACTAGTTATAGTTTATGAGACATGTTTAACCTAAATGGAGTCCTGTATCACAGTGGTTAGCGTGTTCGCCTCACGCGAGAGGACAGACCCGTTTTTGATTTCCAGGCAGGATGAAACCTTAGGCAAGTTCCTTTACTCCAGAAACCTCTGCTTATGCAGCAGTAAGTAGGAACCCAGTTGTTAGTCAAACGTTTATCGGGGATAATAATCCCTCCAAATAAAATTAATTTGTTCACACGATCCACAACTTTTTGTGGTATACTGCTATACGCATTTGGAAGCACTGTTCACCCACAAATTGCAATCACTTTACAGTATATTCAGATTCTGGGTTCCAATCCAGACAGGGCGAAACCTTGGGCAAGTTTCCTTACTCCGCACGCCTAATAATAATCCCTCAAAAAAAAACCAATAATAAATTTGTCATTTCAATCCACGACTGTTTGTGGGACGCTGCTGAGCGCAATTGGCTGCCGCCTTTTGCCCACAAATATACAGTCAGTTCACTTTACAGTATATTCTGTGAAGCGCTTTGAGACGTCTAGAAGATGTGAAAAGCGCTATATCAAATGCAAGGATTATTATTATTATTATTATTTTGTGAAGCATTTTCAAATGTTTCATTGATGTGATAAGGCTCTATTTCAAATGCAAGGATTATTATTATTATGATAACCTGCAACACCAAATATCGTGAAATGCAATAGGATTGCTCACAGATTTTTTAAAAAACTATTGCCAACCTAGCTGTCAATTTATATCATGGGTTTACAGCTCATTAGTTAAAATGGAATATGGGCATCGATTGTCAGTGGTTTTTGCTGCTCTGGAGCCACGGCGTTTCATTTACGCTTATTATATCCCCATCAGCTGATACAAATTAGCGACTTCAGTTATCAGGAGAGGCTCGGGAAGCTAGGATTATTCTCCTTGGAGCAGAGAATGTTAAGAGACTTAATAGAAGTTTTCAAAATTACCAGGGGATTCGATGGGGTGAACAAGGAGAAACTATTTCCACTGGTAAGTGGATCGGTAACCTGAGAACACTGATTTAAAATAGTCGTCAAAAGAAACAGAGAGGAATTGAGGAGAAATTTGTTCACACAGCATTTTTTGGAAATGGAATGCATTGCCTGCATCAGAGAGAAATAGATAGTTATTTGGGGAGGACAGGTTTGCAGGGTCATGGGGAGAGCATGAGAGTGGGATTGATTTGGACAGCTCTTTTCAAAGAGCCATCATAGACACGATAGGCCAAATGGCCAACTTCTGTGCTGCATAATCCTACGACTCTTAGTTGAGATTTTAGGAGAATTAGAAGTCGAAAAGCTGGTCATTTTACACCGGTTTGTTTCAGGAAAAAGGTTTGTGAAGATGTTATGAAATGTTGTAGGATAGAGTAGAGGATATTACAGAGTGATATAATACGGTTATTCAGATTACATGATAACATAAACGGTAAATGGTGAAAAACTATTATCAGTTGGCAGTTGGGCAGTTTAATATTATACATCACTTCACAGAATGTGAAAGGAGAAGTTCTGAAGATTTTCACCATTAAGAGGATTATCAAAATATGAAATTAATTAATTAAAATGGGACATGAGCAAGGTTTCCGTTGGAATAAAATACTGTATATTGTTTACTTGCATTTATTTTTGTCTGACACATGTGGAAACCCATTGAAATCAAGTTGAGATTTCTAGACATGGAAACTCCAGAGATGGATTGTTGGAATAGAAGGCACGCTCTCTCCCTAGAGGGATGCATCCATTTGACCTAATTCCGGAAAGTATTAGTCGCAGGTTGGTAAGAGCCAAGGCTTGAGGACCACAGAGTGTGCGTTGGGATACTGCTGGAGTCTAGCCAGCTAAAACTGCATCCAGTGATAGCATTGCCTGGCAAGCGATAGTACATGTGAACGTATGAAGGGAGTTAGTTTAGTGCATGTGGAGGAAGAGCGTACGGGAAAATAATCAGGAAATTAGGATTAGGAGGCAAACACTAATACTAATACAATGGGCCGAATGGCCTCCTATTGTTTAGTGGATATCTATGGTTCTATGAACGAGAAATTCTTCTGCAATACCATTGTGTTTCATGTCACAATCAAAGGTGACGTTCACGGTATGAATCAGCAAGTCATTTAATTTGTCAGACAAAGTGGCTGTTAGCAACTTTTCAGTGTAATGAGGAGAAAGCTCTCTTCATTACATGCAAACCAATCTGTTCAAGGAGCTGCAACTGACAGCTCTTGCAGGGCTAATGGAGTGAGAGGGAACACTGGTGTTCATGCTGTGGCTTATTGATTAGATCTGGAATGAAATTATGGGTGTGTGAGAGGCACATTGCTCTGTCAATGCATTCATCTTTAAAATAAATACAGGGTCAAAACTGTGGTACTGTGTTCCTACACACATTTAATTTCTTCATCATTATCTGGGATCATTAGGAACACTTATCTACTGGTAACTACCTGAACAACATCTTACTTGTCAGAATTGAATAATAATTATATTATTTGATATAAAACCGTGCAGACAGTCACCTCCCTTCTCTCCCCGACTCCAGGCAAAATTTGCCATTGCTAATCGCTCCCAACAGATGAATGCAAAATGTTGTTATTGTTGTGAAACGTGATTTGAATATGTTAAAATGGTGGAATTGAGCTTAACAATTGGGGTCAAGGGTAGTAACTATGTATATGTGGACAAACCCATTAGCCGTTTTGCGCACAGCAAATAGGCTTCAAAAGAGCCACAGTGTGAATGACCAATTTATGTCTGTTTTGAAGCCTATTTGCTGTGCACAAAACGGCTAATGGGTTTGTCCACATATATATAGGTATTACCCTTGACCTCAATTGTTAAGCGCTTTCCATCATTTTAACATATTTAAATCATGTTTCACAACAATAACAACATTTTGCATTCATATAGTGCCCTTCATCTGTTGGGAGCAATTAACAATGGCAAATTTTGACTGGATTTTTTTCTGATGTATTTAAAAAATGTATTCTATTCAATTTTCTTCCCATTGGCATATCTCTCTCTTGACCTCGCCTAGACTTTTTTTGCTGAGGGTGCAGTTCCACAGTGCTGCGTACCCTCCAGGACCCTGCCAAAGTGGCCACTGCTCCTCTATGAGCCTTGGCAATGAATTTGTCAGCATTTCACTCAACACATTGAGGGCAGGGTGTCACAATCAAGGCTGACCTCGCTCCACCCAGTTGCCACACACACATCAAACCAATAGAGGGTGCTGCGGTGGAATCTAGATCAGGAACACTGGCCAGTTTTCCCCCTATTGTTACCTTCCACTTATGTTGTTATCACTCCCACCTATCCTGAGATCCTTTAATCTGGTTCCCTTCCCTCCCATAGCCTTGGCACAGATCAGTGTCACCAACTATATTATCTCGGTCTGTGACACTGTTGACCACTCTCCGTTCTCCATTGTCTTCCTGACATGAAAAGCTTTCCACAAGTGTAATTTTGTTGTTGTTGTGTCAGAAGATGGTGGGCTCAAGTCCCACATCAGGACGTGGAATCACACAGTCTAAGATGATACTCCAATGCAGCACTGAATGGGATATTGCATTGCCGGAGGTGCAGTTCATCGGATGAAACATTAAACCAAGGTCACATCTGCCTATTCAAATGGATGTTAGACATCCTAAAGCACTATTTGAAAAGAGAAGGGGATTTCTCCGGGTGTCCTGGCTAACAATCCCCCAAATACAATTGGTGATCCACTCCATGGATGTTCATGGTACATTGAGATGCTCTGAGACGCCGTCCGGCATGGAGGGTGCTATATAAAATCCAAGCTGTTGTTGTTCTTGTTGTGTGTAACTGGTGAGTGCCTTTGGCCCACAAATAGTGTCAATCCACTTTACAATATATCCTGTGAAGCACTTTGAGATGTTTCAACAACATAAGCAGGCGCTATGTCAAATGCAAGGATTATTATTATTGTCTGTTCTATTGCTAAATCATTTTCCAATGCCATCAAAACCCTTATCCACACTATTGCCACATTAAAACATATTTTTGGCAGGGTCCTTCACAACTTCCAAATATTCCAGCTGTGTGTATCCCTCTCTCTATTTGGGTACTGTATCAGATATCTCTACTGTGCAATGCTTGAGTAAAATCATGAACTTTGTTGCATTGGACATTTGCACCCAATTAAAAATTTTCACTGACATTATAGCCAGATATAACGTCAGTATCCATTGTGTGGTAATTAATTATCCCCAGACCATGAGTTACTAATTTTGGTTCTTTAGAAGAGATACCATCTTTACAGCTCCAGGGACAGAACTTTATCACACTTTGTAAGGAATTAGGAAACTCAACACCGCTATTCTTCTCCCTCCTTGCCCTTTACTCTACTATTCTGCCAGTCTATGTTGGGATAGTTGAAGTCACCCATTATCACTACTCTATTAGTTCTGCATTTCTCCGTGATACGCTTGCAGATCTGCTTGTCTATCTCCTCCCCACTATTTGGTGGTCTATAGTATACCCTCAACACCGGGAGAAAAATGCAGAGGAAGTAATTTGTGCCTTAGAGTGCATGTATGTAAATGCACGAAGTTTGAGAAATAAAATTGGTGAGCTGCAGGCTCAGGTTGCTGCGAGGCGATATGATGTTATAGCAGTAACAGAGACTTGGCTCCAGCATGGGCAGGAATGGGAGTTGAACATTCCTGGTTATAATGTATTCAGGAGGGATAGAGAGGGGAGAAAAGGGGGCGGGGTGGCAATTTTAGTTAAGGACTCAGTGACTGCCTTAGAAAGGAACGAGGCGGAAGAAGGACTAAAAACCGAATCTATCTGGTTAGAATTGAGGAATAAAAAAGGTGCAGTTACACTGTTAGGGGTATACTATAGACTACCAAATAGTGGGGAGGAGATAGACAAGCAGATCTGCAAGCGTATCACGGAGAAATGCAGAACTAATAGAGTAGTGATAATGGGTGACTTCAACTATCCCAACATAGACTGGCAGAATAGTAGAGTAAAGGGCAAGGAGGGAGAAGAATTCCTGAAGTGTGTGCAGGACAACTTTCTTGATCAGTATGTTTCCAGTCCAACGAGGAAAGAAGCATTGCTGGATCTAGTTTTGGGAAATGAGGTAGGGCAAGTTCAACAGGTTTCTGTAGGTGAGCATCTAGGGAATAGTGACCACAATATCGTTAGATTCAGAATAATTATGGAAAGGGATAAGGAACGATCACAGGTGAGGACACTCAACTGGAAAAGGGCTAATTTCAATGAGTTGAGGTGGGACCTAGCCAAGGTGGATTGGAAAGAAAAATTGGCAGGTAAGACAACTAACGAGCAGTGGGCAGCGTTCAAAGAGGAGATAGTTCAGGCACAGGTCAAAAGCATCCCCACAAAGGTGAAATGTAAGGCATCCAAACCTCCCTGGATGACTAAGGAAATCGGGGCCAAAATCAAACAAAAAAAAGAGGCTTATGATAAGCGTCAGGCTCAAAATTCAGAAGGGAACAAAGTAGAATATAGGAAGTGTAGGATAGAACTAAAAAAGGAAGTTAGAGGGGCAAAGAGACTGCATGAAAAACAATTAGCGAGTAAGATTAAGGGGAACCCTAAGGTTTTTTACCAACATATTAAGAGTAAAAGGTTGGTCAAGGAGAGGGTGGGGCCAATTAGGGACCTAGGAGGAAATCTCATTGTGGAGGCAGAGGGCATGGCTGATGTACTGAATGAGTACTTCGCCTCTGTCTTCACAAAAGAAAAGGATACAGCCAATGCCATGGTGTTAAAGGAGAGGGTAGGAGAAATGGATAGAATAATTATAACCAGAGAGGAAGTGCTAAAAAGGTTGACGTCGCTCAAGGTGGATAAGTCACCTGGTCCGGATGGGATGCACCCTAGGTTACTAAGTGAGGCACGGGAGCAAATAGCAGGGACTCTGGCCACGATCTTTCAATCTTCCTTGGACACAGGGGTCGTGCCAGAGGACTGGAGGATAGCTAATGTTACTCCCTTGTACAAAAAGGGGCAGAAGGACAAGCCTGGTAACTACAGACCAGTCAGTCTAACGTCGGTAGTGGGCAAACTTCTAGAGTCCATAATCAGGGACAAGGTAGATCTTCACTTAGAAAGATATAGGCTAATAAAGGACAGTCAACATGGATTTGTTAAAGGCAAATCTTGCCTTACAAATCTGATAGAATTTTTTGATGAGGTAACGGAATGGGTGGATAATGGTAGCGCAGTTGATGTAGTTTACATGGACTTTCAAAAGGCATTTGACAAAGTGCCACATGAGAGACTTATTATGAAATTAAAGGCCCATGGCGTAAAAGGGACAGTGGCAGCGTGGATCCAAAACTGGCTGCGAGACAGAAAGCAGAGAGTTGTAGTGAGCGGCTGTTTTTCAGATTGGAGGGAAGTGAGCAGTGGTGTGCCACAGGGATCGGTTTTGGGACCATTGCTGTTTGTAATCTACATCAATGATCTGGACTTGGGTGTACGGAGTACAGTTTCCAAGTTTGCAGATGACACTAAGTTAGGGAGAATAGTAAACAGTGAGGAGGATAGTAGCCATCTGCAAGAGGATATAGACAAATTGGTAAAGTGGGCAGACACATGGCAGATGAAGTTTAATGCAGAGAAGTGTGAGGTGATGCATTTTGGGAGAAGAAATGAAGGGAGGCAATATAGGCTAGATAGTACAATTTTAAATGGTGTAAAGGAACAGAGAGACCTGGGGATTTGTGTTAGTGACTCGTTGAAGGTGGCAGGACAGGTAGACAAGGCTGTTAAGAAGGCATATGGGATACTAGGCTTTATAAATAGGGGTATAGAGTACAAAAGTCAGGAAGTGCTGACTAACCTCTATAGGACTTTGGTGAGGCCTCAGCTGGAATACTGTGTTCAATTCTGGTCACCACACTACAGAAAGGATGTGAAGGCATTGGAAAGGGTACAAAGAAGATTTACTAGGATGGTGCCAGGATTGAGGGACTTCAGCTATGAGGAGAGGCTAGATAGGCTAGGGTTATTCTCTCTGGAGCAGAGAAGATTGAGGGGAGACCTAATAGAGGTTTATAAGATCATGAGGGGTTTCGACAGGGCAAATAGAGAAAAACTATTTCCACTCGTGGGTGAATCTGTGACTCGTGGTCACAGATTTAAAATAGTTTCAAGGCGCAGTAGAGGGGAGCTGAGGAGAAATTTTTTCACTCAGCGAGTTGTTCGTATCTGGAATGCATTGCCTGAAAAGGTGGTGGAGGCTGATTCGATAACAACTTTTAAAAGGGAATTAGATCTTTATTTAGGGAGAACGGGTCTATTAGGCTATGGGGAGCGGGCAGGGCAGTGGGATTGAATCGCTCTTTTCAAAGAGCCGGCACAGACTAGATGGGCCGAATGGCCTCCTTTTGTGCCGTAAAATTCTATGATTCTATGATTCTATGATTCTTTGCTGCTTTCTCAGGAGTGAATTTTGTTGTTGTTGTTGTTGTTGAACCGCATACAAGATAACTCCAAAATGACCAAACAAAATTCCTGCTTTAATAATCCAACTGTTTCCCTAATTAACAGCATCTCCACCCATTGCATCTTGCCTCAGGGTATGTTCACTGTTCTCAGGTTATATAGGGAGGAGTTTGGGTTTGATTAACCTTGGGGTTGCTGCATACTTCATGTCCATCATTTCTTCCCCTGTAAAAATGGGAGTGATTCCTGTTAACACCGTCGGGATAGACTTGTGGGATGGACATCTACATGCATAACTGTTTGGATAGCTGGATCAATTAAAATTTTCAAACCTGAGGTAGATAGATTTTTGTTAGGTCAGGGCATCAGGAGTTAAGGAGCGGAATGCGTGTGTGAGAGGAAGAGATGAGCAAAGATTTTCAGACCAATCAGACCATAGAATTATAGAATCTTATGGCACAAAAGGTGGCCATTCGGCCCATCGAGTCTGTGCCGACTCTTTGAAAAGAGCAATTCAATCCCACTCCCCAGCTCTCTCCCCATAACCGCGCAAACCCGTCCTCCCCAAATAAATGTTTACTTCTCCTTTAAAAGTTGTTATCGAATTGGCCTCCACCACCTTTACAGACAATGCATTCCAGATTCGAACAACTCGTTGAGTGAAACAATTTCTCCTCATCTCCCCTCTGCTTCGTTTAGAAACTATTTTGAATCTGTGACCTCGAGTCACTGATACACCCACCAGTGGAAACAGTTTTTCTATTCTCCCTAGCTTAGTATCATCTGCAAACTTGGAAACTGTCTCTCTACACTCAAGTCCAGATCGTTAATACATATTAAAAAGAGCAATGGTCCCAAAACCGATCCCTGGTGGACGCCACTGCACACTTCCCTCCAGTCTGAAAAACAGCCGCTCACCACAACTCTCTGCTTTCTGTCTCGCAGCCAGTTGTGGATCCACGCTGCCACTGTCCCTTTAACGCCGTGTGCCTCTACTTGCCTAATAAACCTCTCATGCGGCACTTTGTCAAATGCCTTTTGAAAGTCCATGTAAACTACATCAACTGCGCTGCCCTCATCAACCCATTCCGTTACCTCATCAAAAAACTATCAGATTTGTCAGGCAAGGTTTGCCTTTGACAAATCCATGTTGCTGTCCTTTATTAACCGATATCTTTCTAAGTGAAGATCTATCTTGTTCCTGATTATAGTCTCTAGTTTTCCCACTGTTGATGTTAGACTGACTGGCCTACAGTTCACAGGTTTGTCCTTCTGCCCCCTTTTGTACAGGGAGTAACATTAGCAACCTTCCAGTCCTCTGGCGCCACCCCTGTGTCCAAGGAAGATTGAAAGATTGTGGCCAGATCCTCTGCCATTTGCACCCGTACTTCACTTAGTAACCTAGGATGCATGCTGTCTGGACTGGGTGACTTATCTACCTTGAGCACTGTCAACCTTATTAGTACTTCCTCTCTGTTTATACTTATCCTATCTATTTCCTCTACCCTCTCCTCTGGTACTGTGGTATTGGCTGCATCCTCTTCTTTTGTGAAGACAGATGCAAAGTACTTATTCAGTACATCAGCCATGCCCTCTGCTTCCACAATAAGATTTCTTCCTTGGTCCCTAATTGGCCCCACCCTACCTTTAACTAACCCCTTATTCTTGATATGCTTGTAAAATACCCTAGGGTTCCCTTTAATGTTACCCGCTAATCGTTTCTCGTCTTTTTGCCCCTCTAATTTCCTTTTTCAATTCTCTCCTGCACTTCCTATATTCTGTTTGGGTTGTCTTCTGTATTTTGGGCATGACATTTGTCATAAGCCTCCTTTTTATGTTTTATTTTAGTCCCAATTGCCTTAGTCATCCTGGGAGGTTTGGATGCCCTACATTTTACCTTTGTGGGAATGTATTTGTTCTGTCCCCGAACTATCTCCTCCTTGAAGACTTCCCACTGTTCCTTAGCTGTTTTACCTGTCAATCTTTCTTTCCAGTCCACCTTGGCTAGTTCCCTTTTTAACTCAAATTAGCCTTCTTCCAGTTGAGTATCTTCACCTTTGATTGTTCCTTATCCCTTTCCATAAGTACTCTGAATCTAATGATGTTGTGATCACTATTGCCCAGGTGCTCTCCTACTGAAACCTGCTCCACTTTCCCCACTTCATTCCCCAGAACTAGATCTAGCACTGCTTCCTTTCTTATTGGGCTGGAAAACATACTGATCAAGAAAGTTGTCCTTTACACATTTCAGGAATCCTTCTCCCTCCTTGTCCTTTATGCAGTTATTTTGCCAGTTTATGTTGGGATAATTATCACCACTCTTATTGGCTTTGCATGTTTCTGAAACCTGCTTGCAAATCTGCTTGTCTGTCTCCTTTCCATTATTTGGTGGTCTATAGTATACCCCTAACAGAGTAACAGCTCCTTTTTTGTTCCTTAACTCTAACCAGATAGGTTCTGTTTTTAGGCCTTCTTGCACCTCGTCCCTTTCTAAGGCTGTAACCATGACTTTAATTAATATTGCCACTTCCCCTCCTTTTTTTCCTTCTTTATCCCTCCTGAATACATTATAGCCAGAAATGTTCAGTTCCCATTCATGCTCTTGTTTGAGCCAAGTCTCCGTTACTGCTGTACATCATATCCAGGAGCATCTAACATTCCCACTCTGAAATGGCTATTAGCATATTATATCCATTGTTGATCAGCCCACTTTAGGAAGGAGTTAAGGTGGTAGAGATGGGGGTAGATGAGCTTTACTGGGATGATACCAGGAATGAGTGGTTTGGCTTATGTGTGAATGGAGATGGGAAGAATTGTAACTTTTTCCTCTGGAAAGAAAAAAAGGTTGAGAGGCGACCTGATGGAGGCCTTTGACATTTTTGAGGGATTCAATGGGGGAGGAATCGATGGGGAGAAATTATTCCCCAGTAACAAAATAAAATTAAAAGAATAGTAATTTGGTTACTCAATCAACGACTGTTTGTGGAACACTGCTGTGTGCAATTGGCTGCTGCATTTTGTTCACTAAATACAGTCAATCCACTTTACAGTATATTCTGTGAAGCATTTTGAGACGTCTCGAAGGCATGATAAGGCTCTATATCAAATGAAAGAATTATTATTAAAGGCGGGTAAATGGAATTGAGATATAGATCAGCCATGATCTAGTAGAATGATGGAACAGGCTCAAAGGGCTGAATGACCAACTCCTGTTCCTAAGATTGCAGTGGCTCATATTTGGATATAACAGAGTGATAACCTTTACCGTTGCAATAACGGTAGGGGAATCCAACAACTGTACGTGTACAGTCTTTTGGAGAAATATTTCATTGGAGCTATAGCAGCTCCTGCTTCTGGCAACTGTCTAACTTTATTGACTTCACTGCCCTGCTAAATATAGCATTTGTCACTTTGACTAGAAACCTGGCAATTACACTCTTGTGAGATCTCCTGTAGGGATTTGGAATTTGTCTGCAACCTGAAACAACAATGACATGTTGGGACCATGACAGCTACTTGCGGAGCTGTGTGACTGCTAATTGGTCCAGGTCCTCACACATAGAGTGCCATAATCCAGCCATCAATTCTCCTGGGTTTCTCATCTTCTCATAACAGGAAGGCACCCGACTTGGTTACAATGCACATTGGGCAGTGTCTCTGATCGATGTCACGACTTCTGTGCCAACCACAACCACAGTAACATTCTTGCCACTGGGTCAGACAGTTGTGTGATCAATCCCTCCGTCGAGAGTTTGTGCTTAAAATGCCATCAATCAGCTGAGATGTTGAATTGTCTCGAGTTCATGTAAATGTTAAAGATCCTGTAAAAATGTTGGTAAAGAAAAGGTGTGCTGACCAACAATCTTCCCAACAAATTTTGATCCAGCACAAATGACTAGGCTACACTTGACAGTAATTGTGAAGTACAGGTAAACCCCACTTAACATTGCCTCGCTTAACATTCTTTCATCATTACATTGTTGACACATTGGGAACATATTTAACGTTGCAACATTTGCTATTACATCGTTCACCAGCGGGTGGAAAGGGGACACAATGGCGTTAGAACCTGGGAGTGAGCCAGGCCGGCAGCGAGAAAGCGAGCCAGGCCGGCAGCGAGTGAGATCAGCCAGGCCAGCAGTGAGTGAGACCAGCAGCGAGTGGGTGAGCCGGGCAGGCAGTCAGGGAGCAAGTATTATGGATTTTATTTGAAAATTTTGACGATAAATGTCCAGACGAACCTAACTCCAGTTTTTACATTCATTCTTATGCGAAAAATATATTCGCTTAAAGTAGTTTTGCTTAAAGTCGCATTTTTCAAGAACCAAACTATGACGTTAAACGGGGTTTACCTGTACTGGTCAGACGGTTCACTGTGATACAGACATTTGATCTGGAGGCACGTATGCCAAACTCACTGACTTGTCCTGATATAATGAGATGCCCAAATTAAACCTAGTCTTGGCCCATTTAAAAAAAAACTGGCACAGAATTGAGGAAGAAATTAAAATTCAGTCATAATTTGGAAGCCAATTTTCCACAGCAATTAGCAGTTTTAATTCATTGGCAAATATAGTCTATGGTGTTGCTGCTTGTGAACACGTGCATCATCACACGGGAAACATGTCGAGCAGGTGCTGTAGTTATTTACAAGTGATTGCTGAAGTTTGCAGCAAGCAACAAGTTACACTAGTTTAGCCCCATCCACATTGGGCATTCCACATCTCAAAGAGATGTGTGTCATTGGGCAAGGTCGAAAGAGAGAGAGGGGAGAGAAGTAAGTGACAACGGAGGTCACCGTTGAAGAAGCTTTTTATAAGAGTTTTGAAGACTCTCCTAAAGGGTAAAATGATTATCCTCCTTACGCCACATCTGGTTCTGGACCAGGACTGCCTTCCTGCACTTTCATCACATTGCCCACCTTTATCCCTTCAAATGCTGCCGAAACTCTCTTTCATGCATTCGTCACCTCCCATCTTGATTTTTCAAATACACTCCTCGTCAGTCACCCCAGCTTCACTGTTAACAAGATCCAAATGATTCAACACTCTGCCATCCATGTCCTCACCCATAATAGGTCCACACCACCATCACCCTTGTTCTTGCCGGGTTTCACTGCCTCCAATATGCACTGTAGCAGAACGGATTGACTTCAAGATCCTCTCTCTCACTTTCAAATCTCTTTACGTCATGGCGCCTCCCTATTTCTCCTATTGCTCACACTCCACTCACTATGCATCGCATTTGCTCAAGTGGCTCGGGTCTTGTGAACATCCCTCATCCACAATTGGCGGCCGTATTTTCAGTCACTGTGCCCCAAATCTCTGGATCACACCATGGTTAAACGTTCTGAAACACTAGCTGTGGATGAGAGCCACTGGAGTCTAACAGGATCTAGTTGGAGGTGGGCAAAGGGTTAAAACGCAGGTGAAATGTTTTCTATTTTTGTTTTACAGGCCGTGGGAAAGCACTGTGTTGTTTTTAATTGCTCAGAAGGTCTAGACTATAAGGTAAGCTTACCTCAGTTATTGTGTCAATATTTATAACCCACCTGGCCCTCCATCACTGATAGAAACTTCAAAACACTGGTACAATGATGCTGGAATCCTTTCATTAAAACCCATAAACACTTTTCAAAGGATGTACACCTCCATCACTCCAGTTCTTGCCAGCCTCCACTAGCTCCCCGCTGTTCAAAATTTTCACTTTCAAAGCTCTACATTCCTTGGCACCTCCCTACACTTCGATCTACTCATGGCCTCAATCCTCCATTCACCACCTTTGCACCTTAGCTCAGCTGGCATGGTCTGCTTTACGTTCCTTGCCTCCTCTGCTCCACAATTGGCAGCTGTACTTTCAGCCACTACCTCCCGAATCTCCAGAGTTTCCTGCCTCAATCCCTTCATCTCGCCCTCTTTGCCCATCTTCAAATTACATCTGAAGACTTTACTCATTGATCATACCTTCAGTCAACTCCGCTCCCTTTTGGGGTTGGTGTCAATTCACATTGCTTCACACAAATTGATTACCGTGTTCATCTACAAAACACACTTTCATTGCACTATAGGGTACATCCTGTGAAGTGCTTTGGGACGTTTTCATGGTGTGAAAGACACTATATCAAATGTAAGGATTACAATTATTATTAAAACATGATTTCTTACTGAGGAAAATAAGTTGTCTGACGTATTTTACGGTAACTGGAACTGATTTACATCACCTGCTGGAACTCTGAAATCAATAACCATGGTAGAAATCTTGATGGATAACAGGAATTCTTATGGAATAATAATAATAATAATCCTTGCATTTGATAAAGCGCCCTCTTGCTCGAGTCCCGACCTGATTGTTCAGCCCTTTGGGACGTCCTCCCGACTTGAAACGCGTTCTATAAATGTAATTTTGTTGTTGTTGTTGTTGTTGATTGCTTGGTAAACAGGGGCATGTGAAATAAGAAAACTTGATTATGAGGTCATTAAGGAAAGCAGGAATAGTAAATAATGCTAATCTATTTTTGGCCTTGAATTTATTCTTAAGAATTCCTGCAAATCTTATCACCACACTTCACCTCCCGACTTATTCCATGACGAGATTCCTTGCCAGGAAATCGCAAATCCCAATTTTGGCAAAAAAACAAAGCCTGTTTTGCTTCGCAAGCCTTTTTATTTTCACTCAGCCTTTTCACGAAAGATTGTTCGAGAATTCTGTAGCCCGATGTTCCAAACAAGTCAAGATTAAACCAGTGTTCGCAAATCAAGTCACAGTTAACTGCTGCGCGCAATTGGATGCCGCGATTCACCTACAAATGTACAGACAATTCACTTTACAGTATATTCTGTGAAGCACTTTGAATAGTCTAGAAGATATGAAAAGCTCCATATCAAATGCATGGAGTTTTATTATTATTACAATAAATATGGTTTGGGAAATTTAAAACCCAGAATCATTATTGCTTTCCTTTCTGGAACTTTCTGTGGAGTCCTGTAGGCTTTTAAATGGAGCATTGGCCTCGCAAGTGAGAGGACCTGGGTTTGATTCCTGGACAGGGTAAAACCTTAGGCAAGTTTTCTTACTCCACACGCCTTCGTTTACTTAGCAGTAAGCAGGAACCTAATTGTTAGTCGATTGATGGTTCACTTTCGAGAGTCATAATCCCCTCCAGAAGTAAATAAATAATAATAATAATACTAATAATAATCCTTGCATTTGATATAGCGCTTTTCACATCTTCTGGACTCTCAAAGCGCTTCACAGAAAATACTGTAAAGTGAATTGACTGTATATTTGTGGGTATACTCTATTTATCTCTCGATCCATGACTGTTTGTGGGACATTGCTGTCTACAATTGGCTATCACAAATATGCAGTGAATTCACTTTATGGTAGATCTGTGAAGCTCTTTGAGACATTTCAACGATGCAATAACGCACTATATCAAATGCACGGAATTATTAACTTTTTGCTCCAGTCCCCACCGCGCCCTTATTGCATGAGCTTCCAGATAGCTGATTCCGCAGTGACTTTGCCTCCCTGATTCCACTTCACCTCCTCGACATTTCCCACCCCAACAAATATATTCCTTAAATTTGGAAACAGCAAAGCGGCCAGCTTGATCATCTATGACTGCAACGTGATCTGCTCAATTAAAAACTAATTTCCATGCATTTTATGAGGAATGAGCGCTAGACCACATACCTATCTCGTGCTGGCAGTTCCACTAATGAGCATTTTCAGCTAGTTTGACCTTTTCATGATTTTTTTCATGTCCCCATCAACACACCCCCACCCTGCTTCTCTCACGCTGTGACACACACCTGCTCTCTTCCTCTCTCCAATGCACTCTTTCTCATTCTCTCTCTCTCTCTCTCTCTCTCACTCATACTGTCTTGTTTAGTCTTTCTCTCTCTCTCTCTTTCACTCCTTTTCCCTTTCTATACAAATGTAATTTTGTTGTTGTGGTTTCAGTCTTTCTAGTTTTCTCTCTCTCATTCTCTCTTTTTCCCTTTTGTTCTCTCTCATTTTGACTCACCCTCCACCACTTTTGGCCTGCTTGCTGCAGATGTTGGGAAAATTCTTCTCCGGAATGGCTCAGTCTGGGGCTTGGTGCTGCTTTGACGAATTCAACCGGATTGACATGGAGGTCCTGTCCGTCACAGCCTCGCAGATCTACACCATTAAAGCAGCCAAAGACAGCGAAGTCATGAGGTGAGCATCGCTCTCCTATAATCGAGGGTATTTAATTATGGGCAACGATGAACCTGTCTGTTTAATTTTACCATTTGATTGACTGCTGACAAGAGAAATAAAGACTAGTGGGAGTGTATGGGACTACTAAGAGCATTGGAACCTTCCCCACCAAGGCTTTACATTTAAATATAGTCACACAGCATTTTGATTCACTTGACAGCTTCATAGCTGAAAGAAGAGTAAGATTACAGGGTAAGGAACCACAGGAGTAGACATGACAGGACAGAGTAGACCATTCTGCACATCAATGGAGATGTCAGCCAGACTCGGTGGGTAGCACTCCCACCTCTGAATCAGAAGCTTGTGGGTTTCAGTCCTGTGTCAGAACTTTGAGCTCACATGTCTCGACTCTAAACATTCCAGTGCAGTGATCAGGGGAGAGGAGGAGAGTTTCGTTCCTGCCATCCTCCTGATTAAATGTTTAAAATATCAACATTTCATCTGCCCGTTCAGGTAGATGTTAAAGATTTCACGGCGATATGCGAAAAGGGAAGGAAAGCCATAAATGTGTTGGCTAACAATCCCCCAGTAAAAAATGGTAATTCACTTCATGGATGTTTGCGGGACATTGGCATTTGCAAATTGGCTACCTCATTTACTTACAAAATCCAGTCACCATACTCTATAATATATCCTATGAAGCGCTTTAGTGTTAACTCTCCCAATGGAGCTCGCTATTGTAATCATTTTCCTGCTCTATCTAAGCCTATAAGTAGAAAATGTCTCTATCTAATGCTGCTTCCTGTGCATGTTTTCTTGCAGATTTATGTTTGAAGGTAGAGAAATCCGTCTCAACATGTCCTGCAATATTTTTGTAACTATGAACCCAGGGTAAGCAGTGCTTTATTCAGAGTCCTTTTACTTTTCGGTTTGCATAAGAACAGAAACATCTTAAAGCACTCAGGAGGAATTACTGAACTGTTTTGTTCGGTTCCAGCTGATTGACTTCAAGGTCCTCACCATCAGCTTTAAAACACTTCCCTATCTCTCTGATTTTCTCTGCTTGAATAACTCAAGCTTGCTGCACATCCCCTGGCCCCTGTGCCAAACAGTCGGTGGCCAGGCCTTCTGTCATTGTTTCACTATCCTTTGGAAATCTCTCCCTTTTACTCCATCTCACCACTTGTCTATCTGTCTTTAAATCCCACCTCAAAAACCTGTAAACAACAACAACAAAATTACATTTGTATAGCGCCTTTCACGTCAGGAGGACGTCCCAAGACGCTGGACAGTTACTGCTTCAGACTCGAGCTGAGGACAGGGGGGTGGGGGAGGACCCATTGCCGATGGGTCCATCGAAGAGGAGAGTCTTGAGGCGAGACTCGATGGAGGCCAGGGAGGGTGCAGGGCGGAGGGACTTCGGGATGCAGTTCCAGAGGTTGCGGGCAGAATGACTGAAGGCTCGCCCGCCAATGGTTGGGCGGGTGGGTCGGGGTATGTGGAGCAGGCCAGAGTCTACTGAACGGAGGGGGCGGGCAGGTTGTAAGGGGACAGGAGGTCATGGATGTAGGGTGGGGTGAGGTTGTGGAGGGCTTTAAATGTGAAGACCAGAATCTTGAATTGGATCCTTTGGATGATGGGGAGCAAATGGAGTTGGGCAAGGATGGGAGAGATGGAGTCACAAATTTTGGAACAGTAGAGGACACAGGCCTCAGAGTTCTGGATTAGCTGCAGCCTGTGGAGGGAAGAATTGGGAAGGCCGACCAGCAAGGCATTTGCATAATCGAGCCCGCATGTAATGATGGCATGGATTAGGGCTTCAGCGGCTTTAGGGATGAGGTAATGGCGGAGTCGGGACATATTGCAGAGGTGTGGAAAGGTAGAGCGAGTCATTGCTTGGATGTGGGGTTGGAAAGACAGTTGAGGGTCGAACAAGACACCTAGGTTCCTGACTGGTTTGGTGAGATTGAGTATGCAACCATGGAAGTTGATGCAGCCAACGCTTGATGCAAGAAGGTGCTGGAGAGAGCCAATCAGTGGGGCCTCGGTCTTGTTGACATTCAACTGTAGAAAGTTAGCTCTCATCCAGGACGATGTCTGACAGACAGTCTGTCAGGACAATGGTCGTCCTGGAATTGAGGGTAGAGGCAGAGAGATAGAGTTGGGTGTCATCTGCATACATGTGGAAGTTAAGCCCATGCCTGCGGATGATGCCAAGTGGGAGCATGTAGATGTTGAACAGTAGGGGGCCGAGGACAGAGCCCTGGGTCCCACCACAGGTGGCAGTGCAGGGGCCGGAAGAGAAACCGTTGGTGGCGACAAAGTGTAGGCGATGGGAGAGGTAGGAGTCGAACCACGCAAGGGCACATCTGCGGAGATTGAGGAGGGAGGAGAGGCAGTGTAGGAGGATGGAATAGTCGACAATGTCGAAGGCGGTGGAGAGGTCGAGAAGAACAAGGAGGCAGAGAGAGCCCTGGTCACAGATGTTAAGAATGTCGTTAGAGACTTTGACCAGGGTCTGTCTCGGTGCTGTGGGCAGCCATAATGCGCACGCTGTGACAGAGTAGGTGGCGGGGGTCAGTGAGGCATGGTCAGCCCGCTGGGCTGGTGTAAAGTCCTGTAACTTAGTGGTTAGAGCCACTGGGTTTGATTCCCGGGCAGGGCAAAATATTCGGCAAGTTTTCATATTCCACCTGCCCCTGTTTACCTGGCAGTAAATAAGAACCCAGTTTGTTAATCGATTGGTGGATCGTTTTTCCAGTGTTAATAATCTTCGCTTGCAACTAAAGGATCCAATGTGATGCACAATGTACAACAGTGCCACCTTGACTTGAGCATCCAGTCTAACTGCAGCGAAAAACACAAAGTTAATAATAACTCATGAACCATAGGAGATACCCCAAAACAAACAAGCCTACGTCACACCCAGGTGCACGGCCTTTCTATTGAGGTATAAATCATGTCTCTACGTCAATCAGTTATTGAGATCCTTCTTGAAGTGCAGCCAGACATTGTCTTTTTTATTAGTATACTGTAGATCAAAATAAAAAGATGGACTTCACTCCACTTCACCGTACAGTAATTACCTGTGACCAGTTATCTGCACGCCACTTATCCATGTGTCACAAAATAGCAACAAAAAGTTTCATTGTGCGCATGTGCAAATTCGGTTGGTAAGCATACAAATTGTTTGCATGTATCAATATTGCACATGCACAAAAATGTGCAGCAGTCAAAGCCACATTTTACATTTACAGTTCTATTATGGAGTGCAGGCAGAGGCGCATATACAAATATGTGAGTGAGGTAGTGACAGCGGCAGAAGAGAGGATGAAAGCAGAGGGAGGAAGAAAGAAGAAAAAAATGAGAAGTGAAGTATTATAGTACAGGTCATCCCCTCCCTCCTAAGAACTCCCTAATCTCCGACTTCCCCCTTTGCCTTTTAGTAGTTCCTTTTGCCTCTTTACTTCCTTGTAACACCAGAAGCAATGGACACAAGAGAGAGAACTGAAAGTATGCGAGAGAGAAGAGTGCATGACAGAAAAGTGAGAGAAGTGAGTGAAAGACAGCTTAGAATTTTAGGTCATAGGCACAAACCACCTTCTGTTTTCAAAGTGTAATAGCGCCTTTAATATCCATTTGACGTACAAACACAGTTTAACGTCTACCCTGAAGTTTGGCACCTCTGAGAATGCTGCATTGGAATGTCAGTACCGACTCTGAGATCAAAGTCTCCTATGCTTTTCTTGAAAGTACCAACTTCTGATTTGGAGAGTGAGCAACTGAGCCAATTTGGCAGTATACAGCAATGGAAGTCTCTAGTGTAAACACGGTACAGTATGTTATACACATGTTGGAACAGAGCTGTAGATGTTTGAAGATAGAACTAGCTATCACAGTGAGGGAGAAGCCATTTTTGTAGGATATGTCCATGTCAGGTTCTGCTGCGTATACAAAGAGAAAACCTGGCAGCATAATGATAACTGATGGAGTGTATGATGGCATCTTGTTCCTCATTAGATAGATTTGGTATTCTTTACCATTGATGGTACTTTTTTTTGTAAAATAGGCTTTTCCTTTTTTGGAAAAAAAACTGATGCTGATTTTTTTTCCGGCCTTTTTCCTTCGTTTACTTCTCTTCCATCACATGCACACAACTTATTGGCTGCCACATTTGCCCAAAAAATACACCCATTCAATCCACTTTACAGTGTATCCTGTGAATTGCTTTGAGAACTCCTAATGACAATGTGATACAGTGCTATATCAAATGGAAGGAATATTATTACAGCGTTTAAACATCTCAAATTTCTGAACAAATGCAGCATGTTGCTCACATTGAGGGCTATCAAACAGCTGTGACCTGAATGATCAATTTATGAGGATTGTTGGTGAGGACATTAGAGGAAATTCTCATCTCTTTTCCCATCTCTTTTCACAATATCTTTAATGTCCACCCGAACAAGCAGATGGGAGCTGAATTTAGCATCTCATCTAAACGATTGTGCTTCTGACAATGCAGAGCTCCCCTCAATACTGTACTGGAGTGTTAACTTAGACCCGTGGTTTCCAAACTGTGGGGTGCGCCTCCCTCGTGGGGCACGTACCGTTGGCTGCGGGGGCGTGGAGCTTTAGAGTCTCGAGTCCCTGAGAGCATGCGGAGCCGAGGTGGTGCTGAGGACCTAAGTGTGTGGAGCTGAATGTGAAGGAGGGGGGTGGGGGGGGGCAATGAAAACGTTGCTGAGTTAGTGGGGGTACCACTATTCAAAGTTTGGAAAAGCCACTGGCTTAGACTGAGCTCAAAGCCCTAATGTGGGGCTTAAACTTGAAATCTCCTGATCCAGAGGTGAAATCTGAATTGTCAACTGAGCCAAGTTTCCTTCATGCACCTGTAAATTTGTGTGTAGAGGCAATTAGGGGAATTCTTATTTGATCCTGTCGAATTTGCAGTATTTCTGCATTGCACAAGTGAGTTTTGTTCTTGGTTACCTGAGTGTCACATGGAAACCTGTTACCTTGCTTAAGAGTATCGAAACCAAGCTGAAATTTCCATGTATTCCCATCTACACATGGAAGTCTCAGCGATAGACTGTTGAAATAGAATGTGCACTCTCTCCCTGGAGAGACGCTTACCTAATTACAGAAAGTATTAGGCACAGATTGGCAAGAGCCAAGGCTTGGGGTCCCTAGAGTGCACTTGCTATCCAGCAAGCTTTCTTGCTGCTTGTGCAGCTAGGACCACCCTACTTGTTAGGGCTTTGGCTTGCAGGGTTAACAAGAGCTGAGCGGGATGACTTCCTGCCCCCAGTGACTGGTCTGCCATTCCATCGCCTGCCAATGATTCAGGTGGGCTGTGCGGCTATCAGCAGAACCCAGGAATACTGTGGACCCGTCTGGCTCAGGAACTGGTCTACCGAGACCGCCACGGAGAGCTTACTCGATTCTGACATTCCATTGCAAAGCATGTCACCTTGAAGCTAGTTCAGCTCTAAGGAGACCCCACTTAGTGAGGAAACAGAATTTACTATATTCTATGGTCTTTCACAGGCATCAAAAGGTAACCCATGACTTCTCTTCAGTCTTGTTTCTTTGGGCTCTGTGGTCAGCTGTTGATTTACTCCTTTTTTATTAAACAGCAAATCCTCCCAAGCGCTGCTGAGGTAGGAAGCCTTTGATGTTGCCAGCTACACATTTTCGTACCTCTAGTATTTTTAAGTCTTTTAGCATTAAAATTTTGAACCAAAACCACTTTCCTAAAGCCTAATTATCTTCCTTCTGCTCAATTGGTATCTCGCAGGATAGATGTCAGCTCATTTCCTGATAGTGAATAGCTGTCGTTATGCTCATTCTGCATTAGGGATTATGACTTCAAAGTAACACTTTCTGCTATTATCCTGTTGCAGAGGGTATAGCACACAATTTATTTAGTATTACACCCCGATGTGTGCATGTGCTTTGCTGGTGAGATTAGATTTGAAGAACAATCAATCAAAAAGGTCTGTGACGTAATTTACTTATTAAGTGACAAATGTCAGGGCTTTCCAATGTCGTGCTTCGGTTTCTATAGGAACCAAAAAAAATTCTCATTTTGTGTTGAGAACCATGAAAAATTGTTCAAGAATGAGCTCTCAAATGAAAAATCTCTCTCAATCTCTGGTTCTCCCTCACTGGAGCTACAAAGGAGAGGGATTTGGGGCAACTCACCAAAATCTCCATTCACCCTGACTGTTAATCGTTTTCTTATGTGTTGCAATAAAGATTTCTAATCCTTGGAGGTCACTGAGCCTCACATTTGGATAGAGACCCCTGTTGCAAGTCATCATTTGGAATCATCTGTGCAAACTTGTGCAGACTTCCTCCAAAAGGACCTTAGTCAATTAGGCAGAACAAGAATAAATATTCTAAGACCTTGGACTCCAGGTTAAGAACATAAGAATTAGGAGCAGGAGTAGGCCATTCGGCCCCTCGAGCCTGCCCCGCCATTCAATAAGATAACGGCTGATCTTCTATTCTAACTCCACCTACCCGCCTTATCCCTTAATCCCTTTATCCACAAGAAATCTAGAAGGTTATGATGAAACACTCACTAAGCTTGTTTTCATTGAAGAAAAGATTGAGCAAGGACAAAACCCACTTGGTTTTTTTTCGAAAAAAAGAACTTTTACACCTATAACATCAAATGACTCACGTGTTTTATAGTGATTATTACATCACCTCCTCCCTCGTCTGGCTCCACTGTTAAATGCTCTGAGATGCTGCATAAATATAAATACAGGTTGTCATAATTATTCTCAAGTGTAATGACTAGATTTTGTAAACACTCTAATCCAGACTTGGACCTTTACCATAGCCCAAGATAATTTAGGTTTTGGGATTTCCAAGTCTCACTTTGCTCAGTAAACACCAGCCTGCTTCATGTTTCTCCACCATGTCTGCCCCACTATTGGTAAATAGGCTTTCAGCCATTCTCTCCTCATTCTATGGACCTGCAGCCCTTCCCTCATTCAAGTCTCGTCCCAAAACATACCTCTTCGACCATGCTTTTAGTCAACTTTCCCTTCCCTCCCCTTGGCTTCTATCCTGATCTTGACTGCTCATTGTCAAACACTCTGAGCCGCCAGCCTAAATTAAAGGGTATATATAATTGCAGGACTGAGACACTAAGATTCGCCTTGATAAACTGATGGATATAAAAAGTTTTATAGGAATGACAGTAGAGAAGGAAGCCATCATGCTGGTGCCAAATACCCCAATGTAGTTACCATACTCCAATTCCAATTCCTTGCTCTTTCCTTATACCCACTACCTTTCTGATCTTCTCTTTCCCCATTCCAATATTCAGTGCTGACACACCAATTCAAAACATTGTTTCTAACCTCCTCCTTAAATCTTCCTGTGGGAATCCTGAGTTGATTTCCTGTTTTCATTTTATTCTGTTATTCATTATCTTATAGGTTTATACAGCAGAAGGTTTGGATTTAATGTGCACTTGTGTTGCAGGTATGCTGGTCGGGTGGAACTCCCAGACAACCTGAAGTCTCTGTTCCGGCCTGTGGCAATGGTGGTTCCTGATTACCAGCTAATAGCAGAAATCATGCTTTTCTCTGAGGGATTTAACTTTGCCAAATCTCTGTCAGGCAAGATCGTCAATCTGTACCAGCTGGCTATGAAACAGTTATCTCAACAAGTAAGAGACAGCACAAATTCACAGAATTATCACTAGTAATGTTGTATTTACAGTGTGTTTTTTAGATTATAGATCTCTAAAGTATCATTATAATAATTAATAATGGTGATTTTTCCATTTGATATTCCATTTGAGAGGAAGTACTAAAATGGTTGACGGCACTCAAGGTAGATAAGGTGCCTGGTCCGGATGGGATGCATCCTAGGTTACTACGGGAAGTACGGTTGCAAATAGCAAGAGATTCTGGCCACAATCTTTCAAACTTCGTTGGACATAGGGTTGGTGCCAGAGGACTGGAAGATTGCTAACGTTACTCCCCTGTACAAGAAGGGGCAGAAGGACAAACCTGGGAACTACAGGCCAATCAGTAGTGGGGAAACTTCTAGAGTCTATTATCAGGAACAAGATAGATCTTCACTTAGAAAGATATAGGTTAATAAAGGACAGGCAGCACGGATTTGCTAAAGGCAAATTTTGCCTGACAAATCTGCTGGAAGTTTTTGATGAGGGAATGGAATGGGTGGATGAGGGTAGTGCAGTTGATTTAGTTTTACGGACTTTCAAAAGGCATTTGACAAAGTGCCACATGAGAGGCTTATAAAGAAAATAAAGGTCCACGGCGTAAAAGCATGAATCCAGAACTGGCTGGGAGACAGAAAGCACAGAGTTGCTTTTCTGACTGAAGGGAAGTGTACAGTGGCGTCCCCCAGGGATCGGTATTGGGACCACTGCTCTTTTTAATTTATATTAATGATCTGAACTTGGGTATAGGGAGTACCATTTCGAAATTTGCAGATAACACAAAATTAGGAAAAATAGCAAATAGTGAGGAGGATAGTAGTCATCTGCAAGAAGATATAGACCGAATGGTAAAATGGACAGACACATGGCAGATGAAGTTTAATGTAGAGAAATATGAGGTGATGCATTTTGGGAGGAGAAATGAGGGGAGGCAATATGGGCTAGGTAATACAATTTTAAGGGGTGTGAAGGAACAGAGAGACCTGGGAGTTTGTGCGAGTGATTCTTTGAAGGTAGCAGGACAGGTAGACAAGGCTATCAAAAAAGCATATGGGATACTAGGCTTTATAAATAGGGGCATAGAGTACAAAAGTCAGGAAGTTCTGACTAAACTCTATAAAACTTTGGTTAGGCTTTAGCTAGAGTACTGTGTACAATTCTGGTCGCCATTCTTTAGGGAGGATGTTAAGGCATTGGAAAGGGTGCAGAGGAGATTTACTAGGATGGTACCAGGATTGAGGGACTTCAGCTATGAGAAAAGGCTAGAGAGGCTAGGTTTATTCTCATTGGAACAAAGAAGGTTGCAAGGAGACCTAATAGAGGTTTTTAAGATCATAAGGGTATTTGACAGAGTAGATAGGGAAAAACTGTTTCCACTGGTGGGCGTATCTGTGACTTGTGGTCACAGATTTAAAATAGTTTCAAAAAGAAGCAGAGGGAAGCTGAGGAGAAATGTTTTCACTCAACGAGTTGTTCGAATCTGGAATGCATTGCCTGAAAAGGTGGTGGAGGCCGATTCGATAACAACTTTTAAAAGAGAGGTAGACATTTATTTGGGGCGGACGGGTTTGCGAGGTTATGGGGAGAGAGCTGGTGAGTGGGATTGAATTGCTGTTTTTAAAGAGCTGGCACAGACTCGATAGGCCGAATGTCCTTCTTTTGTGCCGCAAGATTCTATGCTTCTATGATTCTCTATAGTGCATCATCGCATTGTCGAGACGTCTCAAAGCACATCAGAGGATATAAGATAAAATGGTGTGACTGTATATTTTGTGGGCAGCAGGAACTTGATTTAACATCTCATCTGCAGGATCCTAAAAATAATGAGCTCAAATGATTTTACAACAACGACTTGCATAGGACTTGTATAGCCCCTTTCACTCTTGGTAACAGCTAGAGCACCTTATTTTAAACGTTATTATACAGATTTACAGTGATTGATGCAATAACGTGTGGATTCTGAGATGCTACCCTGCCTGGAGAGCGCTATATAAGTGCAAGTTGTTGTCACAATTCATGGTGGCAATCATAAAATACTTCTAATTAATGTGTCAATGCACTGCTGTTCCAGTGAAAATTATTTATGCCCCAGTGTCTTAATGATCCTTCAATGCATGGTATTGATTCTACAATGCACGTTATTGGTGTTCCAACACATGATCATGGTGCTCCATGCACAAGAATGAAGCATGTATAGGCTTCAGATTCCTTCAGGTGAGACTTTAAACCGAGTTCCCATCTGTCATCCAAGTGGACATTAAAGATCCCATGGTACTATTTGAAAAGAAAAGGGAATTTATCTCGCTATCCTGGCCAATTGTCCTCCAAATAAGATGGTGACACAATTCACAGCTGATTGTGGGACATTGCTGTGCACAAATTAACTTCTGCATTCGCCCACAAATCTAGTCAATTCCCATTAAAGTATATCTCAAAAGATGTGGTAAAGCATCAAATGCAAAGATTATTATTATGATAGTAGCATGGATAGCCAAAATAATTATTAAGGTGTATTGTGACAGTTCAAATTAAAGCACTCATCATATGGTACTTCAGACGAATAATTCAGAACTATCTCACTTACAGTACCCGATCTATAGACACAAAAACACTGACAATATTGAAAATGGCAAACCCTGTTAAAAGCACTCTACAAATGGCAGGTGATTTTAAGATGTATAACAGTGAATTTAGGTAGAAACATTCTACATCTCAATCCATTGATTCAAATTAAACCTTCCCAATATTCTATTTTCCTTCTCAACTTGCATCACTTTCCCTTGCTGCTACTTCAGACTTACTGTAAAGAATCCTAGAGAATCATGATGGGGACAGTGGTTGGTGGAAACATGGAATGATCCGTTTGGTTTCGATACTCTTTAGCACGGTGATGGGTTTCCGCATATTTCAGACAATGGCTGACCAAAACAAATTGTTGAAAATAGTGAATTGATAGAAGCAGATGCATTGAATGTAATCTTGAAACTTCTCATCAAGGTCGTTGTACACCATTCACGAGTACTGTTAATATCCCCTTTTTGTATAATAATAATAATAGTCCTTACATTTGATATAGCACAGTATCACATCATTGAGACATCTAAAAGCACTTTACAGGATATACTGTAAAATTATTTTACTGTATACTTTGTGGTCAAAGTATTTGATGCACGGTACATATATGGATTGGATGACTCAGAGAAGTGGAGGAGACAGATTGTGTGAACTGCTTAAATCTGACTTTACCTATCTGTTTATCTTCTCTGTTCTGAGCTTGCGACTGTGCTCTTGTTCAGGAAGAGGCATGGAGTAAGTGAGGCATTGCTGTGACATTTAAAAGATATCTCTGGCTTTGCTTCTCTTATCAGTCATTCTCCGTCAATCCCAAACCACAGCCAAGAACCTGCTCATCAATGTGTTACTTCAGTTGGACTGACTCCAGCAGTCCACAGACAGCCATCATTCTCCAGCACTGTTAGAATCTCTGTGCTAGATTGTTGCTGGATCCGTACCAGCTGTTTGTGTTAGAATCATGTGAGATGTACAGCAGAGAAATAAATTGTGCAGCTTGTCATATTTATGCTGGTGCTCATTCCCTCAATGAGGCAATCTACTCGAATCCCGTTCTCCTGCCTCTTTTCCTGTTCCTTTTCATATTATTTTTCCTCAAGTGTTTATTCAATTCCCTTGAAAAATCCCTTGACACCCTGAGAAAGTCACCCCCCCCACTTTCGGAAGGTGACCCAATGTGCACCATACACTCACATGTTTATTGCACATACATTTTCCGGACACTCTGTGGAGTCCTGTAGCTCAGTGGTTAGAGCACTCGTCTTACAAGCATGAGACCCATGTTCGATTCCAGGCAGGTCCGGGCAAAACCTTGGGCAATTTTCCTTACTCTATGCGCCTAATAATAATCCCTCCCCCCAAAAAAACAATAACAAAATTGTCATTTCAATCCATGACTGTTTGAGGGACACTGCTGTGCGCAATTAGCTGCCACGTTTCGCCCACAAATATACAGTCAAATTCACTTTACAGTATATTCTGTGAAGCACTTTGAAACGTCTAGAAGACGTGAAAAGCGCTATATCAAATGCAAGAATTATATAGAGTAGTATTATTATTATTAGATGTTGAGTGTCCTTCTGTACTTTTACGCTTTTTTTTACAAACGTCTTGGGTGCACTTGTGGGCTATCCGGTGTGTGCGTCCTGACTGGTCTGAACAGGATCGTTTCCTGCTGGGTTCAGGCCCCATCTGTCCTTTTCCTCGATTGATCCAAAATTCAGCTTGTCCTTCAGTAAATAGTCCCTGATCCTAGCATGCACGGACCTGAGACACGCTCTCACCATCCCCTCGTTCTGCCAGAAGAGCACCTGTGCATGGTAGGAGTGCGGGGGTCAGATTATGTTTAATGTGTTTTTGTGTGTGCATTGCAAGGGTATGTGTGAACAAAAATGCTCCGAGATGCTGTCCCACTTGATAGGTGTAACATATAAATACTAATTATTGTTGTATATCTCTCCTCTGCCTTTCGGCTAAGATCAAGTAGGATCTATTCCTACGAGTTACTCCTTGATCTAGCAGATGCCAGAAAACTTCTTTCGCTGAGATGAGAGTAGGCCTTGCATCACTCACAAATTTATAGAAAAAACATGCCTGATGGAATAGAGATCAGTGTTGTCATTAGTATAATATATTTATTTCTTGTAAAAGTGCCAGCTTCACATCATTATTTGCAATAAACCTGAGACACTTACTGGGATTTAAGGGGGATGAACGTACAGAGAGATCTGGGTGTTCAAGTAAGCGAATCATTAAAGGTAGCAGGGCAGGTAGATAAGGCAGTAAAAAAAGGCATTTGGTGTACTGAGCTTTATTAGTAGGGGCATAGTGTATAAGAGTAGGGAGGTTATGGTTAATCTATACAAAACACTGGTTAGGCCTCAGCTGGAGTACTGCGTCCAGTTCTGGGCACTTTATTTCAGGAAGGACATTAAGGCACTGGAAAGGGTGCAGAGGAGATTCATGAGAATGATACCAGGAATGGGGAACCTTAGCTATGAGGACAGACTGGAGAAGTTAGGACTTTTCCCATTAGAGCAGAGAAGGTTACGCGGGGACCTGATAGAGGTCTTCAAGATCATGAAAGGTTTTGACAGGCTAGATAGGGAAAAGTTGTTTCCGCTGGTAGGTGTGTCTGTGACCCGTGGTCACAGTCTTAAGATATCTACCAAAAGAAGCAGAGGGGAGGTTAGAAGAAATTTTTTTACTCAGCAAGTTGTTCGAATTTGGAATGATCTGCCTGAAAGGGTAGTGAGGTCCGATTCGATAGCAGCTTTTAAGAGAGAACTAGATAGGTATCTGGGGAAGATGGGTTTGCAGGGTTATGGGGAGAAAGCTGGTGATTGGGGTTAATGAAAGTGACGTGCTCGGTCAAAGAGCCGGCACAGACTCGATGGGCCGAATGGCCTCCTTCTGTGCCAAAACATTCTACAATTCTATGATTCTATGATTTACTCTCTCCTTTAGGACCATTATGACTTTGGATTGCGAGCCATCAAGTATATTCTCGTAATGGCTGGGCAGAAGAAGAGATCAACCAAATCAAAGTGAGTGCATGTCACAGAGAGAGCTTACATTACACAGCATGAGTATGTGCATCCTGTTTGCCTTGCTTACTGGTGGCTCACACTATTTGGGTATGTTGAGCGACACAGTGAGAGAGTGTTTCACAGAGTCTGTTTGTATCCTGCTTGCCTTATTTATGGTTACCTCACAGTGTTGTGACTCAGTGAGTCACGAGATAACTAATGCCCCAAGATCTCTTTCATCATCCCCCTTGGGAGTGTGTGCACCACTATTTTTACTGCTTATTTGCAATTATCTGCAATGAATATCATTTGGCAGTTATCAGCCTAGGTAGGTCCCCAGGTGAGATCTCCTTGTAAGATTTTGCCTAAACCCGCTGATTCCACATGCCTCCTAGCTTGGTGCATTCTGGAGTTCAGTGGCACATTGCAGCTAAAGCAGAAATAGACACAGAAAGTGCAACCTGATGTATGATTTGCTGCAACACTACTAATGTGGGGAGAACTAATGTGAATGTGAATGAATTATATATAGGTATGTATCTGGCTGCTTTCGTGAAAACATAGTCATTCATTCTTCTGAATGACTGGAGCAGTAATGCACTGAACATAACTTGTATATTTCATTTAAGCCTTCTGTCTGCTGAAAATGTGGCTTTTGTGTTCCACCCACAAAATAGTCATTACACTTTACAGTGCATTCTGTGAAGCACCCTGAGATGCCTCAACAAAGTGACAATGCGCTTTATCAAATACAAGTATTATTATGTACAATATATTATCTATTTTAGCCAAGAATCTGAGATCCTTCCACCATGTATCCTGGAAAGATCCTGGAAGAATCTTTTTCGGCTAAATGTCTCGTATAATCATCTCACCATTGTTCAGATCACTTTTAAATCATTACTTTCACAGGGAGTGAATGTCTCAAAATGCTTCACACAGCTGAAAATACACCTGAGCTGAATAAATGAGATGCTTTCTAGAGCATTGTGCCTCTTTTTGAATAGTGCCATTGGATCTTTAACGTTTTCTTATTTAAGTGGACATTAAAGATCCCATGGCACTATTCGAAAAGAGAAGAGAGTTTCTCGCAGTGTCCTGGCCATCAATCCCCCAATTAAAAATAATTGGTCACTCACTGCATTGTTGTTTGGGGGCATTGCTGTGTATAACTGTCTGTCTCGTTTTGCCCATTAAATAGTCATTCGACTTTACAGTGTATCTTGTGAAGTTCTTTGAGACGTGTTAATCATGTAATAAGATGCCATATCAAATGCATCGATCGTAGTAGGATCGTATGTGATATTGTTATTGGCCTTTATATGAAAAGGCCAATTGAATGACGATGTCTAATAGAATTGATTGCGGTAGTTCCTCACTCCAGCTGAGAAAAGGTGAAGAATGCTGTCATTAGTTGTTGAAAGCACTTCCTACCGGGGAAAGAAAATTATCTTTATTGAATCGTTCCAATTGCTCAGGATGCTTCACAGCTTTCATAGTTAACAGTGTTGATCCAGGCAAATTGACGAATGTAGCAGAATTCAGACAGCACGGTTGTAAGTTATAAATTAGCATGTTCAAAGGGAGGAAGAAAGGCCGCCAAACCCTGCTTCTCAAAAGGTAATAGATGTGGGGAAGAATTACCAGGGAAGGCCTTTATTGAAGCAGTCATTAAGCAGTCAAAGCAATTTTAGGTTTGTTATCACAAATTAGTGGTTGGGCTTTCTGCCCCCACCCTCTGGAGCTCCATCCTACAGTTCCTTTGCCTTGACTCCTCCCTTGCCTCCTTCAAAGGCCTATCTCAAGACCCTCCTCTTCAGCCAGGCTTTCAATCAACCTTCTAGCTGTAACCTCCCTTCCCTCCATCCATCCCTAATCCCAATCCCAGCTCAGGTCCAAATCCCTAACTGTTCAGCACATTGGGATGTCCTCTCGACGTGAAAGGTGCTATATAACAACAACTTGGATTTATATAATGCTCTCCACGCCGGACAGAGTCTCAGAACGCTTCACAATAATAGATCCCGGGACCGAGCCAGGGGCAGGGGGGAAAAGGTGACATATACTTGTAATTTTATATAAATGTTGCTGCCTTAGTGCACAGAGAGCCTAAACCCAGAAAGTAACCTCTATCCTATTTAACATGTATAAGCTTTCTCTTGAGACATCTCTTCAAGGTTAAAGAGGCTTAATTTTGATGACAGAGAAGGCACGTTGAAACAATTTTCTTACCAGTGCTCTAAAGGTGTTAACACAAAGATATTTGTGAATGTTACTGTTGGGCTTCTATCCTGTGAGTTTCATTTCATTTTCACCTTTCTGTTTTCACCAACACGTTTTCACGCCACAGTTTTAACTTTTATTAACACAATTTTGTTTCGCTTGTTCTTTGTTTAGCAACAGCAGCAAATCCCTCACTCAGCAGGAGGAATCATACATCCTGATCAATGCACTGAATGCTACCAATCTTCCCACGTTTGTGGCTGAAGATGTGCCTTTGTTCGAGAGGATTCTCGCTGACTTATTCCCAGGAGTGACACCCCCCAAAGAGGATACCTACCTCCTAAAGGTACCTAAAGCTGTGGTATTATTATCATTCATATTATTACTGTATTATTATTATTATTGCATTTGTACAGCTACTGCCTTTCCAGGAAAATAGTCTCTCAAATGCTTGACAAGTTCGGGAGGAAATAAGAGTTTCACAGATGTTGCCTAACTTTCAAAGTGGAATAGATTTGAGCAGGTAATAAGAGATAGAGAGGCCAATGAGTTTTGGAAGAGAATTCCAGAGGACAGGGCACAGTGGCTGAAGGCTTGGTTACTGATAAGGGAGTGTACAGTAGACCGGAGTAAGAAGAATTCAGACTGGAAGAGGTTGAATAAGTAGTGAGGGGTAAAACTGTGGAGATACTTGGAGACAATAAGGATCTCTAACTCTATCCTCTGAGATGGATTCTTGCTGACTTATTCCCAGAAGTGACACCCCCCAAAGAGGATACTTTTTGACCACGCCTTCAGTCACCATTTTCCCCCTGCCCCTGGCTCGGGCCCAGGATCTGTTATTGTGAAGCGCTCTGAGACGTCTTCCGGCGTAGAGGGCAATATATAAATCAAAGTTGTTGTTGTTATATCTTCTGTGTGATGGGAAGCCAGTGGAGTTGGGTGAGGATGGGGATGATAGGGTCACAGAGTCTGGTGCAAGAGAAGATACGGGTTGCAGAGTTCTGGATGATCTGCGGCCTACACAGGGAGGAGTTGGGGAGGTGTACAAGCAGGGAGTTTGTATAGTCAAACGTTGATGTTATGAATGTGTGTATGAGAGTTTCAGTGACTTGCGATGTGCGACAACATCAGATCCGGGCAACGTTGTGGAGGTGAGGAAAGGCAGCAAAGGTCATGGCATGGATGTGGGGTAGAAAGAATATTTGACGGTCAAACAAGATGAGAAATGTTTGGACAGGCTTAGTGAGGTGTAGTGTGCTTCCATGGATGCTGTCAGTGCCTGATGTGTGCAGGCTTTGACAGGAGCTAATCAGGCCTCAGTCTTGTTGGCGTTCAACTGAAGAAAGTTATCTCTCATCCAGGATTTGATGTCTGACAGATATTCTGTCAGGCCAGCAGTGGTGTTGGAGTTGAGGGTGGAGGCAGAGAGATTGAGTTGGCTGTCATTCGCATACATATGGAAGTTGTCCCTATGTCTGCAGATGATATCACTGAGACAGAGCATATAGATTCTGAAAAGGAGAGAACCAAGGATGTAGCTCTGAGGAATGCCACACGAGACGATTTGGGGGCTAGAGGAGAAACCATTTGTGGAGATCAAGCGGAGACGGTGTCAGAGGGTGGATCAAGAATCAAACCATGAAGGTTATGGTAAGAGGAGAAGGAGTGGAGGAGGATAAATTGGTCAACGGTTTCAAAGGCATCAGGTTGGAGGCAGAAGCAGCCTTGGTCACAGATGGACAAAGTATCATTTGTCACTCAACCAAAGCTGTTCACCAGGGTGTGTGTGGCTTTGCTAAGCTACAGAAACAGTCACTAAACTTATCTGTAATTACTGTACTCTAAATTGATTTTGGCATGTTTTGATATGCTGTAAAGATGCATTTTTTTCTTACTTGTATCAGACTGCATGGAATTAGTAGTCTCACAGCAAAGTTTCATAAAAATGTCTCATAATAGTAAACTTTTACTTGCTATATTTGTAAATATGTAGTGGGCCTGATATCTACACTGATTTGACCCCCCTACTATGTATATGAAAACGGTGTGGATATCATATCTTGTTCTTCTGTAAATCTCTCCCTCTCTTTTTGTTTTGCCCTTTTGACTGAGATTGTGAGTTTTTGTCACTGCTGCTCTACCAACAACGACATTACATTTATATTGCACACTTCACATCAGAAGGACATCTTGTATGAGTGTTTGTGTGTATGTCTCTTTCTCTGAATCACTATCCGTGCACTTTATCTAAATCACATGTTCATCTCATGTTGCTCTGGTCAAGTTGTGAGCCTGGTCACACTAGTGCCTGATTTAAAAAACTAATTCCAACATCACAACCTGACTTTATTTACTTCAGCAATTAACTCCCGATTCAGATAATGGCACAGGCGATTATCTGGTGTGTGGATCAATGATATTATAATAAAAATAATCCTTGCATTTGATATAATGCCTTATCACGTCTTTGAGACGTCTCAAAGCGCTTCACAGAATATACTTTAAAATGAACTGACTGTATATTTTGTGGGCGAATTGCTTCAGCCGATAGTGTACAGCAGTGTCCCACAAACAGTTGTGGATTGAGTGAACATTTTTTTTGAAGGAATATTACTCCCGGGAAAAGTGATCCGCTAATTGACCAACAACCGGGTGCCTACATATGGCTGGGTAAAAAGAGGCATACGGAATAAGTGCACCAAACATTTCACCGGGAATCGATCCCGGGTCTCTTGCTTGCGAAGTGAGCGCTCCAACCCACTGAGCCACAGGACTCCACTATATATTATTGTTACTGAATTGTTTTCACAACTGTTCATGTGTAATTTTATAACACAGCACCTTATGCTTCTCTTGTTCACTATAGAAAGCAATATCTACTGTAACCGATGTCATGGGCTTGCAGCACTGGCCAAGTCAAATGGAGAAGATCCTACAATTCCACAACCAGCTTCTGGTAAGATGGGTGTAATTTCACATGGCTAAAGAAACCAGCATTTCCAGCTCTAAGATTATGAAGGTTACAGTGCACAGAACTGTAGCTGCTCCATGTGCTTGTAACCCCTTAGAGAGCTCTGTCCATTTGATTATTATTGTGCTCTTGTGGGTTGGGGAAAACATAGACAGTTATCAAGTTCCATAATAAAACAATAACAAATTACATTTGTATAGCACCTTTCATGTCAGGAGAACATCCCAATAATCCTTGCATTGAATAATCTTTGCAGTTGATAAAGCTGTTCACGTCTTTTATCAAGGGTGTGGAGTGAGGAAACTTGCCCCAGGTTTTGCCCTGCCGGGAATCGAACCCAGGTCTCTTGCTTGCGAGGCAAGTGTTCTGCCACTGAGCTATAGGACTCCACTAGACAATTAAGAACCTGCACTCGAGCTGTGGGTTGGGATCAGGAGAGGTGGTGGACAAGGAGGATGGGGATAGGAGCAAAGGAATAAAGAGGAGGGTCTTGAAGAGGCAAGTGAGGAACAATAATTTCTTAATAAATTGGTCACTTCAATCTACGATTGTTTGTACGATACTGCTGTAGGCAATTAGCCGCCACATTTTGCCCACAAATTATACAACCCTAACCCACGGGTCCAAGAATCCAAGAATAATCAGAGAGCAACAGAACTCCTTTAAATAGATGTGAAGAGCCATTGAAGAAATAAAGCCAGCAGCTATATTTTTATATGTAAAAATCCTCAAAGCCGAATGGAAGCAGTGCTCACAAGAACAAGGAACGATGAGCTGATGCTTTATTTATGCTTGGCAGCTGTGACTTAAATTACGTTTTTATTAGCTGAGAGAAAGTTTCACAGTTTCTTTAACGCGGTTGCTTGTCAAGCACGGGAGGGTGCATGACCACAATCAGAACTCGCTGGTCTAGATTGCAGCAGGTTCCATGTGTATGTGGGGAGCTTATGTGCGGCATTCTTACTGAAGTGAGAAACCACTGAGCAGAATGAACATATTTTGTTTTGCTTATAGTCTGGTCTGAAACAGAGATATCAATGCCAATCTACATGGTTTTAACTAGTCAGACTCCATCAGTACCCTAATGCACATTCTGGGGTCCCCAAGCCTTGGCCCTTGCCAACCTGCAGCTAATACTTTCCGGAATTAGGTAAGGAGGATATGTCCCTCATGGGAGAGTGTATTCCATTCCAACAATCTAATCTCTGGGATTTTCATGTTGTAGGTGGGATCAGTGGAATTCTCAGTTTGGTTTGGATACTCTTAAGTAGGTTTTTTTCCGCATGTATCAGACACCTGGCTGACCAAAAATCAAATTACAGGGATAATGAGGACTCTGACTTTTTTTTCTGAGAGTGAGAGAGAAAGCAGTAGGAAGGAGAAAGATGACATAGTGGTTGAGAGAAGAACGGGTGAAGTTAAGGACAGAGATAGGAGGGAAACAGTGTGTGCTTACTGTTGGGAATCATTGCATGTTTTGAGAAATATTACATATTAAATCCCCAAAGTAAGAAAGAAAAAAATGTCAGTGTAGAAGGGGGGCATTTGGCCCATCAGGTCTGTGCCTCTCTTTGTATTATCTCACTACTTTTCCCACTTTTATTATTAATAATAATAATCCTTGCATTTGATATAGAGTCTTATAACGTTGTTGAGACACCACAAAGCTCTTCACAGGATATACTGTAAATTGAAATGACTTTTGCTATTGCGGGACCTTTGCTCTACATCACATAATATTGCTGCTGCTCAGAAGCATTTTTGCTTTGAAAGATTCTAACATTCTAACAATAGCCACAAGTGATAAAGAAAACCTTAAAATATTCTGAATGAAGTAATCGTGCATCTCTTCTCCTCACTACATCTGACAACAATTCTGAGATTATGGTTCACCTCACTCATCCAGAACTAATGGAAGTAGTAGTAGAAAAGGCATAACAAGGAAAGAGGTGAGCACTACTTTCCAGTTTACAATTATGCTCTTCAGGTCAATTAGGACAGCAGGCACATTCTGATGACTGATGGACCTGTGGCCTGATGAATGCTGTGTATTTAGATGTAATCCCTTCTCGTCTCCCCCAAATCCCTCTTCCCCAATCCTTTATTATTCTCCCCTACCCCTGCTACCCCTCTCCTCCTACTCACTGTCTCCCTCTCCTACTCAATAACAACAGCAGCAAAAATAAATTTGTACTCACTGACTCTCTCAACCCTTATTCCTATCCCCCAACCTCTCTTTCCCTACTCTCACTTTCTACTGCTGCTCTACCTCCTATTTCCTCTTCCTGTTCCCCAACTTCCCCTACTTTCCCTCTCCCTCTACACCTCTCCCCCTCTCCCCATACCCCTCTCCCTCTACATGTCTTCCCCTAATTATCACTTCCGTCATTCTACCCCCGATCCTCTCTGCTTCCTGTTGACATCCAGCTCTCATTGTATGCCTAGTGTCTCACACCTGGTTACAGTGATACAGAATGTATTCTAGAAGATGGCACAAGTTTTGAACAGCGTAAATTAAATTATTGCAGAAGAATTATCAGGATTTAGTTCAGCGTGAAATCTGTGCGGCAGATTGTCCAATGAAAATGTTCACTTGCTCTCTATAAATAGAATGAAACCAACAGCAGTTGGAGTTTAGCATGAAAAAATAAGTTGCCATTTGTTCTCGAAGCAAGATTCTACATCTTTCCTATTATTACTAGATACAATCTTTGTATTGTTTCCGCGAGGATGGAATCTCTACATTGTCACTGTGGTTCCCTGAGGTAGATCTTCTATAAACATCACCAGCATATAACCATGGGTGACATAGACAAATTATTTGTGGCCTGTGTGAGACCACCTCTTTGGCACCTGAATGATATCTATCGACTTATAAAATGACTCCGTCTGTCTGCTCTTCAAGATGGATTGATTGCCGTAGAGATACCTCATCAAAAAGATCCTGCATCTTCGAGTGACATGGGCATATTTGTGGCAGTTACATCTGGTGGCCGCCAAGTCAAAAGTGGCACCGCACCACAGAACTCCATAACTACTACACTAAGGGATTCCACAGGACTACGAATTTTCCCATTTCAAGTACTGTACTTAGCTGTCAGCAGAAAGTACTAATTTCAGAAGTATGAACAGAGGTCAGCTGGAGGGGATGCTTGCTAGAGGTGTTGCAAATTTCTGAAAGATTTAGAAAATGTGGAAAGGTTTGCAAGAATTTTAGTCAAGACATTGTTGGAAGGTATCCACATATGTTTAAATCCATTTCTTGTCCATTTCAGATTCGCCATGGAGTGATGTTGGTGGGTCCCACAGGTGGCGGAAAGACAACAGTCAGACTGATTCTGGAGAAAGCGCTCAGCGTATTGCCAACTCTTACCTTGGAGGCTAACCCACACTTTTCAGAAATTAAACAACCCTCTCTTGCCCTGGTATTTGATTTATTGTGTACAAGTCCGGAGCAAATGTACAGTCAGTACTGGAAGTTTTGCTTGATGGCGTAGATAATAGGATTCCTTGTAGGGTTGTCACCAAACCACTTTTGGGGAAAAATCTTAACTTTGTTTTGAAGAATGCAGAAAAACAGATAAATACTCCATTTAAAATGTTTCCTTAATCCTGTGGGATCTCATACTTCAGTTCAAAAAGTCTGAGAGGAATTGGGAGTCAAATCCCAGTTTCAGCTGACATGGGAGCACCTCTGCTCTCATTGCGTTAGAGGTCACTCTTGGCTGGCAAATGAAACAGATGCTGCGCTGAGGAAAGACTTACAATCTATATGGTGTAAGTCTCCCATCTGAATAATCATAGAATTATTCAACACAGGAGGCTATTCGGCCCATTATGTCTGTGCCGGCTCTTCAAAAAGAGCTGTCCAAAACAATCCCATTCCCCTTCTATAGAATAATAGAATAGAGGAGGATGATGGAAAACATTGTGGGTCACAACTTGGTGTGTGGAGTGTTGATGCTTAGCTTAGAATTGACTCAATGTGCTTACATTTACTTTTTGTTTTCCCCTCCTGATGTTCATGTTCTTTTATCCTTGCCCCACTCTAGTCTTGAGATCTCCTCCAGTCTCACTCTCCTTCCCACTCATACCTTGTTATAATCAACAACAACAAATTACATTTATAGAGCGCCTTTCACGTCGGGAGGATGTCCCAAGGCGCTGAAATCACACCTGGGTGTATGGCTATGCTAGGGAGTAAGCAGTAAGTGGGAACCTGATTGTTAGTCGATTGATGGCCCGCTTTCTATGGCAATAATCCCTTCAATTAAAAGTAATAATTTGCTCAATCAATCCATGACTGTTTTTGTGACATGGCTGTACGCAATAGGCTCCTGTATTTCACCCACAAAATATACAATTAATTCACTTCACAATATTTTTTGTGAAGCACTCTGAGACATCTCAATGATGTGAAAACTTGCTATATCAAATGCAAGAATTATTATTATTCTATAGATGTGAGCTTGCTGCATGTCCTTTACTCTCTCCTCCCAGCTGTTAATTGCCAAGTTTATAACCTTTATGCCCCAACTTTCTGAAGCTTCCCAAAATCTCTCTGCCTGGATGCAAACCCTCCTGAAAACCTGGCTTCAAACCCTACCTCTTTTACTGTACATATGGTCACCTTCTTTTCACGGTTTCCAAAAGTTTGTGGCCAAAAATTCCCCAGATAATATTGGGCATACATTTCTTGCCTGTTTGAGTGCTGCTGTGTTCACCTGCAGATACGCAGTCACTCCACTTTACAAAACTTTAACTTCACGAAAAAATGAAGATTGACAGATCAAATGGGCAACAATCACCGCCAAGGTGACACACAATGTTAAATAATAATGATCCTTGCATTTGATTTGCACTTTATCACATTGTCGAGATGTATCAAAGCACTTCACAGGATCTATCTGTAAAATGGTGTGACTATTTTTGAGCAAACATGGCAGCTATGTATATGCTATGTACATATGGCTCATAAACAGCCATGTACTGAATTTTTATTTAGAGGATTGTTGGTAGGTATAATGTTACGGGTTCTTAAAGGGAAAATTGCTTTTATGATTTTGCCCAGCAGAAATGGAAAATAGAAATTTTCAGCAGAGATGGAAACTGTTCGGCTTGGCCCATTGTGTATCACTGCTTTCTGCATTTTTTAAATCGTCCTTTTTATTAATTTTATGTTATTAATCTGTTATCTTTGTTTCCTCTGTACCCAGACCCTTCTTTTAATCTGTTTCCTATGTGCTTTCTTTCCAAACTTTCCATACCAAGAAAGTTAAAGTGGAAACTTTCACCATCAACCCTAAGTGCGTCACTCTTGAGGAGTTGTACGGGCATGTAAACATAAACTCCATGGATTGGACAGATGGCCTCCTGCCCACAGCGGTACGAAGATTTGCGAAGGAGCTGGGCAGAGAGAATGACCATGATCGGCTGATCCAATTACCTGCTTCAGTAGTGATGGATAAGGACACAAGTTGGAGTGACCTCCAATATCCATATCAGGAGAATCAAGGTGAGAGAGGATATTTAGCAGAAATCTAAGTACCAAAAAATACCTCTGACACATCAATCTCATCATCCCCGAACCCTGAATCCTTTTTCTTTCCAGCAATTTATCGATTTACTATTTGAAACTCTTTCAGGCATTTGTTGCCCACCATATTGTCTGCCTCCAAACCATACCCTTATCCCAAAAGCAGCCAAAACATGCATCCATGTATTTGTCACTTCCCTACTCAAAAACCCCCTTGCAGCTTTCCCTAGCTCTATTATTCACAAAATCCAGTTAAACCAAAAATTCTACCACCCATATACTCACCCATACTAAATTCCGTACCCACATGACACTTGTTCTAACCAGGCTCCACTAGCTGCCTACCACTGAATGGATTGATTTCAAGATACTCACACGTGTTTTCAAATTTGTTCATGCCCTGCCTCCTTCCTAGCTCTCTGACCTGCTTACTCTTAATCCACTACCCATTGCCTCTGCTCAACTGGCTCCAGATTCCTGCTTGTTGGGATCTGGCCCATTCCCCCTCCCCTCCCCAAGGCATTCCAAATGGACACATCACACCTAAGGTATTCCCTGGGTACCAGCCTAGTCAGTATTCCAGTGGGATTTGCACCTGGAGGTACTCTGGGCGCTCTTAAGCACTCCGAGATGCCATCCAGCTTGGAGAGCGCTATATAAATCGAAGTTATTGTTGTTGTTACCTCTGTGCCTCCTCCTTTGCTTTCATGGCGCTATGTCCTTGTCCTTTGTGCCCTCCGTTTTGCACTTTCAGCCACTATGCTCCGAAACTCTGGAACACTCTCACTCAATCTTTCTGCCTTGCCCCATCCTTCCCCGTCTTCTGGCTGTGATTCTTTGACCATGGCTACAGTCACCTCTCCCTGCTCGGTGTTGTGCTTAACTACTGTCAAGCGTTCTGGGATGCTACCCCGCGTGATACAAATGCAAGTTGTTGCTGCATTCTAGGTCCGACTTGAGTTGCTTTACCTTATCAACCTATCCACTGCCTCTGCTCAACCTATCCACTGCCTGATACACGTCCCCCGCCCGACGCACCCCACCATCAGTGTTCAGCTTTTCAGCCTCTCCTCCCATGACCCTTTGGAACTCCATCCCACATTCCCTTCACCTCGCTCCCTCCCTTGCTTCCTTTAAGGCACGTCTGAAGTCTTTCCTCCTGGTGTAAGGCGAACCTCCTAACCTCCCTGCTTAATCCTCACTCATCTGCTCGAGTCCAAATACCTGACTGCCGGAGCCTCAGGATGTCCTCCCGATGTGAAAGCCGTTATACAAACGTAATTTTGTATTGAATTGACTTCAGATCCACTACGTCTGTTGCAAGAGTTTAAGTCCTTCCAAGATCCATGTTTTTTTCTGGTTCTGATTAAATTTATTTCTTCTAGATGTTAACTCTTTCTATCAAAACAATTCATAATTTTGAACATCCCTATTGGAACAATTTCCCTATTCTCTCAACTTTAAATGTTTCTCAGCTGTTAATTACTTGCCATTACTTTTCTTTCCAGATCTCTATATGATAGATAACTGGCGATGGATAATTTTGGATGGCCCCATAGACACAGATTGGATTGAAAATCTGAACACAGTTTTGGATGACACAAAGATTCTGTGCTTGGCGAATGGTGAACGTATACGCCTTCCCCCTGGTTTAAGGCTCATCTTCGAGGTGGACAGCCTGGTCTGGGCCAGCCCTGCCACCATCAGTCGATGTGCTATGGTCTACATGGTAAGCCATGGTCTATACTCAGGGTAGTCTCAACCACCGACCGGCTCACGGATTCCATTCCATCCACCGGTTGATTTAATTCGCCTCCGTTTCATCCGGCCCACCCGCTCCCTCCAAAACCCGTAAATATTATATTTCTGGAAAGGAGACACAAAAATATTGCTTATACAGCCTGCACACAACAACAACAAAATTACATTTCTACAGCGCCTTTCACATCAGGAGGACATTTCTCAAATTGGGCATCTGGCCCTTAGCAGGCAAAATGTTGGATCACACTGTTCAAAACTGAGAGACTAACACTTTGCTAGGAAGGAGAGTTGACCCCAGGACACTAAGGCTCATTTAAAAAGCAGCTGGATACTATAATCGGAGGATTTTAATGTGGGTATTCTGGAGAAATTAGATGAGATGGACTGAAGGACTTTCTTCATCCAAATACAATATTGTGAGCCAATATCTTTCATGATGTGATATGCAACTTATGCCTTGGCATATCCTTCTGATGGGAAAGGTGTAACACAAATGTAATTTGTTGTTGTAACCATCTCTAATGGTGTTTTGTGTCAGATTTGATGATGTGATCTCCATTTCACCACCTCCTGCCCCATTTCCTCTGAATTTTCCTCTTTACTTTCGTCTTTCAACTTTTCCCTTCATATTAACACTGCCACCCACACCCACGGCCATCCTCTGGTGATCACCCGAGGCCTCAACGTCTCTGGCATCACCATCACAGGCAAGGCCATTTCCGACCATTTTTTCATTTCCTGCAACACCTCTATCCCTCCCCCCTCCACCTCCAAACCCACCACCATCTTCTACCGGCCCTGGAAGAAGATTCCCCCTCAAACTTTCACCTCTGCCCTAGAAACCTCCAACCTCTTCCCACAATGGCATCTTTTTTGTACCGACCCATCCTCCGCCTCCACCGCATCAAATTTTACCGCTCCGCCCTAGCCACCGCCAAATCAGCCTTCTACTCCAGGATAATCCTGGAAGCGAAGGACAACCACTGCCTCCTCTTCGCCACCACCAACCAGCTCCTCCGTCCCCCCCGCCTCACCTCGCAGATCCTCTCCTCAAACGTTCGTTGTGAGGAGATGCTGGACTTCCTCGAGTCCAAAATTGAGAAAATCCGCTCTGCGGTTTCCTCCCCCCACCACTCCTCCACCTCCATGTCCTCATCAGCTACCTCAAGCCCTACTCACCCCCCATTTCACACTTTCAACCCCACCACCCCGCTTTCAGTCACAAAAACAATTACCTCCATGAAACCCACCACGTGCTCATTGGACCCCATCCCCACCCCCCTCCTCCGCACGCAGCTCCATTTGTTAGCCCCGTTCATTTCTGACACCATTAACCTTTCCCTCTCCTCAGGCACCGTCCCTACCTCCTTTAAAACAGCCACCATCACCCCTATCCTGAAGAAACCCTCCCTTGATGCGTCGCAACCATCAAGTTATCGACCCATCTCCAACCTCCCGTTTCTATCCAAGGTCTTTGAAAGAGTGGTTGCCTCCCAGCTCCGCTCTTTCCTTTCAACTCACTCACTTTTTGAACCCCTCCAATCAGGTTTCCGCCCTATCCACAGCACAGAAACTGCCCTGGTTAAGGTCACAAATGACATTCTAAGCGGCCTGTGACCAGGGCTCCCTCTGCCTCCTCGTCCTCCTTGACCTGTCTGCTGCGTTCGACACAGTTGATCACACCATCCTCCTTCAACGTCTTTCCTCCCACCTCAACCTTCAAGGCACAGTCCTTGACTGGTTCCATTCTTATTTGACCCACCGTTTACATTTTGTTTCTTCCAACGTTTTTTCCTCAAAGCCCCGCACAGTTTCTCACGGCGTCCCTCAGGGCTCTGTTTTAGGCCCCCTCCTTTTCACCCTTTACACGCTCCCTCTGGGCGACGTCATCCGCAAACATGGGGTAAATTTCCACATGTATGCGGACGACACCCAGTTGTACCTTTCTGCCTCATCCCTCAACCCCCAGACGATCGATGTTCTGACAGCATGTCTGTCCGACATCGAGTCCTGGACGAGGGACAACTTTTTGCAATTGAACGTGAGTAAGACCGAGGCCCTCCTGATCGGCTCAAGCCAGCGCCTCCGCACATCGGGCGCTGCCAGCCTCAATATCCAAGGCTGCACTCTCCACCTCACAAAGCTAATCAGGAACCTCGGCATCATGTTCGATCAAAAACTTTCCTTCCTCCCTCACATCCGCGCCTTGACCGGCACCGCTTATTTCCACCTGCGCAACATTGCCAGGCTCCGCAACTATCTCACCCCCCGCGCTGCCGAAACACTCGTGCATGCATACATCACCTCACGGCTGGACTACGGAAACTCTCTCCTCGTCGGCCTCCCCAGTTCCTCCATTCACAGGCTGCAGGTCATCCAAAACTCTGCAGCCCGTGTACTATCCCGCACCCGCCTCCACATAACCCCCACCCTCGCCCGTCTCCACTGGCTCCCCATCCTCCAGAGGATCGAGTTCAAGATCCTCGTCCTCACCTACAAGGCCTTACACGGCCTTGCCCCACCCAATTTAACCAATCTACTCTCCCCCTACACGCCCACCCGGACCCTCCGTTCAACAGGACTTGGCCTGCTCCAAGCCCCCCGCCCGAACCGCCCCACCATCGGAGGCCGGGCCTTCAGTTTCTCCGCTCCCACCCTATGGAATGCCATCCCTCAATCCCTCCATTTCGTTTCTTCCCTTTCCTCTTTCAAGGCCGGTTTGAAGACTTTCCTCTTCGATCATGCCTTTTGTTCCACCCCGAACTCTTCGACCTCCCCTTCGTGTTTCACCCCTTCCCAACCACTCCCCTCTCAGCTCGGGTCACACGCCTCCTGTGCAGCGCCTTGGGACGTCCTCCCGACATGAAAGGCGCTCTATAAATGTAATTTGTTGTTGTTGTTGTGATCGCAAGGACTTTTGTTTAAGAATTGTGTTTTACACTTATGTGTAAAGTAGGCAGGGAGAAGCTTTGGACAAGTTTCCTTACTCCATACACCTCAGTTTACATAGCAGTAATTAGAAACCCGGTTGTTAGTCGATTTGCAGATCACTTTTCTGGAGATAAAAATCCCTTCAAAGTAAATAAACATCTGTGTACGCAATCCACAACTGTTTGTTGGACACTGATGTGTGCAATTGGCCGCTGTACTTGGCACACAATTTATGATCAATTCACTTTACGGTATATTCAATGAAACGCTTTGAGACGTCTCAAAGATGTGATAAGGGTCTTTATCAAATGCAAGGATTATGTGCAGGCACCCGTAGATCTTGGTTGGAAACCGTATGTGAAGACCTGGCTTTCACGTCTATCAAAACAACTGACCAAAAAAGGAAAAATGTGTCTGGAGGAACTTTTTGAAGTCAGTATGGCGAAAGGGTTGAACTTTGTAAGCAGCTACAAAGAGTTACAACACTTCGCAGTGTCCGAGATGGGCCTCATCATGACCCTGTGTAATATTTTACAAGCTTTTCTGGACTTCATGGACCAGAATGGTGGCTTTGGCGAGGGTGAGTAGTGCTTTGATTTTTAAAAACTGTTTTTTAAACACAACAACACAACTTCTATTGTTAAAGCAGGGCGGTATCTAGGAGCGTTTAGATTGTACACCAATAGGATCAGTTGGGAGCATTCTTGCATCTGGGTCAGACGATTCAAGCCCCATATCAGGAACTGGTATCAGGAACAGAGGCTAATACAGGGGCACTAAATTTTCAGAGAAGCTTACTTTTAGGCAAGGTGTTAAACTGAGGTCTGATCTGCCTGTTTAAATGGGTGCTGTTAGAATACAGAAGGAAGATTCCTTCTGTTTCCTGACTAACAATCCTCCAGATAAGTCAGTCATTCATCTCATGGGTTGTGTGTGGGACCTTACTGGTGTGTAAAAACAACTGGCAGCAACGCTTGCCTGCAATTACAGTCACAATGCTTGACAGTAATTAATTGCTTCACAGTAATTATTTTGTGAAGTATTTTTCAATGTGCAAAGGTGCTATTAAAAGGTCCCTTTTCTTTCTGTTGCCTGATAGCAAGTCAGTAAGTCAACGTTCAGTGAACCAGCAAGTTTCCCCCACAGTACACATGCAGAGTGTAGAGAATCGGTATGACTTAGCTGGTGTATTAAGAATGATGTACCGTGGACAGTGCACAGTCTCTGGAATGGGGCATGATTGATGCAAGCTCTGGAAGCATGAATGCTGCCAGTGCCTGGGAAGTGAATGCTTTTCTGTTGAGTAATTAATCCTTTACGATTTTATCCTCCCTTCCAGATATACCAAGGCCCAAAATAGTATCTCATCTTAGCCTGTGAGATTATTGTGCTTTGGAATTTTTAGATGGAGCAGAATTGTGGAAACTTCTTTAAAAATTTATCTTTATTATTGAAATTGTTTTTTCCCAGTTATTCAATAGGCAGTTCCCAACAACATTTATATTGTACCCTTCATGCATCTTAAAGCACATAACAGTCACGGTGACCATAGGCACAGCTGAACAGGAAGATCTTATCTGAAGACAGATAAGGAAACAAGGCGGGTGGATTCTTACAGCGAGATTCACAGTCTTATGGTATAGAGGCCTCTGACTGAGGAGGGGAGGGGATGAGAAACATTTTTCAGATAATCTATAGAAACCTTCTTAATGTGAAATTGGTATAAAGGGGCTGCGGTATAAGTATTAGAGACAATCAGGTTGGGATCAATGGATCTGTTTCATAACATTTTATATTTGAAAGAAAACAAAATCGGTTGTGCCTTCAGTAGGAACGAAAGCCCAATGCTAGCAATTAGATTGTCTCTCTCTCCATCGACAGCAGTTGTACTAACTCCAGAACATGTTGTTCCACTAGTCCTCAAGTTAATACTGTCTGTCAGGCTGAAGACAGCGTTACTCAGTTGGCTTGCAGGAGTGGGGTGGAATTTATGGAAACATGAATCAAAAAGAACACATAACTGCTGCTGCTTAACATTGTTTCCTTCAGAGCCCTGAGTGACTCACGAGTTATACCAAATGCTGCTAACGTTACAGAATAATGAAACAGTCATAGATTGGGTGACCCAATTATTTATTATTTTGAAGGGATTATTATATCCCAGAAAGCAATCCACCAATCGACTAACAACTGGGTTCCAACTTAATGCTAGGTAAACAGGGGAGTAGGGAAACTTGCCTAAGGTTATTTTGCTTCTTTTTTGATTGTAGTCTCTTTCAAATAAATTAATCTTGTGTTATTTATCTTTTTAATTAATTTTTTTTTAACTCCCCAACCATCCCACTACCCCCTTAGGGCTGCCCAAAGCCACATTTAATTCCCCAAGGAAGGGGATGAAATTACCACCTTCTCTCCTGTCTCAGCCACTGATCCTATGTTTCGCCTTTCCATCTCCACAAACTGCCTATGGAGAGCCACTGAATCTGCTTGGCATCTAACAGTAATCAATTATTCTATACATAAACCACCTGAACCCCTTGCATCAGATTTCAGACTCTTAATTTTTTTTAATTCCTTAAATTTAATATAGGGCTTTTCACATCAGATAGATGTCCCACAGCATTTCACAAATCATAGAATCAATAATAGAACTATATAACACAGAAGGAGGCCATTTGGCACTATCGTGTCTATGCCGGCTTTTTAAAAAGATCCAAATGAATCCACCGCTCTATCCCCATAGCCCTGCAAACCTGTCCTCCCCAAATAGCTAAAACACAAAATACTATAGTGGCTGGAAATACAAAACAAAAACAGAAGTCACTGAGAACTAGTTCTGACAAAGGATCGTTGACCCGAAACATTGATTGTTTTACCTTTCTTCATAGATGCTGCCTGACCGGAATGTTCCCAGCAGCTTGTTTTTGTCTCCACAAACAACTATCTACTTATTTCTTAAAAGTTGTTGTCAAATCGGCTTTTATCACCACAATTCTCACAAAATTCCCTAACAGAATTCTCACTCTGCTGTTTTTTTTAAAACAAATTGCCTGAAAAGGTGGTGGAGGCTGATTCGATAACAACTTTTAAAAGGGAATTAGATCTTTATTTAGGGAGAACAGGTCCATTAGGCTATGGGGAGCGGGCAGGGCAGTGGGATTGAATCGCTCTTTTCAAAGAGCCGGCACAGACTAGATGGGCCAAATGGCCTCCTTTTGTGCCGTAAAATTCTATGAATCTATGAAAAAATATATATTTATTTAATTAAAATCATATATAATTTGTTTTAAGAAAACACAAACCCGTAACACCACATGCCAAAAAATAAACATTTTCCACCGTGACAAGTACGCAGTGGCCCTGTCTGCCTACCCACTCAAAAAAAAATTCTCACTCTGGTGGTGCACTTTGCTCACTTGAGGCTCTTGCACCCTCTTCCCCTTAATATAGGACTCAAACAAAGCCCCCAGTTTTGACTGGTCAGTAACTGTATTAATCCCCATCACCTGGCCTATGATTAACTGCTAATTGACTTGTTTACCTGCTTACATATAAGGTTGCCTGTACCTCAAGAAAAAATTCTCACTCTTCTGCTGAATAAAAGAGTTCTCTTGCTGAAGAATTCCCATTCTCACCAAATTCCCTAGCGGTGGAGCATTTGTAAAGGCAGAAATAATAATATAATAACAGAATATTGTATCGGTACTTATTGTTAAAACTACTCTCTGCGCTTCTCATCTTTGTTGGTAGATGCTGCGCTTGAAGCTATGATGCTGCGGTTGAGGTTTAGAATCCAGCGATTCTTTTTAAAATGGAGCACACCAAGCGGGTGAAAAAAAGCGGAGCGCGACTTTAAAGCCATACTAGCGGCTAGTCGATAACGCTAGCCGCTAGTATGGCTTTAAAGTCGCGCTCCGCTTTTTTCAGCAAACTGAAATACTGCACCTGCGCGACAATGTAGGTTAGCGGCTAGCCGATAACGCTAGCCGATAACCTACATTGTCGCGCAGGTGCAGTATTTCAGTTTGCTGCTAGTAGAGCAAACTGAAATACTGGACTGTAAACTTCAATCAGTAAAGGTGAGAAGCACAAGAGAGTAGTTAGAACAATAAGTACCAACACAATATTCTGTTATTATCTGTTATTATTTAGTCTGGTATGTATGGTGTGTGTTAAAAGAACTTTAATGTTTTTGTGGTGGGTTTTCGGCCACGGGCCGCCCGAATATCCGGCAGGCGCTTTAACCAGCATTGGCCAGATCTCACAGGTGCCGGATAAACAGGCTTTTCTGTACCTCTGTTCCCTCCTTATGGTGCTGGGCCCCCTGCTGAAGTACAGTACGTATATACAATGTAATGAATGGTTGTATATTTTATGCAAAATTATTCTGCACATAAACCTCTCACCCCATGGAATTGATCCCAGACAATTACTGATTCCTTAGATCTGTTATTCTACATACTAACTGTGTGGGTATACTGTATATTATATATATGTATGTCGAAATCTTTTATCAAATTCCAGCTTGTAATTCACTCCCAAGGATCATTTCTTCCTATATAAACCACTTTCCTCAAATAGATTCCAACCTGTAATTGAACCCCAGGATCCATTATTCTATATTTAAACTCTAATCCCTCACTATTTGCCTACAAATGCATAGCCACTAAATTTCACAGTAATTCCTGTGGCATATTACAAGATCTCCTTTGAATGTAATAAATAAATACCAAATGCAAAGATGATGATTATTATTATCTACACACTCATTTTATTGTATATCTGAACTTCTTGTTGTTTTCCTTGACAGATATTGATTTAATTGAAGAGGAAATAGTAGAGGAGGCGATCCTGTTATTGAAGCCCAGCAAAACCACCATGACACCAGATTTGCTGACCAAATCAAAGTGCGTTTTGTAGAAAGATTAAAAATGAGAAAGAGTTAGCATTTCTATTGTGCACTATGCTTCACAGTAGTTATTGCCTAGTGAAGCGACTGCCACTGAAGAACCCAGGAAAATCTACCTCCTTTTTTCCAATAGTGAAATAGGGTCTTTGTTAACCACTTAAATGGACAGCTGGGAGCTGTGTTAAAATGTCCTATGTAAAGTGACTTCCCTAGTATTCCCAGCACCTCACTAGAATATCAGCCTGATCTCTGAGAGCAATTGATTGCCGGGTTTCTGTGCAGCCGCAAGAGACAAGTGATACCTTCACCATCGAGCAAAGGAGGGGCTTCGGTGTCCCTGGTTTGGCTTTTCAGGCTTCCATTGTGTCCTTGTTTTGGAACACTTACTTTGGTGGCCTGGCACAACTCAATACAGCCAGCAATGATTCGCAGCTCTTGGGAGTGTCATTATGCATTGTACATCATTCCAATGCTTTAAATAGAAGATCTCTTATCAGCGCACAAAGAGCCATAGAAATTTACAGCTCAGAAGGAAGCTTGGCAGCTCATTATGTATATGCTCTCTGAAAGAGCTATTCATTCAGACTCATTTTGTCTTTTCCCCCACAAACCCTTTTGAATTTCGTCTTTGCTACTCTTAAAGAATGCAACAGACAACTGCTCATTAAACTTGTGATTGCAGCTAGCGGTGAAGATGATCAACACATAGTTATTCAGCAGAATAATTAAAATGCTAGATGAATTGAATATAATAAAAATTATATTCCTTGCATTTGATATAGAACCTAACTCTTGTCTATGGAGTCCTGTAGCGTAGTGGTTAGAGTGCCCACCTTGCAAGAGAGAGGATCCGGGTTTGATTCCTGGACGGGGTGAAACCTTAGGCGAGTTTCCTTATTCACACGGTAGTAAGTAGCAACCCGGTGGCTAGTTGATTGGCAGATCACTTTCCATCAGTAATAAACCCTTCAAATATTTTTTTAAATAGTAATAATAATAAGAACATAAGAATTAGGAGCAGGAGTAGGCCATTCAGCCCCTCAAGCCTGCCCCGCCATTCAATACAATCATGGCTGATCTGCTAATCTAACTCCACCTACCCGCCTTATCCCCATCCCTTAATCCCTCTGACCATAAGAAATCTGTCAATTTCAGTCTTGAATATGTTCAAGGACTAAGCATCTACAGCCTTTTGGGATAGAGAATTCCATAAATTCACTACCCTCAACTCGTGCAAAAAGGCTGACCCCTAATCGGGGTCATGACCCCTAGTTATAGTTTCTCCAACCAGGGGAAACAGTCTCCCACTGTCTACTCTGTCATGGCCCTAAAAAATCTGATAGGTTTCTATAAGGACACCTCTAATTCTGTATTCTATAAGAATATAGGCCTAGATTGCTCAACCAATCCTCATAGCTTTCTTAATAAGGAGACCGAAACTGCACACAATACTCCAGGTGCAGTCTCACCAGGGCCCTATACAGTTGCAGCAAGACTTCCCTATTCTTATATTCTAACCCTTTTGTAATGAATGCCAACATACCATCAGCCTTCCTAGTTGCTTGCTGTACCTGCAAACTAACTTTTCATGACTGGTGTACAAGGACACCCAAGTTCCTCTGAACACTAACACTATCTAGTCTCTCCCCTTCTAGAAAATAATCCACTTTTCTATTTTTACTACCTAGATGAATAACTTCACACTTCTCCACATTATATTTCATCTGCCACCTTTTTGCCTGCTCACCTAGCCCTATCTATATCTTGTTGCATTTATTTTGTATCATCCTCGTATTTACTCTCCCTCCTAATTTAGTAGTAATTTGGTCACTCAATCCACGACTGTTTGTAGGACACTACAGTGCACAATTGGCTACCGTGTTTCGCCCACAAATATACAGACAATTCACTTTACAGTATATTCTGTGAAGCACCTTGAGAAGTCTGGAAGAAGTGAAAAGTGCTATATCAAATGCAAGGATTATTATTATTATATTCTGTGAAGCGCTTTGAGATGTCTCAATGATGTAATAAGGCTCTATATCAAATGAATATATCAAGGATGATTATGTCAAAATTCTTACAGTGCTTCACAGGGAATTACTGTCAAATGTAATGTAATGCCAGACAATTTATATACCCCAAGGGTTCAAATGTAGCCATGAAGTAAATTATGTGCTTCTTTGGCCAGGACGTAAGGAAAAACTTCCTTCTTTTCCAGTAGTATTGCAGTGTCTTCAATGTCCACTTGAATTGGCAGATAGGAGATAAGTTTAAGATCTCATTTGGAGGATGGTGCCTCTGACAATTCAGCGCTCTCCCAGCATTGCCCTGGAGAATTGTGAACTTGATAATGATGTGGGGATTGAACAAGAACCTACTGATCCACTGGCTAAGTAACATTAAGGTTTTATTTTGCCTTGCAGGGAGGAGACAAGGTGGTTTATACAAAAGGAGCCAAAGCAACTGAACACAATCTTGATTAAGCTTTACGTGTTTGCTTTCACCTGGGCCATTGGCGGAAATCTAAAACGCGAGGATGACTATGGAGAAGAAAGTCTGATTGGTTCGGGGACCGAGGGCAAAGATGACTATCTCATCAAAGTTACGTGGGACTTTGACAACTTTGCTCGCAGCCTTTTCAGTGGCGAGAAGGGCCTCAGTAAGTCTTCAATAGCACCTGCTGTGCTCCTTTGAACATTAATCCCATTAATCTGAGGTATTCCTCAATTCAGCTTCCTTAACTCAGATATGCTGATAGGAAAATTCACAAGATTGGTCTGGATGAGGGCTCTTTGCCCTATATCCCAACCAACATAGCAGCGGATTGGCTCTCATTTCCCAACCTTCCCTTGGTCTCTCCCCCTATTACTCTGGCTGTTTCTCCTCCTTTGAGCACTTCACCCTCTACCAATTCTCCTCTCTTTCCCTCACAATTGTTTTGGTTTGAGGATTCAAGATCCTGGTCTTCACATTCAAAGCCCTCCATGGCCTTGCCCCGCCCTACATCTGTGACCTCCAAACTCCCAACCAACCTGCCCGCCTCCTCCACTTAGCAGGCTCCGGCCTGCTCCACGTCCCCCAACCCACCCGCCCCACCATTGGTGGGCAAGCCTTCAGCCACTCTGCCCCTAACCTCTGGAACTCCATCCCACAGTCCCTTCGCTTCGCCCCCCTCCCTAGCTTTCTTCAAGTCCAGCCTCAATACCCTCCTCTTCGATGGTTCCATCTGTCACCCCAAATCCCTGTTTTATCCACCCTCCCCGTCCCAGCTCTGGTCTGAAACCATGACTGTCCTGAGCCTTGCAATGTCCTCCTGACATGAAAGGCACTATACATACAAGTGTAATTTTGTTGTCATAATCCCCAATCCCCCAATCCTCCTGGTTCCTTCTTCACTGATATCTCATCTCTCCTGTCATCCCTGTTCCTCTACACTGTACACCTGCTCATAATGGACAATTTCACTGCCCTCCTTTCCAATCCTTACCCTCCACATCAACTCACTAACCCACAACCGTTGTCATCCCCTCAACCTTGTCATCACACATGGCCTTGACAATTTCTGATCATGGACAAGGCCATTTCAGACTACTTTCTCCCTCTCCTCCCACATCCTCCCCTCTTCCAAGCACTACAAAAATTTTTTCCAGCCTTGAAAATGACTTCCTCATGAGTCCTTCATGAATGCTCTCACATCAAACGCCAAGTGCAAAGATTTGCTAGACTTCTTCATTCAAAGATTGAAAACATCCGCTTGGCCTCATCAACCCCAATGTCCCCTTCCACCCCACTCAGACCATTAACACTGTCTTGGCTCCTTACACTCATTTGCTCCTATTTCTCCCTCCTCCCTCTCAATCACCCAGATGAAGTTCACCACCTGCTGCTTTGACAACTTCCTCCAATTGAACGTGAGTAAGACTGAGGCCTTCCTGATTGGCTCAAGCCAGCGCCTCCGCACATCGGGCGCTGCCAGCCTCAACATCCAAGGCTGTACTCTCCACCTCACAAAGCCAGTCAGGAACCTCGGCATCACGTTCGACCAAAAACTCTCCTTCCTCCCCCACATCCGTGCCTTGACCGGCACTGCTTACTTCCACCTGCGCAACATTGCCAGGCTCCGCAATTATCTTACCCCCCACGCTGCCGAAACACTCGTGCACGCGTACATCACCTCAAGGCTGGACTACAGAAACTCTCTCCTCGTCGGCCTCCCCAGTTCCTCCATTCACAGGCTGCAGGTTATCCAAAACTCTGCAGCCCGTGTATTATCCCACACCCGCCTCCACGACCATATAACCCCCACCCTCGCCCGTCTCCACTGGCTCCCCATCCTCCAGAGGATCGAGTTCAAGATCCTCGTCCTCACCTTCAAGGCCTTACATGGCCTTGCCCCGCCCTATCTATCCGATTTACTCTCCCCCTACAAGCCCACCCGGACCCTCCGTTCAGCAGGACTTGGCCTGCTCCAAGCCCCCCGCCCGAACCGCCCCACCATCGGAGGCCGGGCCTTCAGTTTTTCTGCTCCGACCTTATGGAATTCCATCCCCCAATCTCTCCGTCTCGTTTCTTCCCTTTCCTCTTTCAAGGCCGGTTTGAAGACTTTCCTCTTCGACCATGCCTTTTGTTCCACCCCGAATTTTTCGACCTCCCCTACGTGTTTCACCCCTTCCCGTACACTCCCCTCCCAGCTCGGGTCACACGCCTCTTGTGCAGCGCCTTGGGACGTCCTCCCGACGTGAAAGGCGCTTTATAAGTGTAATTTGTTGTTCGGATCTCTCAATAACCATTCGGCCAAGCACTAAGTCAGACTATAACCCTTTTTAATACTTACTCGAGGTTTGCACACATATACGTATCACAAACAATACAGTACACAAAGGCTTCAACAATTAGACGCAGGTTTTTCCTAACTTATGTGAAAGAGTGAACAATCATACTACCAGTTCTGTGTAGAATACAATGCTTGATTCAAGCTGTTACTCCATAAATCAGGTTCAGGCTTCTCACAATACTCACTCCTTCTAACTTTCCTCTAACTTTCCTTCTCTAACTGACCCTTCTCTGCCTAAAACAAAACAACTGGAACCGTGATCCATTCCAGTAGTTCTGGACAACAGTGGCAGGCTGGAGATCTCAATTTACCCTGAGACACTCCCCAACTGTTGTAATGAGCCACTCTTTCTCTCCCAGAAATCCTCCTGACCCTTGACCAGTCCAAACCTTATCCTCATCTCTGATGTTGTAACATCTTCTTTGTCTTGTCTAATGATATTAATGGGAGTTGCAGAGAAATGTAATCATAGTACCTTCCTTATCTTAGTACCAATCAAGAGAAGAACACTCTCTTTATGCTAACCTCCTTAGCTGACATTCTTCCTGGCTGGTACCAAGATTTGTGGTCCCATCATTCGTCCCTTTCTTTGTCCTGTCCAACCTGGGACAGGAGGGAGTTTTGTTTACATTATTCTGCTGTCCCTACAAGAGTTGTTTGTTTACACTCGAAGATGTTAGATACGCATTCCATTCTCCCAATCCTAGCTTCAAAGCTTTTTCTCGTGTCCAGATTGCCCTTATACTCCCCAAATCAAGGGTCGTAAACTGGTACCGTCCAGTTTATGGTGCCCATAAGTTTTAACCATTCCCATCAGTTTCCAACCTTGGGATCACACTTGCTTGGTTTGAGCCCTAGTTAACCAACCGTCTCCATTTCATCTCAGCAAATGGTTTCTACACCTGCCACCACCCGGTCACCTGCGGGTAACCCAGGCCTCCTCTTTCTAACTGATATGCTCTCTCTAGGTGATGTAATCCACAGACATGGGGTAAACTTCCACATGTATGCGGAAGACACACAAGTCTACTTTACCTCCTCCAGTATTGAACTCCATGCCTGCTGATGTTCTAACAGTTTATCTGGCAGACATCAGACAAGTGCAAACTTCCTGCAGCTGAATGTGGACAAGACAGAAGCTATGTTCTTTGGCTTCCGTCAAAGTCTTTACTCCGGTGGATCTAAACTCCTCAACCTCCCTGGTTCTCCCTCAGATTCACTGAACCAGTGCGCAAACTAGTCATGCAATTCGACCCACAGCTGTCCTTCCTCCCCCACATCCTGTGCCTGACCAGCATTGCCTTCCTCCACCTCCACCACATTGCCCGCCCTCTGACTGTACCTTACCCTATACAGCCCCCAAATCCTCATGCGTGCATTTGCCACCTCCGCCTGATTTACTCAAACGCACTCCTCATCAGTCTCCGCAGTTCCACTACTCAAAAAATCCAGCTAATTCAGAATTCTGCTGCCTGCATACTTTCCGTACCCACATCTCACCAGTTCTGGCCAGGCTTTACTGGCTCCTCATCACCAAATGGATCAAATTCAAGAAGCTCACACTTGTCTTCAAATCACTTCACTCCCTGGCACGCACCTCCCCGACCTACTCAATCTACCATCCAGTGCCTCTGCTCGACTGACACCAGCCTCCTACCATTGGAGGTTGCATTTTCAGCCATTATGCCCCCCAAACTTTGGAACACTCTCCCTCCCTCCGCATTGCTCCCTCACCCTTTCTTCACGTCCCACTTAAAACCTTCCTTTTTGACCATGTTTACAGTCACCAGCCCCCAACACTCTGGCTTGGAGTCAGACTTTGCCATTGTTAAGCGCTCTAAGATGCTACCCAGCATTGAGGGCTCTATAAAAGCGTAAGTTGTTCTTGTTTCAGAGGTTCGCTTTCCGCCTGAGAGCAGTCCTATCTTCAACTACTTTGTGGATATGCAATTGGGCAACTTTGTATCCTGGGACAACTTGATCCCATCAACTCAATCACTTATCTCAAAAGGTAATGCAACGTCCAGATGTGATGTAATGTTCACAAATAACTGTGTGATTTTGTGATGTAGTTAGTAGGGTCCTTCACGTTAGAGTCAATGTGTATTCTCACCCCATTAAGAAATGAGGATATCCTCCCCAATTGCCTTTTTTCAGAATATACAAGTCCAGGTTAGTAGAAACTAAGTTGCTGGGGACCCCAAACTGTGGGCTGGGTGTAGCTGCTGGGAATGAAACAGCAAAAACTTGATAAGAGGCACTGGTGAGCTTTCCATTCCCTATCTGCTGAAGGACTTGGCTCACAAGGTTATAAGAGGCTGAACAGGGTGAATCCCACACCGGTGTTCACCCCTCCAAGTCCCAATGATGATTCAGCCAGACTGATCAATCATTGAGTGCACTGGAGCAGTACATAACTACCCTGGCTCAGACATTAGATTCTCAAGCTCACCATGAGAGTGACTCTTCAAGAGTTAGTCACTGAAGAGCCAGAGGCCCAAGGGCTTTTTGGTCAGTTTGACTCTGTGAAAACCCATCACCTAATGTATAGGTTATCTATACATGGAAACTCGCAAGGCATTTATTGGAAAGTACATTCTTCCTGGAGGAATGTATCCTGCTTGTCTAATTTCGGAGAGCAACAGGCAAAGGTTGGCAAGAGCCAATGCTTGGGGATACCAGCCTGTGTGTTGGGTTGGATACTGCTGGCGTTTAACTAGCTGAAACCACATAGCTTACCATTGAAAGCACTGTCTGGCAAGCTGCCTACTGCTTCGCCCTCTAAAACCACACTTCCCATTAGGGCTTTGGCTTCTTGGGTTAACAGAATCTGAGTGGGAAGAATCCCTGCCCCATGGTTTGCTTGCCAACTCCTACCGATGAGCCAGGATAGTTGAGTTGTCATCAGCAGTGTCCTGGAGAAATGTAGTCCTGCCTGATTTATTACATTTTGAAACACAATTATTTTGGAGCAAATTGTTCAATCACTCTTGTGCTTTGTTAGGGATACACCTATCTGCACTGCATGACACAATAGCAGCTGGAGTCATGAAAACAGGTAACATGGGCAAGAGTTCGTACTTTCAGAGAGAGCTGGTGCCAACAACAGACAGCGTGCGATATTCCTTCTTAATCAGTCTAATGTTGGCGAGCCATTGTCCCGTCCTGCTAACAGGTATATTGTTAACATTGCAAGTAATTCTTTTAAAATACCTATATTTTCTCCCTTTCTATCTTTGTCACACAGTGGAATTTTCTCCCACACCCAGGCTCCACACATCCAATACCACATGTTCACTCGCCTCTCCCAGACTCTTTGGCTTCCATTACATCAGCATATCAACTTTAGAAAGTGGAGTCCTGTAGCTCAGTGGTCAGAGCACTCGCCTTACAAGCATGAGACCTGTGTTCAAATCCAGGCAGGTCAGGGCGAAACCTTGGGCAAGTTTCCTTACTCCACACGCCTAATAATAATTCCTCCAAAAAAAACTCAATAATAAAATTGGTCATTTCAATCCACGACTGTTTGTGGGACACTGCTGTGCAAAATTGGCTGTCATGGTTCGCCCACAAGTATACAGTCACTTCACTGTATTCTACATTCTGTGAAGCACTTTGAGACATCTCAAAAATGTGAAAAGTGCTGTATCAAAAATGCAAGGATTATTATATTATTATTTAAAATTCTCTTTATAGTGTTCAACTATCTCTGTTACCTTGATCCACAGCAAAATAATTTTAAAACTAGAGTTAGAACAATTAGAAGTGAGAACAGGAAGCATCTCCTCACACCGAAGGCTATGAAACTGAACCACAAAGGAATGTAAAGGCAGAAATTGGGTTGTTTGAAAATAATAAACTTTGCATTTGATATAGCACTTTTCACATCTTATCGACGCCTTAAAGTGCTTCACAGAATATACTGTAAAGTGAATTGACAGTATAATTGTGGGCAAAAGGGCAGAAAGAGATTGCTGTTAGGAGCAAGAGGAGACAATTCAGCCCATTCTGCCTGTTCCTCCATTTTATTAGATCACTGCAGACCCTTTAATTTCAGGCAGGGTGAAACCTTAGGCAAGATCCCTTGGGCAAAGGACATAGAAAGCCTTGAGGCACAAGAGCATTATGCAGTATGGAAAAATTGAAGCAATAATAATAATCCATGCATTTGATACCGCACTTTTCACGTCTATTAGATGTCTCAAAGCGCTTCACAGAATCTGCTGAAAAAGTGAATTGGTATATTTATGGGTGAAACGCAGCAGCCAATTGTGCACAGCAGTGTCACACAAAAAGCCTTGGATTGAAATGACCGATTTTATTTTTTGCGAGGAATTATTTTCAGGCAAGTGGAGTAAGGAATCTTCTCACGGTTTCACCCTGCCTGGAATTAAAGGGTCAGCAGTGATCTAATAAAATGGAGGAACAGGCAGAATGTGCTGAATTTTCTCCTCCTGTTGCTAACAGCAATCTCTTTCTGCCCTATTCCCCTCCACTGCAGTGCTTTCCACTCTTCTGCTGCATCCCTTGTAAAAAAAAGTACCATGGTAATGGTGGTAGTACCATGGTAATGGTGATAGAACCATGGTACTACCACCATAACCATGGTACTTTTTTTTACATGGGATTGCTCACTTCCCACATTGGAATGGTGGACAACTCTGTCACCCCAGCTTTCTCACACATATACCTCAACACACTATACGCCCAGGAGCTTGATTTAAAAGCAGAAAATAAAGACGGATGCAAAATGCTTTTATGATCTTATGGGGCAATATGGTTCACAGCCTCATAGCCTTCAGTGTGAGGATATGTTTCCTGTTCTCACTTCTAACCTTCCTAACTCAAATTTTAAGATTAGTTGCCTTTATATCTACCTATCAGGGTGAAGAATGACTCCCTATCTCGCTTGTCAATCTGCTTCATTGTTTTGAACACCTCCCATGGAGGTGGCAGAGGTCCTTGCCTAAGTAGCACACTGTTGGGATTTATTTGCAGTCTGCTTGTAAGGCATTTGAGACTAAAAGTGAGAACAAGTGCTGCTACTTAATTGTTCCCTTCATAGCACCCAGAGAAACAAGAGCATGTGTCATTCCACTCAAACACAACTGAAAGCCACTCATCACATACATTACACAGTTTGCTGCAATGTCTGTATTTGAGTGTTGACCTGTCATTACTCTGAGCTACCTTTCAAATGCAGAACGCTGAAGCTTCCACCACAATTGTGCAGCAATATTTAGATTATGTTTTGATCTTTCATTTCAGCGACAACACCAGCGATTCTGCCTGAAAAATTTTCATGGAGGAAGATAATGGCAGGAAGAGATTCCATGGGTTGCAATTTGTGATGATTGATACTGCATTCCTTCTATTAACGCACATTATAATATATCCCAAATTGCATCCCCATTTTCTTCCCTCCCCCACCCCTACCTTCCACCCACCGTACCTCTACGTTGGAGGTGCTGTGGTGTATGGAAGAAATTTTAAACCAGGGCACCATCTGCCTGTTCAGGTGAATCTTAAAGATCACTATACATAAATAGATGGGAGTTTCTCTCTCGCGGTGTCCTGATCGACTATCCCCCAGATAACATTGGTTATTCACTTTATGGTTATTTATGGGACATTGTTCCATGCAAATTGGCTGCTGCATTGCTCATAAAATACTGTATACAGTATTTTAATATATATTAATACAATACCAGTATACAAATTATGTATTTTGAGACGGTTGGACGTAAAAGGCACCCTATCCAATGCAAGCCTTATTTAATACGACCACAGATCCATAATTGAATGGATCTGACTTAGTGATACGATTGGACTACTTGCTTGACTCTTTTCTCAGGAACATGCTTCTGGATTTATTTCTTTTTTGTAGGTGAATCTGGGATTGGGAAATCTAGCATCATTCGTAATATGCTCTCTGAACTCTGCAAGGAACATGGATTGATGATCCGACCAAAGACTATCTTGGGCAATGTCTTCCTTCACAATGAAATAAAGCCTGCAAGGTACCGTGCTGGTTAATTCATGGGCCTTTCAAGCCAGGATCCTGCTGATCACTGTGCCTCTTTTTTAAAAGCACTTTTGTGTCTGCACACGTTTGTATAGAATAGTTCTGCATGTGGTTACATACAGTAGAACCCCACTGTAATATGCTTTTTCATCAAGAAAAATTGTTTTTAGCACGGATGGAGTGTAGATTCAGTTCCTTAGTTGAATAATGGCTGATTTCCAGCTCCCACAAAGCCCCACAAACAGCCATAAATTTCACATTTCACTCACAAAATACATAGTCAATCCACTTTACAATATATTCTGTGAGGCGCTTTGGGACGTCTCAATGATGTGATAACAACAACAAGAATTACATTGTTATAGCGCCTTTCGCGTCGGGGGGGGCATCCCAAAAAGTGATAAGGAGCTATATGAAATATGCAAGGATTATTAATATTATTATAAAATGAATGATCAATCTTTGCAACATCCAGGAAGTGATGTCAGCTGGATCTGATGACCCAGAAGTCGAGCATTTCTTGAGACACAGCCACCAGGCTTGTGCTGCTATTAGTGGTATCATTCCTCATCATGAATCTTTATCCGAAGAGGAGATGGGTTACAAATTGCATGGACTAAACAGCAGAAATATAGAAGTTGATAACATTTGGTCAAATCCATTCTGGGTTCTGCAGGGATAACAACAACAACAACAATTAGCATTTATAAAGCGCCCTCCACCCCGGGCGGCATCTCAGAGCGCATCGCAATGGCGCAGACCAAGCCACAGGGAAGGGGAAGGTGACGGTAAGTGCGGTCAAAGAGAAAGGTCTTCAGTCTCAACTTGAAGATGGGATAACAGTGAGTGAGACAAAGGAGTCGAGGGAGGGAGTTCCAAAGTTTTGGGGCATAGTGGTTGAAAGCACGGCTAACGATGGTGGAGCGGAGGAATCAGGACACAAAGGGGAGGCTGGATCTAGTAGAGCAGATGCAGTGAGTACTGCTTCATGGAGAGAGGAGGGGAGAGATATATAGGGGGGGTGCAGACGTGGGGAGGGATTTAAACACCAGAGTGAGGATCCTGAAGTCGACCCGCTCTGTGACAAGGAGCCAGTGCAGTTTGGCAAGGCCTGGGGTAATTGGGTACAAAGTTTGGTGTGGGTAAGAATGCGGGCGGCAGAGTATGATCTGAATTTTGTGGATGGTGGAGGAGGGGAGAACGGAGAGGGGGGCATTTGAGTAGTCCAGGCAAGAGGTGACAAGGGCATGGACGAAAATTTTGTCAGCTGCTGGGCTGAGGTATTGGTGGAGACGGGCAATGTAGAGGTATTTGGAAGAATGCAATGCTGGTAAAAGACCGGACGTGGAGAAGGAAGGATAACTTGGGATCGAACCTGACGTTGTTTGTCAGGACCGGAATTATGGTCTTGATGATTGCACACCCCAGAGGTAATGCAGAGGAGACTGATTCCCCAGTGTTATAGGGATGAGTGTTGGATAAAATAGGGCACTTCAACCTCAAATAGAGATGGCTGAAAATAAACTTTAGAGAAAGATTATAAGATACCAAATGGGCCTTCGGTCATCATTATATACCCCTCCCCCCCGCCCCCCCCCCCCCCCCTCCCATTGGCTCACACCTTCAGTTTAGGTGGAAACCTGGAATTGTCCAGTGCTTTGGGAGGTCCTCCTGATGTGAAAGGCACTGTATAAATGTAAATTTGTTGTTGTTGAGGAATCACACCCAGGAAGATTTACTTTCAGATATGCTTCCACGGGAAGGTAAGATGGCATGGTTTGAGGGGTATGAACCATCGGACATTTGGGACAGTCACCAGGAAATATTTATTTGTACAGAGAGGCCATCGACAGCTGGAACAGGGTTACTAGAGGGTGTAATTGTGACCAGATTGCTAGACCAGCTTAAAGCTGCAATGGGAGAAGTGCAGGGTGGGTATTCCTGAAGGATGAGATCAGTTGGACTGAAATGCCACATCATCTGATTAGATAGCACAGGGAAAGAGCGGAACATTGGAATTAGAGTGGATGGCTTCGCTGGAGGAGTATATTTCAGGACAATGGTTTGAATGGCCTCCTGTTGTGTGGTAGATTCTATGGTAATAATAATCCTTGCATTTGATATAGCACATTTCACATCTTCTAGACATCTCAAAGCGCTTCACAGAATATACTGTAAAGTGAATTAACTATATTTTGTGGGCAAAAAACGCGAGCAAATTGAGCACAGCGGTGTCTCACAAACAGTCATTGAGATAACAAATTTATTATTTTGTTTGAGTGACTATTAACAGGCGTGTGGAGTAAGGAAACTTGCCCAAGGTTTTGCCCTCTCTGGAATCAAACCCAGGTCTCTCACTCGCAAGGCGAGTACTCTAACCACTGATCTACAGGACTTCACAATGATGTTGTAAGATGTATCCTTAATGTTTCTCTTTGTGTTCTTTTCCTATAGCTTTCTGCAGAACATAGGTTACCTGACCACTGGGTTTATGGAAAAGGATAAAGATTCAACCTGCACTGATGGAGGTACTGTACAGTACATCAGCATAAAGGCTGGGAGTTACATAGTGATAAGCCACAGAAACAAGCCATTCTGCCCATCTAGTTCCTGTCAGTTATACTACACACAATTCCCCCATCCTATATTGCTTTCTCCCTTATATGTGTATTACATTTTCTCTTCAATACATCTTTAATGGCAGTGATAGGTGAGAATGTGAAGTAGTGACCTCAGAGCCAGCACACCCTTGTTACCTCTGCCAGGTGAGATGGTGACCTGAGTAAACTTTTAATGACTGTGCCCTAAAACTCTGGAGCACTCTCTCAATTCCTGCATTTACCCCTTCTTTCCCACCTGAATCATCTGATTAGAGGACACAGGGAAAGAACAAAACATTGGGATTACGGTGGATGGTTTAGCTGGAGGAGGATTTATCAAAACAATAATTTGAATGGCCTCCTGTTGAGCGCTCTGAGACGCCGTCTGGCGTGGAGGGCACTTTATAAATCGAAGTTGTTGTTGTTGGGACATGACCCTGCATGAGGGGTGCTATATAAATGCACGTTGTTGTTACTGTTGTTGTAAAGCAGACATCACTTCTGACAATTCATCCATCTCCAACAACAACAACAAAATTACATTTCTATAGCACCTTTCACGTCAGGAGGATGTATCAAGGCCCTGGACAGTCAATGTTTCAGACCTGAGCTGGGGTCAGGATCAGGGAGGTGAAGGGAAAGGAGGGGATTTAGGGTGACCGATGGGACCATCGAAGAGGAAGGTCTGAGACAGGAGTTGAAGGAGGCCAGGGAGGGGGTGAGGGGGAGCGATTGCGGGATGGAATTCCAGAGGTTAGCTAGCGTCAGAGTGGCTGAATACTTGTCCGCCGATGGTGGAGTGGGTGGGCCAGGGGACACGGAGCAGGCCGGAACTCGTTGAGTGGAGGGAGCAGACAGGTTGGTAGGGAGTTAGGAGGTTGCAGTGGGGCAAGGCCAAGGAGGGCTTTGATGGTGAGGAGCAGGATCTTGAATTGAATCCTATTGGATCAGTGGATTGGATGTAGCTCAGAGCCGCATTGTCAATAATACTGTGTGTTAAACAGACTTGCCTGTTCTCCAGGTGCATATTACAGATCCCACATCATTACTTGAAAAGTAAAGTGCCTTTGGCAACCATTTTCCAGTAAGATTGATCACTCACCAGGGATGTGCGCGATGCTTGCTGGTTCAAATAACTGCTGCATTTGCCACAAAATACCATAATTATCTACAGTTACCTGGAAAATGGTTAGAAGCCAGGAAACAAAGTTTTAAAATGCAAGTTCTCTGCTTCCCTGATTTCCTGCCATCGCTCTGTGATTATAAGGCAAAACGCGGGCATCATCACAGTTGCCAAAGTGCTGCCTTTTATGTAATTGCAGGCACTGCGGCTTCTGGAAGGATGTGAATTGTCACCTGAAAAAAACATTGCTGTCAGAGAAACATTAACCCTGTGATGCCTGCATTTGTGAGGTGGCTCAGTCAGTTGTTCTCTCCCCTCTGTCTCAGACGGTTATGGGTGCAAACTCCACATCAGGAGTCTGACCGAACGCATCCAACTGACATTTTAATGCAATAGTAGGGAAAGATTCAAACAACGACAACAACAAAATTACATTTGTATAGCTCCTTTCATGTCGGGAGGACGTCCCTTGGCACTCAAAGGTCTGAGATGCCGTTAGTTGATTTTATTTTGGTCGGCTAGGTGTCTCATACAGGCCTAAACCCAACATCAACAACTTTGATTTACATAGTGCCCTCCGTGCCGGATGGCGTCTCAGAGCGCTTCAAGCCATCTCTATGCTTAGGAGTATCCAACCCCAACTAAAAAATCTATGTAGCACCCCTACATATGGAAATTACAAAGATAGATTGTTGAATGGAATACACACTCTTCCTGGAGCAGCGGTTCCCAATCAGGGTTACATGTATCCCAGGAGGTACAAAATGACTTCCAGGGGGTTCAGGTGGCGGTACATTGATTTATTTAGCTCTCTTATTTAGCATTTTATAGCCTTCCAAATTGTATATTTAATAGTTATTCCCCTTGTTTTGTATGTGTTAGTTATTTTGTTACCTGGCTTTGTTTTGGTACCTGGCTTGTGCTTGGTCATAAAATGCAAGTGGAATGAGGGGGGGTGTTGTGTGTGTGTGCGTGTGTACTGGAACTCCCCTCTATATGTCGTCACAATATACGTTGTTTCGATTATACGTTGTTGATGAATTAATAAATAGTTTGAAAATAAATTAGAAAATTGGATTAATTGAAGGGATATTAGCTGATTACATTTTATATTAGTTGTTTAGTAAATATATAAATAAGATAATAAATACAATTAAGAGAACACTTACTGAAGATGGTTAATGTGGTCAGTGGGAGAGGGCGGAGTCATTCAGATGAAGGGGCGGAATTACCTGCCTCTTGTATGGATCCCCAGAGGGGCCTCCCTCATGCCGCGTCGCCGAAAGCTGATCGCTGGCACGCGTTTGCTCATTCGTACATTTCGACAACTTTAGAAAAAATGTACAAAGGCGAAAACATGTGCTGTCATCTGAATGACTCCGACCCCTCCCACTCACCACATAAACCATCTCGAGTAAGTGTTCTATTAATTGTATTTTTATCTTATTTATATATTTATTAAACTTTTATTTTCAATTTTCAATACTAGTATTGTTGTTTTTGGTCTTTATTTAATATTAGTGTAAGTAAAGTTAGACCAGAGATGTACCAAAGGAACATAACCCCTATTTATATCATTAGGGCCTATGGTCATTTCGCTTTTGCTATACCGCGTTTCACTTAAAATCACACTCTTCAAGAACACATCTCCAATGTTAATTGAGGAGTCCCAGTATGTGGTTGGGGGGGTACACGATAATGTTGAAAATTAACAAGGGGTATTTACTGAAAAAGGTTGAGAACCACTGCCCTAGAGGAGCATATCCTGTTAACCTATTTCTGGAAGAGCAGGTTGGCAGGAGCCAAGCCTTGGAAATCCCAGAGTGTGTGATAGTTATGCTGTTAGTTGAATGAGATAAACTAAGGTCCTGACTGCTCAGGCCAGCATGAAAGATCCATGACTCACTAAAAGATCCAATTTGCCCACAAAACACACAGTCACTGCATCTTACAGTAAACTTCTGTGAAGCACTTTGAGACGTCCTCTTGGAGTGAAAGATGCTCTAGCCAGAATGTAGGGATTATTACTATTATTATGACCATATGAGAAAAGAGAAGGGAGTTTCTGGCGTACAATCCAACAAATAAATTGGTGATTCCCTCTGTGGTGGTTTGGTACCTGGCTTGTGCAAAATGACTGCAGCATTTGCTTACCAATGCAATCACTACATTCTCATCGAAATGTGTTTGGACTTTTTAACATTATTCGTGTTTTATCAATTGCAAGGGTAAACCGTATACAGATGTAACAGTTATATAAAGAACACATGTGAATGAAATGCTATGAATCTTGCCTATAAACATACTTGTTTGCAGTTTAATGCTAGCTGATTCAGGAAAAAGACAAAGGCGTTGTCTGAAACAATTCTTATTCCAGTGGGGAAAAGGGCCTTAGTGATCGTGGTAAAAATCTGGAACATACAGTACTGTGCTTGAGATGTAGCATCATGTTATTGCTGAAGTATTTATATTTGACTCGCATATGTCATCTTAAATCACTATTTTAACTTTGTAGAATTGTGGATTGATTACAACTTCTGTTCTTACTGTACTAGCTTTCCCTTCCAAGACCCCTGCCATGGGTCTTGGAAGAAGTAAGGGAGGTTGTGAGGTGAAGGAATTCCAGGGTAGAGTTCCAGATAGTGGGGACAGAAAGGCTGAATGCCTGGCTGCTGATGGTGGAGCCGACATGGTGGGGATTATGAAATAAGCCAGTGCATGCTGAACGGAGTGAGCAGACAGCTTGGTAAGATTTTAGTAGGTGATGGAGGGAGGAACAAGACCATGGAGGGCTACTCTAATCCCATTCCTCTACTTTGTCCATAATGGTGGTGGCTCAACATGTGTTCTTGCTCCCCTGTGCCTATCCCTTGTAAAAAAAAAAGTACCATGGTAATGGTGGTGGTACCGTGGTTATGGTGGTAGTACAGTGGTATTACCACCATTACCATGGTACTTTTTTTTACAAAGGATTCTACTGCTAGTTCTGTGTGTTCTCCTCCCAGCTAACACTGGCCTGTTTCATGTCCCTTGACTGTCTCACCCCAGGCATTCTATGCCCACTCTACAGAACCGTATTCCTCAGTCCCTGACTCTCATCCCTTCTTTCCCCATCTTTAAACATACTCTTTAGACATACTCTTTTAATCATGCTTTAGGTTCCAATCTCCCACAGCTTTGGCTCAAGAGCCCACTCAGCAGTGTTAAGGCCTTTGAAACTGTCTCCCAACGAGAAAGGTGCTATTAAATGTAAATTGTGGACATTATTAGCTACCTTTTGAAATGTTATGACCTGGTTGAAAACTAGGAGTGATACAGAGAGCAAATTATTTTGTGGGGGAGAGCAGGTGCAAAGCTGAAGCTGAGATCTGCAATTACCACAGCCTTGAGGGGCAGCAATTATTTTGCTTTCATAAAAAGATACTGTGTTCCACATTCTCTCAGCTTTGCACATTAGAACCATGCCAAACAAAGCACCTGTGACTGTCAGTCTGGCACTGCAGCTTTCTCTATTGCGGAATTAATTCATTCCTAACATACTTCAATCGCTAGATGAGTGCTGAATTTGTGTGGATCCTCTGCTGAGTCATATGGAGTCGTGTAGTTTATTGATTAGAGCAGTGGTTTCCAAACTTTTAATAGCGGCACCCCCCTAACTCAGCAACGTTTTTGTTGCGCCCCCAACTCCTTCACACTCGGTTCCACTCGGGTCCTTGGCTCCGCACACTTGGGGCCCCTCCCCCCCACTCCGCGCCCCACCCCCAGCCAATGGTACGCGCCCTCCACAGTTTGGAAACTACTGGGTTAGAGCACTTGCCTCTCATGCAAGAAGACTCGGGTTTGATTCCCGATGAGGCACCGGACACTGTAGACCTTAGTTTCCTTACTCCATATGCCTGTTTACATAGCAGTAAGTAGGAACCTGGTTGTCAGTTGATTGGCTTGTCATTGGTTGGTAATAATCCCACAAAAAGATTATAATAGTTTAATCACTGAATCCATGACTGTTTGTGGGACACTGCTGTGTGCAATTGGTTGTTGTGTTTTGCCCACAAAATAAGTACCGGTGGTCAATTCACTTTATATTCTGTGAAGCACTTTGATTTCTCACTGCATCTCAATTGCTTGTTGGGTTCTCTGGACCAAGATTCCACCTCGTGCCAGCCTGTGAGACCATTCTGTCTATAAATGTAAAATAATAGAATTGTGGAAAACCCTGGGACGGACTTCCAGAGAGTGGGAGCAATAAGGCTGAAAGCAGAAGTAGAGTGAGACTGTGGAGGAAAAACAAGGATCTTGAACTCAATCCATTGGTAGATGGGGATCCAGTGGAGCTGTGGGAGGCTGGGGGTGAGAGGCCTGTGAAACCTGATAATATATAATAACAATAATAATCCTTACATTTGATACAACGCTTTTCATGTCTTCTAGACTTCTCAAAGGATTTCACAGAATATACTGTAAAGTGAATATACTGTATATTTGTGGGTGAAATGCAGCAGCCAATTGCGCTCAGCGGTGTCCCACAAACAGTGATGGATTGAGTGCCCAAATAATATTTATTTTTAAAAATTATTTTGTTGAAGGATTATTATCCCCAGAAAAGTGATTTGCCAATCGATTAACAATCATAGTTTGACAATATAAAAATAGTGAAACCTGCAGGGACTGCAACACAATTCAAGATCATGAGGGGATTTGCCAGAGTAGACAGGGAAAAACTGTTTCCACTGGTGGATGTATCAGTGATTCGTGGTCACAGATTTAAAATAGTTTCAAAAAGAAGCAGAGGGGAGCTGAGGAGAAATGTTTTCACTCAGCGAGTTGTTCGAATCTGGAATACATTGCCTGAAAGGGTGGTGGAAGCCGATTCGATAACAACTTTTAAAAGAGAGGTAGACATTTATTTGGGGAGGATGGGTTTGCGCGGTTATGGGAAGAGAGCTGGGGAGTGGGATTGAATTGGTCTTTTCAAAGAGCTGGCACAGACTTGATAGGCTGAATGGCCACCTTTTGTGCCATATGATTCTATTTACTGCACAGTTAAGTGACAATCAAAAAAAACCTTGGGATGACCTCCCAATGAAAGGCGCTATGTACCTGTAAACCAGGATCGGCTCAGAAGTAAGATTTATCACAGCCAACGTCAATAAAATGATACAAAACAAAGTTAACTGGAAAATCTTACAAAAAGGCAGGGAACATAAGAACATAAGAATTAGGAGCAGGAGTAGGCCATTCGGCCCTTCGAGCCTGCTCCGCCATTCAATAAGATCATGGCTGATCTTCTCACCTAACTTTGATTACCTGCCCTATCCCCATATCCCCTGATCCCTCTATTTTTCAAAAATCTATCAGTCTCAGCCTTGAAAATGTTCAAGGACTGAGCATCTACAGCCTTCTGGGGTAATGAATTCCATAAATTCACTACCCTCTGAGTGAAGAAATGTTTCCTCAACTCTGTTCTAAAAGGCTGACCCTTAATTTTAAGACTGTGACCCCTGGTTATAGATTCTCCTACCAGGGGAAACAGTTCCTCAGTGCCTACTTTATCTAGTCCTTTAAGAATCTTATATGTTTCAATAAGATCCCCCCTAATTCTTCTGTACTCCAGAGAATATAGCCCTAGTTTACTCAACCTATCCTCACAGGTCAGTCCCCTCATCCCAGGAACTAACCTTGTGAATAATCCCTATATATAAAAAAAAGCTTTATTTCAATCCACGACTGTTCATGGGACTGTGCGCAATTGGCTGCCACGTTTCGCCCACATACATTAGCTCTTGTCACATGGGAAAATAATTGATAAGGAGAAAGAGAGGATTTGGGAGGATTCTGCCATCTTCCTGTTTCTTAGTTTTAAGATAAACAGACAAGCCCTTTGTTGTCACATCTGTGCTCAAAGACATGATTATTCAATTCTTAGATGGGAGGATGATATGGGATCCAGGCACCAAGTAAGGGAATGTTATCAGAACCTGACATCAGCTGGGGTCAAGTCAATATATCTTTACCTTTGCAAACACTAATTGGCACATATCCCATCTCAGGGGACCTAAGTTAGTTATCTAAAACACACACCCTTGTTCATGCCCTAATAACTAAGGAATGTTGTACTAAAATGATTATAAGTGTTTGGTTATATTAAAAATATATACCTTAAAAACAGTAAGCATCACAAATATAATCTTACAGTTGTAATGTAGATATTTAAAGCCAGAGTGTTACTTCAAAGTGAGGAGGAGCAAGACTTAGAAATTGGTATACATGAAACAAAAGTTTAGAGCAGTTCAGAGTTTACAAATTTGTAAGCAAAAAATAATTACTCAAACAATAATAATTCCTGTATTTGTCATAGTACCTTATCACATCATTAAGACATTTCAAAGTGCTTCACAGGTTATACTGCAAAGTCGGTAACTTGGAGGTTGAGTCATGCTCAACCCTCTATAAAGACGGGAAGGTCCCAGTGCAGGTGATGGATTTCCACATGTGTCAGACACCCGGCTGACCAAAAGCAAGATGTATTTTGTGGGTAAAATGTGGCAGCTAGTTGTGCACAGCAATGTCCCACAAATACAATTTTATTTAGGAGATTGTTGGCCGGAGCACTGGGAGAAGTTCCCTTCTCTTTTCGAATACCGTAATGCCTTGGGATCTTTCACATCCATCTAAAACAGGGAGAATGGCACCTCAGTTTAATGTCTTATCAAAAGCATGATACCCCTGACAAATCAACACCCCCTTGTACTAAATTGAAATGTCAGCTTAAACTATGTGATCCAAGTCCCGACATGCTGCTTGAACCCACATACCTCTGACTCAGAGGCAAGAGCTGTGCCAGGCTGTCACAAATGGGTGAAGTAGTTACATCCTTTGATTTGATTCCAGCCTGTGACTCTCTCCTAGAGACCCATGATTCTACACATTGTATATTAAATCCTATCCTCACCTGAAACCCTTGATTTTATTTGGGGGCTTGTTGGCTGGGACACTGGGAGAAGCTCCCTCCTCTGTTTGAATGGCATCATGGGATCTTTAACATCCACCAGAACAGGCAGATGGAACCTTGGTTTAATGTTTCATTAAGAAAGAGCTCACATCTCGTTGATTTGTAATGTTGAGATTCTCAAAATTCCAATGAGAGGTTCCTGGTTAAATATTATTTTCTAATCCATCCGTTATATTCTATAATATAGTGCTGGCTGTTTCCCAAACAAGAGAATAATTAATAGCGGAAGCCTTGAGCTGCGCACAGTCCCTGTATTGGTACAGGAGAATCTCTGTTAGCATTTCTCCTGCAACAGGAATAAAAGTAATCCCTGCATTTGATGTAGCACTTCATCGTGTCTTCAAGACATCTCTAAGCACTTCACAGCATATACTGCAAAATAAATTGACTATATTTTGTGGGCAAAATATGAATATTCACAGGTAATTTAGCTGAATGTCATTGTCGTAATAAAGTCTGACCTTGTTTACGTTCCAATCCAACTGCAGCAGTTGAGAGCTTTGTACAGGGGTGGCGTGATCTTTGTAAAATAGAGCAAGTTGGATCTAATAAGTTGGCAGTGCAAGTGGCTGGTGTAATGGGAAGGGATGGGTGCCACCAGGGCTTTTTCGTTTGCAATTCAAACCAAGAGCTGCTGCTGGTATTCCTCAGGGGGCTGAGAAGAGAGCAACGTGAAAGGGATGATGTGGAATGTGACACGCCACTCAGGGGGACACTGGTGAAAGTGACAGCTTTTCCTGGACAGAGCTGTCATCATCATCAGCAGCAGCAGCACATGACCTCTGCTGAGCTGTCCAGCAAAGCACATCCTGCTCGGGGTACACTGGGAATGTTGTGTACTGCTGTATTGTGTTTATATTATTCTCAACCAATTGTGTGCAATCCGATATAGTATTTTCCCCACAAAATATACAATCAATTCACTCCACGGTATATTCTGTGAATCCCCTTGAGCCATCTCAATGATGTGATAAGGTACTATATAAAATGCGAAGATTGTTACTATTATTGTTATACATGAATACAATGTACAGTTCTGATAAGGCCGTCTTTTAGGTGAAATGTTAAATTAAAGTCTCATCAGACTGGGGCATTAAAGATTCCACCACACTATTGGAAAAGTTTTCTCCCCCCCACAATATCATGGCCAACATGATCCCAAGTAAAGAAGTCAATCACCTCATGGCTTTATGCATGTGAGTTTGCCGTTCTTATAATGGCTGCTGTGTTCGCCGACAAATAGTCACTACATTTGGTAGCAAGAGCTTTGAGATGTTTTGACGCTTCAGGCACTGCATTGATTGCAAGTATTGTTATTGAAAGGTGTAAAAGTTAATTACCATGAAGGTATTCCCTAAAGGTTCTCAAATTCAGTTATCGTTGGGTCTCTTTACAATCTTACTGGTGAGGGTGGTGGAGAGAAAGAAAGATCCAGGAGGGGGAGACGAAACACAGATAAAGAGCATGGCCTCCGCACATTGCAGTACACACATGCACAGGCATGCAGATGGAAATATGTGGATGAGGAGTACAGGTTAATTACAAAGATTGTTTGAATGTTCTATCCTGTTTGTCAGTGTGCTGTGCAGATCTTGAATAGAATTTGCTGCCACATTTCGCCCACAAAATACACAGTCAAAACCACTTTACAGTATATCCCATGAAGTGCTTTAAGACATCTCAATAACCCTGGCGGGTTTGGTGCAAGTGAGAATAGAGGCAGCCACATTTTGGATTAGCTGAATCTAATGGATGGTGGAACTAGGGAGAAAGCAAAGAGATTGTTATACGAGTTCAGAATGTGAGACAAGCATGATTGAGAGTTGAAACAATGATAGAAATAGCACCTCATTGGTAATCATTGGCAAGTGTAGTCATTGTGCGGTTATTGTCAAAAGCAACAGCCGTTTAGCCACAGTAAGGTCCCTCACACGCCGTGAAATAAATCAACAATTTATTTGGAGGATTGTTGACCAGAAACCGACTTCAGTAATAGTGCCATCGAGCAGCCTAAACAGCCTGAAAAAACAGATGGGACCTTTGTTTATGTCTCATTTGAAAGACATGGATAATTTAGTGTACCCACCCCCAGTACTGCACTGGTGTGCCAGCCTGTGCAGTGAGCTCAATGTCAGATGGAGGGCTTGAGCCCACAAACTTTTAACCCAGAGTTCAGAGTGAGAATATGAGTACCAAGTTGACACTAAACATCTTGTTGAATTTATGTGCAGAATTCAGAATTACTCAGTTAAACCCATGATCCAGGACTGACATTACTTTGCTCTTATTTGATCTGAGCAGATTGCCAAGAGCAGAACCTTGAACTAAGTGGGAATGTTCCTGTTCACATCATGCTAGAAAAGTTGCACTTGATGATTTCCCATGTGCAGTTCAACACGCAGACCACCACCGCCCGAACACAAGCCCAGATCCTTAACAATCTTGTGAAGAAAGGCCAAGATTTGCTCCGTCCTCCGAAATCAATGAAGGTGAGGCAAAGGTCATGGCTCCCATTCATTCACTCACAGTGCCCGTTTCCAAATCATATTCAGATCACAGTAGAGAGCCTGAAGTCCACATTCATAATTTATTTTATTATTAATGTGGTTATCATTCAGGTCTTTGTAGTCCGTGCATCCAAACCAATATATAGACAAGTGCATAGGCTGTTATCCGGAGTGAGAAAAAGTGGTGCTCGACAACAGTTCAAGTTTCTATACCACCTTTCACATAAGACTACCTCTCAAAGAGCATTACAGAGAGTGCATGGGAACCCAGATTGGGCTAGAGTTAGAGGGATAGAGGGGTTTGCGAGACAGAGAGGGAAATCAAAGATTTGCAAATCACAGGCCTGAGATTTCACCCACTCAATCTAAGAATATTTTGTCAAAAGTTTGGGTGGCTTGCTCGCTCCTAACTCCATCCCTCTCTCATGTCTCCTCTCTGTCCTGCATGGCTCTCAGATGATCGTGTTTGTTGATGACTTGAACATGCCGACGCCAGGGCCGTACGGAGCACAGCCACCCCTCGAGCTGATCCGTCAGTTCCTGGAGCTTGGAGGCTTCTTTGATACTAAGAAATTGCTATGGAAGGTACGTTAGCTGTGATAGTACAGTAATTGTTGTATTAGATATTCTGTATCAACTCATAATAAATTATGGCTTAACTTGTCACTACCACCAACAACACAATAATATAAACTACCATTCATGAAGGGCAACGTCTTGGAGCTCTTAACAGTGATTATAGACTCTAGAAGTTTGCCCACTACCGACATTAGACTGACTGGCCTGTGGTTTCCAGGTTTGTCCTTCCTCCCCTTTTTATACAGGAGAGTAACATTAGCAACCTTCCAGTCCTCTGGTACAACCCCTGATCAAGAAAGATGTCCTGTACACATTTCAGGAATTCTTCTCCATCCTTGCCCTTTACACTACTATTCTGCCAGTCGATGTTGGGATAATTAAAGTCTCCCACATTATCACTACTCTATTGGCTTTGCATCTTTCCAAAATCCGCTTGCAGATCTGCTCTTCTATCTCCTTCCCACTATTTGATGGTCTATAGTATACCCCTAACAGTGTAACTGTTCCTTTTTTATTCCTTTGTATATTGTATAAATGCAAGTTGTTGTACAGTATCTCACTGTCTGGACCCTTGCAGAATGTGGAAGATGTAACCATAGTTGCAGCGTGTGCGCCCCCTGGTGGCGGAAGGAATGAAATCAGCCCTCGGATTCTTACGCACTTCTGCATGTTTTCCCTACCTCAACCTTCTACCAATGCTCTGCAGCATATCTTCCAGGTAAGAAATAAGAGTTCAGCATGGCTCAGACCACAATAATGTACTATTCCATCTCAAATTTTGAGACCAGTTACAGCACAAGAGTAAAGCTCCTTTTATACTGCCATCTAATCCTCCCAGGTCAGTTATAGCAATGGTTTAGACACAGAGTAAAGCTCTCTCTACACTGTCTGCCCAGCACTCCTAGGTTAGTGGCAGCACAGGGTGTCACATTTTATGTGTGAGGGAATTTGGGGTATAAGAAATCCCAAAAGCATCAAGGAAATCTACAGAAAATTCAACCATAACCTTCCAAAATCTCACATGATAGTAGCTTTCAAAAGAAATAGGTACTATACTTAAAAAGGAAAAATAAATGCAGTGTGATTGGGGTATGAGTGGGGGAGTGGGACTATAGTAATAGGATAGCTCCTTCAAAGAGCCAGCACAGGTACGGTGGGCCAAATGGCCTCCTTCTCCTCCATAAGATTCTATGACCATAACACGATGGAGTTGTTTCTTGAATGAATCCAGCATTCTGGCCTCAACCACCCTTCCTGTTAATCCATTCCAGCTGTTAGCAACAACACCAACAAAATTGCTTTATATAGCACCTTTCACGTGAAAGTATAATTTTGGTTGTTGTTCATGTCGGGAGGACGTCCCAAGGTGCTAGACAGTCAATGTTTTGAAGCCAAGCTGGAGTTGAGATTGCGCAGGGTGGAGGGAAGTGGGGGGAGTTCGGTGACTGATGGCACGGTCGAAGAGGAGGGTCTTGAGGCGGGACTTGAAGGAGGTTAGGGAGTTGGTAGCGAGGCTGAGGGATTGAGGTTGGAATTCCAAAGGTTGGGGGCAGAGTAGCTGAAGGCTCGCCCACCAATGGATATGGAACAGGCCGGAACCAACTGAACGGAGGGAACGAACAGGTTGTTAGGGGATAAGGAGGTCACAGAGCTTGGGGGGGGACAAGGCCATGGAGGGCTTTGAAGGTAAGGGCCAGGATTTTTAATTCAATCCTCTGTCGGAGCCTGGTGCGGGAGAGGACATGGCTGCAGAGTTCTGCATAATCTATGGTGGGAGGAATTGAGGAGGCCAACAAGCAGGGTGTTGGCATAGTATAAGATGTATACTGTACTGCAGGTGGAGCTTGTTCAGAACTCAATGCAGTTTGCCAGGTGTGATCTTACCAGAATTTTACACAGTAGTGCAGTACTCGAGGTGCAGACCAGTGCGGTGCATGATCATTCAGGTGCGGCCCCACTAGAGCTATATGCACTGATCCAGGTGTGGCCTGATCAGAGCACTGTACTGTACATCCAAAGCTTAATTTCTTTGGATCTGAATTCACCTAATTTGGGCTTATTGCCCAGCATTCCCTTTAACCTAAAGTGTGAACTAGGAAGTTTTGCTTTGGTTGTTCCCTCAGGTACAAGTTGGCTGTTACCTGGAGAGCCATGATTTCGTGCGTGATGTGCAACGCTGCAGGAAATCACTGGTATCGGTCTCTATTGCCCTTTACTACAAGATGTGTCACCACATGCTGCCCACTCCCACGAAGCCCCACTATACCTTCAACCTCCGCGATCTGGCCAAGGTAAGGGAGCCACAACGAGCCATTTTATATTTGCTACACTGTCTACACACAACTCACATATGAATAATACCAAAGGTTTTATTGGTCTTGCTCTGAATTCTGGATCAGAATGTTGTATTGTGTATTCAAGCCTCATTTAGGGACTATGAGCTGGTCGAAACTGACACTCCAGTCCAAAACTGGAGGAGCACTTCATTGTCAGAGTGTAGTGATGTGGAGCATTACTAACCACTCTGTGTATGATGCATGTTGTGTGTTATTGACTAGTCGTAGCATGTTATTGACTTCTCTGTATATCATAGAATGATGCAGCACAGAACGAGGCCATTCGGCCCATTATGTCTGTACCGGCTCTTCGAAAAAAGCTATCCAAATCAATCCCACTCCCCCGCTCTCCCCATACCCTGTAACCTTGTCCTCCCCAAATAATTATCTACTCTCTTAAAAGTTGTTATCAAATTAGCTTTCACCACCCTTTCAGGCAATGCATTTGAGGTCCAAACAACAACAAAATTACACTTGTACAGTGCCTTTCACGTCAGAAGGACGTTCCAAGGCGCTGGGACAGTAATTGTTTCAGACCCGAGCTGCGGTCAGGAATAGGCAGGGTGGAGGGAAAGGTGAGGATTTGGGCTGACCGTCGAAGAGTAGGGTCTTGAGGTGGGACTTGAAGTAGGCTAGTGAGGGGCCAAGGCGGAAGGACTGCGAGATGGTTTTCCAGAGATTGGGGGGCAGAGTGGCTGAAGGCTCACCCACCAATGGTGGGGTGGGTGGGTCAGGGGATGTGGAGCAGGCTGGAGTGAACAACTCACTGTGTCAGAAAATTTCTCCTCACCTCCCCTCTGTTTTTTAAAATCGGTGTCCTTGGGTTACTGACCCATCTACCAGTGGAAATAGTTTATTTGTGTTCACCATATCGAATTCCCCCATAATTTTGAAAATGTCTATTAAATCTCCTCTTAACTTTCTCTGCACCAAGGAGAATAGTCCTAGCTTCTCTAGCCTCCGTTAACTGAAGTCCCTCATTCCTGGTACCATCCTGGTAAATGTCCTTTGCACCCTCTCCAACGCTTTGAAATTCTTCCTAAAGTGTGGTGCCCAGAACTGTTCTCTAGCTGAGGCCTAACCAGTGTTTTATAAAGGTTCATTAAAACTTCATGATTTTTGTATTCCTGCCCCTAATTATAAAGCCTAGTATCCTGTATGCTGTTTTAATAGCTTTATCTACCTGTCCTGCCACCTTCAAATATTTATTTATATGTACTGTACAAGATTCACTTCTATGTAAAGTATATGTACAGTATGTTACTGACCACTCTAAGCATAGGACCCTTCCTGCTCTTTGCATACATTAGTGACCTGAATTTGCAGACCCAATAAAGTAATTTAATTTGTAGTTGACATCAAATTGGGGGGACTTGCTTGATGTCGTGTGTTATCATGTCGTTGAGACGTCTCAAAGCGCTTCACAGAATATATAAAGTGGGTTGACTGTTTATTTTTGACTAAAGGGATCAGAGGAAGCAGCAAAAATCTGACAAAAGAGGGCTTGATAGGTATGGATATTGTATGATCTTCATCTGAATTTGTGTGATGCTAGTAGCATGTTACTGATTGCTCTAAGTGTATGATGTATGTAACATGTTATTGAATGGCCTAATTGTAAAGTGTTACTCACCACTCTGAGCGTGTATTATTTTAGTATGTTACTGACTGCTTTGTGATGTGTGCAGTGTCGCATGTAACTGATTGTTTTAATCGTGTGTAATGTGTTTTGGCCCATTCTAAACACGTGACCCATTTGTCCCATTGCTGTAGGTAATCCAAGGTTTGTTGCAAGCCAACAAGTCTGTCATTGTCTCAAAACTCAAAGTGATTGAACTGTTTGTACATGAAGCAGCCAGGTGCTTCCATGACCGGCTCGTTGACATTCCAGATAGATACATGTTCTACCAGTTCCTCTCAGATGAGCTGCACAACTACTTTAAGGTCAGCTTCCATCAATTTGTACCCGGGTGCTAGATGGAGGGGTGGAGCTCACTTTAAATGCGGTTAAGGAAGTATTGGAAATAAGTGCTTCTCTTGTAGCAAGAGAGGTTCAAATGAAGGTTCAGAGCAGTCCATTTGATCTCGGTGTAAATAATGTTCCCGTGGTTTGTATTTCAACATGTGATTCAACAACATCTGTATACTTGTACAGCATCTTTTCAACCCCCCACCCCCACCCCACCTACCACAAATGGTTTTGTGCACTCTTGTACCTCAGTTGCAAATAGTTTGTTGTGTCAGTTCACATCAATGCGTGTAGATTTCTGAGTGAGATTTGCCGAACACTGGCCATTTCAGTATTGAATTTGATACCCTTGGACCGCAATTTCACACCATGCCCGACTGGCATCCGGCAGAGGCTGGACTACTGGTAACACTTGAGCACCACCTGCAGGAACAGACTTACACTGCATTGGTTGCAAAGCAGCTTAATAGGACACTGCATAGTGAACATCGCACTGTGAATGTTTGTGAGCCCTTTTCAGTTTTTTTAAGGTTTTAGTGAAAATGTCGACGGAACCAGTAGCTTTTTCAGGCTCCGCCACTGTGAAATGCTCCGGAACACACTACCCCTATGAAGGGCGCTTGTATAAATGAAAGTTGTTGTTGTTTTAACTCATTTGGGGAAACCATATCAAAGAAACCTGAATAAATATCTGAAGAAGTTAGCGGCAATTAGTGGTTACAGCATTTTGGATGAAAGAACAAAGGAATGGGATTAGAATAGAGAACTGCAATGCTAGCACCAGCATCAACATGAATGGGTCATGTGCTGTACATAAAATGGAGTCCTGTAGCTCAGTGATTAGAACACTCGGCTTGCAAGCTTGAGACCCGTATTCGAATCCAGGCAGGTCAGGGAGAAACCTTGGGCAAGTTTCCTTACTCCACAAGTTTCCTGACTCCATAGTAATCCGTCAAAAAAAAAATTGGTCATTTCATTCCACGACTGTTGTGGGACACTGCTGTGCGCAATTGGCTGCCGCATTTCGCCCACAAATATACAGTCACTTTACAGTATATTCTGTGAAGAGCTTTGAGACGTCTAAAAGATGTGATAAGGCGTAATATCAAATGCAAGGATTGTTATTTTAAATTATGAGAGGGTGAATTTGTTTTTTGGCGTGTGATTTGTGGACCCATTTAGTATACTTGAGAGCAGGAATGGCCAACCTATGGCCAATGGGCAGCATATAAGTCACATTATGGATTCATAAGATAGTTACATGTGCCACATGTAACTATCATGACAAATTCGTCATTCCTGCTTTAGAGTTTGGATGCCACTTTCATTTGGTATGCTACCTCAATTTAACCATTGAGGTAACTGCTGGAGTTGAACCAGCATAGCTTGCCACTGAGGTTACTGGCTGGAAAGTTTCCTGCCACTTATCCAGATAGTATCTCCCTACCTGTTCGAGCTTTGGTTTGCAGGGTTAATAGGAGCCCTGAGAGTGGGAAGAATCCCTGCCTTCAGGGATTCTTCAGAGTGGGAAGAATCCCTGAAGGTTTGCAGAGGCAGACCTGTGGATAAGCAAAGCGATGATTTTCTTTCTGTTTGTTTGAGAGGTGGTGGTGGAGGGTGTGGTGGGAAGAAGTGGGGACATCATAGACCTTTCATGTGTCGGCTTTGGAATTCCCTGGACTAATGGACATTTTGGGCAAGGTCCCAGAGGCTACCTTTGGTAATAATAGCAATAATCCTTACATTTTTATTGAGCCTTAACACGTCATTGAGACATCTCAAAGCACCTCGCACAGCAATGTCCCACAAACAGTCATGGAGCAAGTGACCAATTTTTATTTGGGGGGGATTGTTGGCTAAGATGCCGGGAGAGAAAAACTCCCTTCTCCTTTTAAATAATGCTATGGGATCGTTAACGTCCACCTGAACAGGCAAATGGGACTTTGATTTAATATCTCTGTCAACGCAACACCTCTCCCCTCCAGCACTGTATTGGAGTGTCAACTTAGAAAATGTAATTCCAGGTCCCAATGTGGGATGTGAAACCACAACCTTCTAACTCAGAGGCAAGAGCACTACCACTTTGCCAGGCTGACACACACACCATTTCCCAACAGGGTTATTTGGAGTAAGGAAACTTGCCTTGAGGTTTGCACCATGATTGAACGTGTGTATGTGCTGTGGGTGGCGTTTGTTCTCACAGGTGAGCTGGACCCCTGAGAAGATTATATCTGAAGCCTTCCTCTTTGGCGACTTTCTGGACATGCAAATCGAGAGGAAATACCGTGTCTACGATAGGATTTCAGACTGGAAGATGTTGGCCACCGTGCTGGAAGAATACTACATCCGATCCCAACGAGTCACCAGCACGGTATGGCCTACTCGTGCCCCCTCCCCAGCCACTGAGCCTGCCCTCCCCCTCCTTGCCCAACCACTGACCCCAACGCCACTCAGCCTACTCCCCTCTTCACCCAGCTAGCTCCCCTTCCCCACCCACCTAGCCTCCTCCCATTCCTTGCACTCAATTTGGAGATTTACAACTTGCTGTTTTGTGAATGTTACAAATCAAATGACTGTAGATGTTTTGCACATTACACTTCAAGTCACTTTGCAAATACCACAAATCCTGTGTCAGGGAAGATAATAACGAGGGTAATGTGTTGGTAATGTGTTATCATAACACATTGGGATGTAACTCCTGATGTGAAAGGTGCTCTATAAATGTAATTCTGATATCGTGTTGTGCACTCGTGTGTTTTGCAGACCACTGTTCTGATGTTCTTCAGAGAAGCAATTGAGCACATCACAAGAGCAGCCAGAGTGTTAAGACTGCCTGGAGGACACATGATGCTGGTACGGTGATGTTTATGGTTTTGTCCCCTCTGGTCCATACTCTCCTCACATCCATTCAATTTACCACCTCCTGCTCCTTTTGCTCCTCCACCCTATTGATCTAATATGCCACCTCCTTCATTCCACCTTAACTGAAACTCATACAGTTGTAGCTGACACTCCAGTGGACCGCTAGGGATATGCTGCATTGTCAGTGGTGCCGTCCTTCGGATAAGATATTAAACCAAGGTTCAGTCTGCTTGTCCTGGTGGATGTGCAAGATCCCATAGTGCTATTTGAAAAGAGAAGGGATTTTCTTCCTGTGTCCTGGCCAACCACTCTCTCCCCCCCACCACCCATCCCCCCAATAAAATTGGTCAATCACTTCTTGCCTCTATGTGGGACATCGCTGTGTGCATATTGGCTGCCATGTTCATCCACAAAATACGATAACTATATAACACATCCTGTGAAGCTTTTTGGGACGTCCTCCTGACGTGAAAGGTGCTATACCAATTTATTATATGCGTTTATTATATGTGAATTTAGAAATTCTAATTTCTGGTTGTAACTCTGTGCCCAGGCTGGTGTGGACAGCACGGGGAAGATAACCTCCTGTTCACTGGCGAGCCACATCGCTGGCTGTGAGCTCTTCAGACTCTCTGTGGATCAGAACTACAGCCACTCTGACTTCAGGGACGATCTGAAGAAAGTCTTCAAAAAGACAGGCAGCCAAGGACTGACCACTGTCCTCCTGTTGTCTGATGCTGATCTAGTCAAGGTGATAATAATAATAATAATCATTGAATCTTGATATAGCAATTTTCACTCTTCCAGACATCCCAAAATGCTTTACAGAATATACTGTAAAGCGAATTGATTATATATTTTGTGGGTGAATAATGATAATATGTAATAATAATGACAATATTAAGGCCATTCGATCGATCATGTCTCTCATGGTGCTATTCCTCCAATGGAGAGCTCTACTCTAAGCCATATGCCCTCTTTTCTCCCATGGTTGTTGCTAGCTAGCTCCCTTACTGGAAGGTGACCATATGTCCATGATTTTCCAGGTATAGTCCTTGGAGCCAAATTTGCCCTGTCTTTCAGCCACAGACTGAGCAAAAACAATAAAATGCTGATTAAAACAGACAGAAGTGACTGTCAGACAATAGATCAGTGTTTGGATGTTAATCAGCCTCCTGGTTTAATGCTAATATGTAATAATTAATCTCTCTCGCACCCCCCCTCCCCCTCAACCCCTCCTTCCAAGCCCTGGATTGGTTAACATTATGGACTACACTTCAATAAGTGTTTGGCAGAGAAATCTCACTGCCTGTGTGCAAAGTACAACAGGTTCACAGCTCGTCTATGGTTTTCTCTCCATTTTATGCAGGACATGATTCTGGAGGATGTGAACTGTATCCTGAACTCAGGGGAGGTACCGGACCTGTTTGACACTGAGGAGGTAGACCACATCATCACACATCTGAAGAACTCTGCCATTGAGGCTAATATACTGGACCAACGGGAAGCAATGTTTGCCTTTTTCCTGCAGGTAACAGGGCCCCATGCATTCCCTCCGCCTCGCCTCTTCCCTGGCCTCCTTCAAGTCCCGCTTCAAAACTCTCCTCTTCGATTGTCCCATCGGTCACCCCAAATCCCCTCCTTATCCGCCACCCTCCCCATCCCCGACCCCAGCTCGGGTCTGGGTCTGAAACAATGACTGTCCAGTGCCTTGGGATGTCCACCTGATGTGAAAGGCGCTATACTGTACAACTGTAATTTTATTGTTGTTGTTGTCAGCGTGTGTCCATCAATCTCCATGTGGTACTAGCGACCAGTCCTGTGGGCGTGCTCTTCCGGCAGAGGTGTCGTATGAACCCGTCACTGATCAACTGCTGCACCATAGATTGGTATGACATGTGGTCCAGGGAGGCCCTGCTCAGTGTGGCCAACAATCTCTTCACCACTGTGGACTTTGGATATGCCAACAAGGTATCAGCAACCTGGTGTAGTGTGAGAAGCCAGATCCTCTCTCTAGGGTGGTGTGAATGTGGGAAGCCAGGTGCTCTCTCTTAGGGTGATATGTCAGTGTGAGAAGCCAGATCCTCTTTTAAGGATCGTGTCCTGCACCAATAGGAGAGAAAATCATGGACAGACCTGGCTATGGACCTGCCACACTTCACCCACTGGGTAGCAAGCATTCTTTGCCACAAACTCTTGTTGAATCCATAATTCTTCTAAGGTGGAATCGGATAGATGCTTGTAGAGAAGGCATTTTAATGAGTATGGGGGTGGACAGGGCATACGGAGGCGGGTAATGGAAGAGAATGGGATTAGGAGGCTCATAAAGCTAAACACCCAAACACAGATTTAATGGGCTGAATGTTTTATTTGTTAGTGTGTGTGTGTGAGACTGAGAGAAACCTGGTGCTCTCTCCAGGCTGATGTGTGTGACTGGGATAAGCAAATACATGCCCTGGATCTGGCATGGAAATTGTGTGTGTGTATATGATTTGTGAGAGAGACAGAGCAGGAGATGAAACATCTCATTGAGCGCCAGCTATTAGCTTCCACCGCCCTAACCGCACAACCATCGGCGGCCGGGCTTTCAGCCTCTCTGCTCCCACACTGTGGAACTCCATCCCGCAGCCCCTCCCCCTCGCTTCCTCCCTTTCCTCCTTCAAGGCCGGTCTCAAGACCTTCCTCTTTAACCGTGCTTTGGCTGCCCCACTAACTCTTCCACCTCTCCCACTCTCCTTCCCTTTCCCCCTACTTCAACCCTCCCCACCCCCACCTTCCCTCCCCCAGGTCGGGTCCCAACCTGACTGTTCAGCGCTTTGGGCCATCCTCCCGACATGAATGGCGTTATATAAGGTAATTTTGTTGTTGTTGTAGCTTCTCTCTACTGTAAAATGTGCAACTTCTGGAGGGTAGTGGAGATTAGTTCTTATTCAAAGGCCCAACTATTGTGGAGCCCTGTAGCTCAGTGGTTAGAGCACTCACCTTACATGAGACCTTGGGCAACTTTTCTTCACACACCTAATAATAATCCCTCCCAAAAAGACAATAATAAATTGGTCATTTTGAATCTATGGCTGTTTGTGGGTCACTGCTGTGAGCAATTGGCTGCCATGTTTTGTCCACAGATGTACAGTCAATTCACTTTACAGTATATTCTGTGAAGCGCTTTGAGACGTATATAAAACATGAAAAGTGGTAAATCAAATGCAAGGATTATTATTATTATTATACCTAGGAGTGAGTTGAAGACTGGAATCTAATCAAGGGACTAGGGAGTATATTTTATATGTATATAATATAAATATATTCCCTAATCCTTTTATTCACATATATTTATATATATATAAAAAAGAAGCAAGTTTTTCTCTGTGTCCTGGCCATAGCTGTTTGTGCAAATGAGGTGCTGCTGCAGCATTCAATTGCACACAGCAGTGACCCACAAACAGTGGTGAATTTTTTGTTAAGGGATTATTACCCTCGGAAAGCAATCCAGCGTTTGACTAACTGGGTTCCTCCTTACTGCTGCGTAAACCAAGGCGTAAACAAAGCATTTGCCCCACGTGGAGTCCTTTAACTTGCTAGGCGAGCGCGCTAACCACTGCAGTATGGGACAATTTCAAACGCACGCATCGGTATTGTTACTGTTACTTGTTGCCGCTTATTTGTGCCTGTGTGCGGCATGAGACATTGATTGGGAAGCTGTTGTGTGTTGCAGAATCTGAGGGAGACAGTCAACCACATGTGTGTGGACATACACAACAGCGTGACGCTGGCCGCTAATCACTTCTGGGAGGAAATGAGACGATACTATTACATCACGCCCAGCAACTACCTGGAGTTTATTCACAATTTCGCCAAGATGTTAACAATCAAGAGAAAGGACATTCTGAACAGCAGGTACACACGGCGTCCACATTCTGACTGTGATATTTAGCGCACTGTGCAGCTGGAATTGTTTATGATTGAAATGAATGCCCTGAAGAATACATGATTTGGATGTAAATGCTAGAAATCGTTAAGATACTGAAAGGGCAAGACAAGATAAAATAGGGGGAAAAAAAACTTTTTTTGGAGAATTAGTTGGAGAATGAGTGATGACATTGTGAGAAGAATTAGAGGAGGAGTCAAAAGGAATTTCTTCACTCAGAGGGCTACTCATAGTCTAGCCTGACACTCCAATTTAGTGCTGGGGGAGCGAGGCATTGTCAGAAGTGATGTCCTTCAAAATAGGATGTTAAATTGAGGTCCTGTTTGTCTGTTCTGATGAATGCTAAAGATCTCATATTATTATTTGGGAAGGGAGTTTCTTCCTGGTGACCTGGCCAACAAATCCCCTGAATAAAAGTCAGTCTCAAGAGGGCACACATAGTCAGAATCAGAATTTATGGGGAGGTTTGGAAAAAAAAGTATTTACACATAGGGTAGTAGAAATGATTGAGCTGGAGACCATCAGTTCTTTTAAAGCAGAATTAGGTATATGCTTGCAGTAGAGGAATATTAAATGATTTGGAGAGCAGTGATTCGACTAGGTGGCTCACTTGGAATAAACCACCAGCTATTGGTCAGAGCACTCAGCTCGCAAGCAAATGGATACAGGTTCAATTCCCAGCAGGGCAAAACATTAGGCAAGTTTCCTTACTCCGCACATCTCCGTTTACCTGAGGATGTAGAAACCCAGTTATCAGTCAATTGACAGATTGCTTTTCCAGGGGTAATAATAACTTCAAATCAAACTATATATTAAAACAAATTTGTTCACTCAATCTATGACTTTTGTGGGAAACTGCTGTGCACAATTGGCTGCCTTGTTTTGCCCACAAAATACACAGTCAATCCACTTTAAAATTATTCAATGAAATACTTTGAGACATCTCAAGATGTGATAAGGTGCTATATCAAATGAAAAGATTATTATTATAAGCCCAACAGCCTGTTTCTGACCTGAAGCATTCTGGAATTGTGTAAGGTATCTTTCGGTCCTCTCTCGGCAGAGATCGCTTCACAAATGGGTTGAAGAAGCTGTCAGAGTCGTCCTCGCTGATCGGAGTCATGCAGGAGGAGCTGGTGGCATTGGGCCCACAGATAGAAGAGAAATCCAAGGTAATCACTCAGTGCTCTCCCTGTACCTCAAGTGGATAGACTATATGCAGGGGAGAAGAAGGGAGGGAGGCAGGAAGGGAAGGAGGCTTTCTGCCCCTACCTTCTGGAACTCCATCCCAGAAGAGTCAGTCAAGGCCCATCTCAACACTTTCCTTTTCAACTGCGCCATTGATTATCTTCCCTTGACCTCCACCCCTCTCTAATCCCAACCCGCACCTTGGTACAAAACCCTCATGGTTCAGTACCTGGAGATGTGAAAGGCACTGTATAAATGTAATCTGTTGTTGTTGTTATTGCTGCTCTGGTAGTGGAGTCCTGTAGCTCAGTGGTTAGATCACTCGCCTCTCAAGCGTGAGATCTGTGTTTCGAAACCAGGCAGGCAAAACTGGGCAAGTTTCCTTACTCCACATGCATCCATACTCCACTCCTAAAAAAAAACCTATAATAATTTGGTCATTTCAATCCACGACTGTTTGTGGGAGACTGCTGTGCGCAATTGGCTGCCGCGTATCACCCATAAATACACAACAAATTCACTTTTTAGTATAAAAACACAAAATATTGCAGATGCTGGAAATCTGAAACAGAAGCAGAAATCACCGGGAACACTCGGCAGGTCAGGCAGCATCTACGGAGAAAGGAAAAGTGAGTCAAACTACTCCACAGGCCTAATAATAATCCCTCCAAAAAATAATTTAAAAATTGGTCATTTCAATCCTCGACTGTTTGTGGGACACTGTTGTGCACAATTGGCTGCCACGTTTCACCCACAAATATAGTCAATTCACTTTACAGTATATTCTGTGAAGAGTTTTCAGATGCCTAGAAGACATAAAAAGCGCTATAACACATGCAAGGATTATTATTATTATTATTAAACTGAATCTCCCTTTCTCACAATTATGTCAAGGCAAAAAGGTCTGTATAAAGAAATACTTTGTGGTGTCTGTCCTGAAATTACCCTGCACAGCTCTGAATACCGCTGTGCCATCTTGTCCTGCTGTTTTGATGAATCCAAAAGCATTGTTTATGTTTTCAATCCAATTTATTATAACAACAACAGCAACATACTTTTTTTTAATACTGTCCTTCTGGCAGGGCAGTATCTCTGAGAAGTAACAGTGGTGGGATTTGATGCTGATCCAGCGAGAAGTGAGGGGTGACTATAGGCAAAGGAAAGTGGGGAGTGGGTGGAGGTAAACACGAGGTCTCCCTCACACTGAACAGGCCCCAGGGTGATGTGTTTGGCAGTGGAATGTCAGAATCTAGCTGGACCTCTGTGGAGGTCTCAGTAGTCCAGTTTCTGAGCCAGGCAGGTCTGCAGTATTCCAGGGCATTGCTGGTGAAAGCACAGCCAGCCTCGCTCATCGGCAGGAATTGGAAGGGCGGAACAGATAATGGGGGCAGGGAGTGATACCACTCAGCTACTGTTAACTCTGCAAGCCAGCTGATTAATCTCCAGCAGTACCCCAACCCACACTCTTATATCACAGAGATGGTAGAGCTGGTCAACACAAGAGCCCTCGGGGAAGGGGAGCAGTGTATGAAATGGGGGAAAAGGCTGAGGACCGGCTGAAAGAGCTGGTGAGGATTCTGGTGAGCTGAAGTGTCATGTCACAGGGCAGAATCTGAGTCTGATATAGCCCTGATTGTCGGGCTACTGAGGCTTGGTTCAGAACTGCTCAATAGATGCAATAAGAAGTGACTTGCTGAGTAGTGAAATAGGCTTTGTGTATAGAGCGATATTGGCAAGCCGCGAGGTGGAGAAGAGATACTGGCAGAGCAGGTAAGTGGAGGTTCCTAAAATAGAAAGGCTGAAGTGAAAACATTGGCAGTTCATGCAATAGAGCAGGTTAGCACATAGATTGGGGTGATAGGATTGTGAAAGTCAATGGGACCTCTACACCTCCCTGGAATTGACCTTTGAAGTGCGTGCCACTTCTGTGTTTATAGGAGGTCGAGCAGCTGATGGAAAAGCTGCAAAGGGACGCAGAGGCTGTGGAGGAAATCCGAGCCATTGTGAAAGTGGACGAGGAGTTCATGGCTACAGAGACGCAGATTGTACAGGATTATGCTGTGGTAATGGGACTGAGTACTTAGAGCATGAGTGGTGTGAACACTGGTCCACAGGAGACTCATACACACACAGTCATTGACACATTGTTGCCAACAAACTGATAATCTAGCGTAGTGCTGAGGCAACTTTGGATAAGACATTCAAAGTCCTATTTGCCTGTTCAGATGGATAACGGAGCATTCCGGGTCTTGCAACCTCCTTACTCCTGTATCCATTATCCATCACCTATGCTTGGCTGGCTCGGGCCTCCTCGTGCCCTACATCTGAAACTGTGAAACTCTCTTCCTCAATCTCTCTGCCTTTTCCCCTCCTTCCCCATCTTTGAGTTGTGCCTGAAGACCTTCCTCTTTGATCATGCTTCCGGACTGCGCCTTCCGTCCGGAAGGATATCAGGCTCCACCACTGTCAGGCACTCTTAAGGCACTACTCTTCATGAGGTACACTATATAAATGCAAGTAGTTGATGTTGAAGAACCAGTGACACTATTGGAAAAGAGGAAGAAGTTTCTCCCAGTATCCTGACTGACAACTCTCTAAATAAATTGGTAATTTGCCAGCAATGGCTTGTGAAGCGCTTCAAGTTATTTTAATGTTGTAGTCAAATGCATGGATTTACTTCACCATTTCATAGCTTTGGGGTAAAGAAAACAGAGAGAATAGAATCAGTCACTCAGGCAGCAACACAATTGGATTTGTCAGCCTAGGGCTCATCAGCCTTTAGAAAAGATAGCTCAGAGGGAAACTCATAGAGGTGTATAACATTTTAAATAGGATTTAAAAGTACACCCTGATCAATACTTTAGGATGCGCTGAGACTGTCAAACAAGACAAACACCAGGAAGTTTTTATTTCCGTAACGGGTAATTAATAACTGGAACAGGGTTACCAGGAGATGTGATAAAGGTCAGGACAATGGGAATTGTATAAAAAGAAGCTTGATGCTGGAATGGGAGGGTGTTCTGGAAGGGTGAGATCAGATGGGTCCAATGGCCGACTTCAGCTGAAGTATTGTGTCCAATTCTAGGCACCACAATTTCGGAAGGATATCAAGGCCTTGGAGGGGGTGCAGAGGAGATTTACCAGAATGGTACCAGGGATGACCAGTGGGTCAATAACCAGTTCAGATAGATTTATGATAATTGGCAATAGAACCAGAGAGGAGGTGAATTTTTTTTTTGCATAGTGAGTTGTTACAGTCTGAAATGCACTGTTTAAAAGGGTAGTGGAAATGGAATTCAATGCCAACTTTCAAAAAGGAATTTGATAGGTACTTGAAAAGGAAACAAATTGCAGGGATATGGGATACAGCGAGGTAGTGGGACTAATTGGGTAGTTTTTCCAAAGTGCCGGCACAGGCACGATGGGCCGAATGGCCCCTTCTGTCCTGCAGTAATCTATGATGCTACGATTCGTGCAGATCAATCTTGTGATTCAGGTAAAGAAATACAACAAATTAGACCCTGCTGTTTATTTACATGACATCAGTAAATCTGCAGCAAGGTTATTCGCAAGACAGTTATGATAATCCACACAGTACTACACAAAGCTGAACTCTGCTTGTGTCTATTAACATGCAGCAAGCCACACAAGAGCTGAACGAAGTGCTGCCGGTTCTGGAACAGGCCATATTAGCCCTGGGGGCTCTGGATAAAGCAGACATCTCCGAAATCAGGTATGATCTTCAAGGTGCAAGATGCAAATATCAGGTACCTTAATTATAACACGATTCACTAATTCTAGCTCAGAGCCAGTATAGAGGGGAAAAAAAAGGGATGAAACAAATGGCTGACTTTTTGTTAGCATGGAAAGCCAGCTTGTCAGCTCTGGGTGCACCACATCCCTGGTTATCAAGGTCAGGACACAGTGAACTTACAACTATGCCAATTGAAGCAGAATCCATTTTAAAAAATTGTACAAAGGAATTAGGGAAATACAGTCAAAATTCACTATAACGATCCTCTTCAAGACCAACCGAAAAGATGTTACATCAGTGTGTTGTATCGTAGGGTTGGGCGATTTGCTGCATCAGAAAAACATAGAAACTACCAAATGAATTGTTAAAAAGAAAAATAATTATGCAATGCCAAATAATAATGGCTGCAAATGCCTCGTGCTGGTTTCCTCTTTGCTATTGCCTCAGTTCAGTTTGTGTGAACAGTTCAGGCCGTCTTATCGGGCAATAAATGCCAGATTTGCCGGATCCGGCATGCCGGATTTGCACCAAAATAGGTTATCTTTCAATTAGCCTCAGGTTAAACTCTATCATTATATCCGGGTTGGTCCTATTTAACTGTTTATTGTAGGAGGGCTGATTTCCAATGAAAAAAATTGGTTCTTGGTTTTAGGATTGTTATAAGCAGGGTTTATTTTAGTGAAGTTAAACTGTATTTGAAAGTGAAAAAAGAAGGCAATGAAGGAAAGAGCAAGGTAATGGATCTGAATGCATGGCTCCTCCAGAGAGACAGCGCAGCATGGCCCACTGGCATCAGTATTCCAGGACACTTGGTAGGTTCTAGAAGGGCCTCAGTCAGTAGGATCTGGAAGGACAACCCAATCACTGGGTACAGGGAGTCATCCCACTCAGTTCCTGTTAACCCTGCTAGCCAAAGCCCTAACGGTAGGGTAGGATAGTGGACAAGCAGTGGGAAACCTTGTCAGTCAGCAATATTAACGGCAAGCTGTGTGGTTTTAGCTGGTTAGATTCTGACAATACCCCCAACGAATAGTCTTGGCTCTTGCCAACCTGCATCTAATACTTTACGGAATTAGGTAAGCAGGATGTGTCCCTCCAGGGAGAGAATGCGTAATCCATTCTGACAATCTATCTCTGGGATTTCCATATGTAGGTGTGCTGCATAAAAAATTCAGCTTGGTTTGGAATACTGAACAAAAAAATAATGGTGCGCTGAATGGCCTCCTAAGCTGTGAAAATCTATGAATCTCTCTCTCATGTTTCTACAGAGTCTACACCAGCCCCCCGACTCTGGTTCTGACTGTGATGAACGCCGTATGTACCCTGCTACGGAAGACCGCAACCTGGACGACAGCGAAACTCCTGCTTGGTGACCCCAGCTTTCTCAAACAGCTGGTGAACCTCGACAAAGACAACATACCAGAGAAGGTAACCACCTTTAACTAGGGATCACTAAGTGCAGACTTGGCCCACTTCATAGATGTACAGTACAATCAACCAGCATTTCCCTTACAGTGCAGAGTAAGTGCTAACTACAATCCATCACACAGACTATCCTCCATTAATGAGCTGTAGATTACTACTCAAATATAATAATAATCCTTGGATTTGATATAGCTCCTTATCATATAATTGAGACTTCTCAAAGTGCCTCACAGGATTTAGTATAAAGTAAACTGTGTATTTTTGTCAGCAGCCAGTTGCACAATGCAGTGTCCCACAAATACCTATGGAGTCAGTAACCAATTTATTTGTGGGATCGTTGTCCAGGTTACCAGGAGAAACTCCATTTTTTTTAATACTGCAGTGCCAATGGATTTAACATCCACCTGAAGAGGCAGACAGGGCCTTGGTTTAACGACATATTCTAAGGACATCTCCTCTCACAATGCAACACCTCCCTCACAGTATTGCATTAGAGTGTCAGTTTAGACTATGTGATTCGAAATCCCATCGTCCCTGACTCAGAGGAGAGCATGACCACTGCGCCAGACTGTTAGAAATGAGTGAAGTAGTTGCATCCTTTGATTTGGTTCCAGCCTGTGACCATCCTCTCCCAGAGGCCCATTATTCTACTCACTTCCCCACCCGAACCCCTTGATTTTATTCCAGTCTGTAACTTCAGTTATTCTATTTATAAGTCTCTCGCATACTGTGCTTAGATTAGATTTCAGTCTATAACTTACACCTGGGAATCTATGATTCCATATAAAAATAGCCCGCTCTGAATCCCTTCATTAGATTCCAGTTATTCTTTGTCTACATGTTGAGAGCTGTAATTGCATATATACTATATATACTATATATATATATCCATTTCTACACAGACGGTTGTGAAAGTTTGTTTTTTGCTACAATACGAAGTATAGTAAACGCAATCTTTGCTTAAGACATCATGCTTTCAATATCCCGAAAGCATTTAGTTATGTTGGAATATACACACGCTTAACTTGCTACTCCTTGGAGATTTGGAGCGGGAAGTTATCAGGAGTTTACTGTACATGCTGTTGGGATTTACCGACAATGCTTTGTTCAGACAGTGAGCATATTCAGATGGCTTCATATGCTGGAGAAATTCCTTGGCCATATGAGCATTCACCTCCTGACCAAATAAATGGGAGGCTGGGAATTTATCTCTGGCTACCGCCGATCTGAGCAAGCATAATGTAGTGTTTAGCAAGCTCGCCTCACAACTGAGAGGACCCAGATTTGATTCTTGGGTGGGGTAAAGCCCAAGGCAAGTTTCGTTATACTGTGTCACACACCTGATTATCTACCAGTAAGTAGGAACCCGGTTGTACATCAATTGGCTGATTGCTTTCCAGTGGTAATAATCCTTCAAATAAATAAACAAAAATAATGCTGTGTCTTTTGTCCCCAAAACAAAGTCAACTCACAGTACAGTATATTCTGCGAATCGCTCTCAACAACATGTTACAATGCTATCTCAAATACAAGGACTAGTATTATTATTATAATAAGCCCTTTAATGTAAACTCTAGTGAAGTGATTCCAGCACATCCAGCAGGTAACTTGAATAGAGTGGACACAAGTTACCTTCTTATCAAACTGGCAGAGAATTTAAAAAGAGAAGATATTTTCTGCTAGTGTCCTAGCAAACAATTCACCAGATACATTGACTAAACTGTATACTATTATATAATATATATTATAATTATATTATATCATAGTCTGTAGACTATTCACATGCACAAATTGGCTGCTGTTCGCCCACATACGGCCACTCCACTTAATATTAACTATTGTAAAATGCTTTAAGGTATTTGATATTGTCAAAGGTCTTTCAGCTGAGATATTAAACCGAGGTCCCCTCTGCCTGGTCAGGTGAATATTCAAAATACCCCTGATCCCATTGGAAAAGAAAAGTGAGTTTCTCCCAGTATCTTTGAGCCAGAATTTTAATCCTCCGTAAAACACTTTGAGACATTCTACTGACGTGAAAGCCACTATATTTCATGCAAGCATTAGTTTGAGGATTCTAAAATGTTGTAGTGCAATAAAATTGCAAATTCTTATTTTCTAGGATATCATCAGATTGGTGATAGCATTTAGTACTGCACTAAATGCTAGTATGTATGAAAGCAAATTGTCCCATGTTGTCTACTGTGTCACATCTCCTCTTCTGCCTTTTTTTGTAGGTCTTCCACACTTTGAAAACGTATTCCAAACGTGCAAACTTTAACCCTGACAGGGTTGGAGCTGTATCTACGGCCTGCCGCTCACTCTGTCAGTGGGTGCTCGCACTAGAGAACTATCACACAGTCAGAAAGGTAGGAGTCTGTCCATTTTGGATCGCAAGCCAGTAATCTCATCTAGTCTTAGCTCATGATATCAGGTCTTAAAACGTAATGTTGTGTAGAATTTCAGCCTAGTGCAGTGGGTAGCACTCTCACCTCTGAGTCAATAGGTTGTGGATTCAAGCCCCATGTTGGGACTTGATCTCACAAAGTCTGGGGAAGTGTTGCACTGTTGGAAATGCGTCCTTCAAATGAGAAGTTAAATCGAGGTCACATCTGCCTGTTCAAGTGGAAGTTAAATATCCAATGGGACAATGCAAAAAGAGAAAGGAGTTTCCCTCTCCTGATGTCCTAGACAACACTCCCCCCTATGCCATCTTAAATTTAAAAACAAAAGAGCCTCAGAAGCGTAGAATAGGTGGAATTTTGGACCACTGCAGCTTTTGGTTGTGCAGTTCAGACTGGTAATAAAAGAGGAAATCATCTGCCCAAATCATCTGGCCAACTTTGTGAAAAACTCACGACTGGTGTGCGTAATTGGCTGCTGCGCTTCATCCACAAAATATACAGTCAATCAATCCACTTTAAATTATATTGGTCCATTAGGTGTATTAACTCTAAAATGGCTTTGTCATGTGGTCATACAATGCAACATGACCACTGACTGCCGCTCTGCTGCAGTAAAGACAAAAGAGTTTACTTTTATTTTAGTTTTCAGAATTACTATCTCTGCACCTTTCCTTGCCAACCAGAGGCACTGATGCCTCCGCTCGACTGGCTTCGGCCTCCTCTTTGTCCTTTGAGCCTCCGTTCCATCATCACCAGCCACGCTTGCAGTTGCTGTGCCCCAAAACTCTGAAACACTGTCCCTCAATCCCTCTGCCTTGACCCTTCTTCTTGAACCATGCTTACTGTAACCTCCCGCCACCCTCCGGCTCTGTGTCATGCTCCACCACAGTTAAGCACTCTGGGACACTATCCTGTGTGAGGGGCGTTATATAAATACAACTTGTTGAGTAACCAATTATTTTTGTCTTTAAACTTAGGCTGTTCAACCCAAACAACAGCGGGTGGCAGAAGCTAAGGAGGCGCTGGCCATTGCACGTGAAAAACTGAAACAGAAGCAAAAAAGCCTTGACCTGGTAAGACACTGGCTGCTTTTTAAGCCCGAATTTTATCTGCTTTTATATTTCTTCCCTGTCTAGGATATGGACATATAAGTGCCATAAGGTTAAAGTAGAAATTAATGAAATCTCAGTCCCCAAATGGTACCACTATCTGGTGAGCTAGGCTGGTTCAACACTCCTTCACTCAGTGGTCATTATCCATTTACTCCCAATTTTATTTTATAACTCCTATCCCTCTGTGACTGGAAAAAGTCAGATACAACACATGACTTCGGAGGAGGAACAGGAAGAGCGTTCAACACATTCAGCCTCTTCCACTGGTTTATTAGATCATGACGGATCTTTTAATTGCATTTACTTTTCACAATACACCACATACCCCTTAGTTCCAAAGGATATATCCATCTTTACAGTTAATCCTGGAAGAACTTTGAGATGTCTCGACAATGTGAAAGGAGCTACATCAAATGCAAGAATTATTATTATTACTACCTGTGTAAAGCCTTGTGACATGATAAATTGCTGTAAATAGGAAAGCTCTTGGTTTCATATAAGTATTTGCTGTTTTCTGATGTCTGGTGACTGTCCCTACAGATTGAGGATCACCAGCAATCGCTGCAGGAATTGTACAACAGAACCGTGAGCCAGAAAGAAAGTCTAGCCAATCGCAAATACCTAGCGACTAATCGGCTGCAACGGGCCTCTCTCTTGATCTCTGCTCTTGGTGATGAAAAGGTTTGTTCTGATCCTAGAAGGAATCTGAGATTTTATTTTTGGTCAGCCAGGTGTTATGCAAATCAACACATACACACCCACAGACATCCCAACACACACAACGCTATGCATTAGGGTCTCCTGCATTTATATAACGCCCTTCATGCAAGATAGTGCCTCAGAGCTTGTTGCCAAGTCAGGGAGAGAGGGTGTGTGACTGTAGTCAAAGAGGAAAGTGTTCAGGTTTGAACTGAGTTCAAACCTGAACTCAGTTTGCTGATAGTGGAGCAGAGGTTACGAGGGATATGCAGAACACCAGGTCTGGCCAAGCAAAATGGGCAAGTAGAGGAGTAGTATGTTAGTAGATCGGAGAGGTAGGGAGATGCTGGGCATGAGGTGATTTGGAGGTGAGTGTGAGAACATTGAAATCAATCCATTCTGTAATAGGGAGCAGTGGAGCCTGGCAAGGACAGGGCCTTGGGACATCCTCCCAAAGTGAAAGGTGCTATACAAATGTAATTTTGTTATTGTTGCTGATGGGGGGGTGGACTTTAGTAGGAATGGGCGACCTAGATTTTAATTAATTGGACCACCCACCCCACCATTGGCAATCAGGCTTTCAGCCTAATATTCCCCCCACTCTGGAAACCCATCCCAGAATCCCTTTACCTCGCCGTCTCCCTCATCTCACCTGCTCCCAACTGAGTCCCAACCTAATCCTTCTCCCCAGAAGGCAGAGGATGCCACCAATTTTGAAAAGCAGCTTGGACCAAGCCATTGTGCTGCAGCCAGAGAGATGTCCTGACCTGAAACCAGTCACAAGACAGATTTGGATAAAGAAAGCCCCAGGCAATTTGACCTCACCCTCCCAGAATACCCTCCCTACCATTGTAGCATCAAGCTGCTTTTTAAAAATGGGTCTAGTGTGCTGTGCACAATTGGCTGCTGCTTTTCGCCCACAAAATATACGGTCAATTCACTTTACAATATATTCTGAAAGCACTTTGAGATGTCTCAACAACACGATAAGGTGCTGTATCAAATTCAACAATTCTGGTTATTAGAATATCAAATGTGAGCATTATTATTACTACTAAACCATTGTGCCAAAAGCAATCTGCTCTTGAGATAGTGTGATCAGGGTTTCTTGATGTGATTCATTGTGTTCAGGTGCGTTGGAAGGATTTTGTCGATGAGTTGAACGAGTGTCTGAAGGGGATCGTGGGTGACACGCTGCTCTCAGCTGCCAGCATCACATACTATGGAGTGTTCACAGCTGAGTACCGGAGGAGGCTGATGGAGAAATGGCTCAAACTGTGCATCTCCTCTGAAGTCCCTATCTCACCCGATTACACACTAGTCAAACACACAATTGAGAAGAATCAAGTGAGTTCTTGCATTGAAATTTCCTTGTGCAGGGTAGATAACAATAACTGAATGAGGGCATGGATCACTACCTCCATGAAGGGCATGAAGAAATAGCTGTACTAGGGGTGTATTGGAGCAATCACTCCAATAGAACAACACAAGTTTGATTCCTGGCCAGGGCAAAACCTTCCTGGACAAGGCAAGTTTACTCTACAGGCCTCTGTTTACTGAGCAGTAAGTAAGAATCAAGACAGTTTGTGGGACACTGCTGTTCGCAATTGGCTGCTTTATTTCACCTACAAAATGTACAGTCGATCCACTTTACAATATATTATGTGAAGCGCTTTGAGACATCTCAATTATATGATAAGGCATTATATCAAATGCCAGGATTATTATTATTTTTGTTCTCCCCCAATTGGAAGAACTGTGAACTTCAAGTCCCAATGCAAGGATTAAAACCACAATCGTCTGATCCAAAGAACAACAGTGCTGCTAACTGAGCCAAGGTGACCCAAAGCAGGGAACAGAGAAAGATGTGGGAAAGAAAGCGCAAGATCACAAGATAGGGAGAAACACATGGAGAGGCAGACAACTGGCGGGAACAGTGAGAGAGAATAAAAAATAGAGGAGGGAGGAAGTTAGAGTATATGCAGTGAATGGGAGAGAGACTAAAAGTCGCAGAGAGAGTGGGAGAGGAGCATTGCAGGATGTCAGCTGGTTGAGAAATTGTTTGTTATTCAGATTCGCAAGTGGCAGAACGAGGGGCTTCCTCCAGACAACTACTCAACGGAGAATGCCATTTTGGTGAAGAAGGGGCGTTGCTGGCCCCTGATGATAGACCCCCAGGGACAGGCACGCAAGTGGATCTCGCAGATGGAAGGCAAGCGGCTGAGCATAATTGCTGCCAAGCACCCCAAGTGTATGCAAACCTTAGAGACTGCCATCCGCATGGGCCAGCCAACCCTGCTCACGGTTAGTAGGCCTTACATACAGTAACACAACAAGTTGTACTTATATAGTCCCTTCCGCACAGTGTAACATTTCAGAGTGCTTAACAATCACGGAGCCTGATTCTAACCTGGAGTGGTGGGAGATGACCGTAAGCATGGTCAAAAAAGAAGATTGCCAGATGTGTCTTAAAAAAACAGCAACAACAAAATTACATTTATAGAATGTCTTTCATGTCGTTCAGAAGGCACGATCGAAGAGGAGGGAGGGTCTTGAGGCCAGCTTTGAAGGAGGCAAGGAAGAGAGTGAGGCAACGGGACTGTGGGATGGAGTTCAAGAGTGTGGAGGCAGAGAAACAATGGTAGGGCGGGTCAGCTGGCAGACAGAGCAGACCGGAGCCAGCTGAACGGAGGGAGCGGGCATGTTGGTAGGGAATCAGAGAGGTAGGAAGAGGCAAGACAATGAATGACCTTGAAAGTGAGGACGAGGATCTTGAATTCTATCCTCTGGGGGATGGGAAGCCAATGGAGCTGGGCGAAGGTGGGGAGAGAGGGGGCATGGAGGAGGGATTGATGGAGAGTGTTCCACAGTTTGCGGACGTAGTGACAGAAGTGACAATGTTGTACGCAATTGGCTACTGCGTTTCACCCACAAAATATACAGTAAATTCACTTCACAGTATATTCTATGCTTTAAAACATCTCAGGATTATTATTATACATACATGAAGCCATGAAACTTTCAGTGCACCCCATGTTGATGGACAGCACAGTGCTGGGGAGAGAGCTATTGTCAGAGATGATGGCTTTCTGGCACGATGCTGTAAGGAAACAACATTTATTATTTAATTAATGATGAAATAATGAGGGCACAATTTGGATGTTGAGCAATTGTTTCCTTTATTGTAGTTCCACAGTCAGTTATCATACAAAGACCCACTATACATTGCGCAGTATTAGGGAGAGTGAGAGCTTATTGGGTAGATACATCCTGGAGTCGGTCACTCCCCTGAGGGAATGTATGGGCAACATCATCGGTTATGGTCAGGATAGGTCAACGGACAGTCAGGAGGTTAGGGGGACAATGGAAAGAGTGGTAGTGAATCCGGCGTTAACCTTGAGCAATAGGTATGATATCCTTGGAACTTGTATCAACAAGGAAGCCGATGAGGTGGAAGGAAAGACTACCTCTAAAACATATGGTCGATTGTTATCATAAGAACATAAGAAATAGGAGCAGGAGTAGGCCATTCGGCCCATCGTGTCTGCCCTGCCATTCAATCATAGCTGATATACTCTAACTCCAGCTACCTGCCTTATCTCCATACCCCTTAATCCCTTTATAAATGAGAAATCTATCTAACTCAGTCTTGAATATGTTCAAGGACTGAGCATCAACAGTCCTTTGGGGTAAAGAATTCCATATATTCACCACCCTCTGAGTGAAGAAGTATTTTCTCAACTCAGTGTGAAAGGCTGACCCCCTAACTTTAAGACTGTGACCCCTGGTTTTAGATTCTCCAACCAGGGGAAACAATCTCCCACTATCTACTTTGTTGTGCCCCTTAATAGTCTTATAGGTTTCTATAAGATCCCCTCTAATTCTTCTATATTCCAGAGAATATAGGCCCAAATTAGTCAACCTAATTATTACAGATGAGACTATTAGACGAACAGACACAATCATCTGCAACCGCAACGAGGAGGCCGAAGGCTTCGTTGCCTTCCAGGGGCCGGGGTGAAGGATGTCTCGGCAGGGCTAGAAAATAATTAAAAATACGAAGGCAAGGATCCGTTGGTTGTACTGCACATAGGTACCAACGATATTGGTAGAGTTGGCCACAATGAATTGAGGAGGGAGTTTCAAGAACTGGGGTCAAAATTAAAGTCAAGATCATTGAAAGTAGTGATATCGGGGCTACTACCTGTGCCAAATGACAATTGGTACAGGAACAAAAAGATTAAGGACCTGAAGGCATGGCTGAAAGAGTGGTGCGGAACTCAGGGGTTTCTTTTTATGGGCCATTGGCATGAGTATTGGGGGAAAAGGGAGCTCTTCCACAGAGATGGGGTCCATTTAAATCAGGCTGGGACAAATGTCCCTAGCCAAACAAATTAATAGAGAAGTAAACAGGAATTTAAACTAGTTAAGGGGACGGGAGGGATATATAGGTAGGAGAAATCATAAATTAGCATTAGAAAAAGTAAAGATGACAGCGCAGGATAGCATGCCAGATAATAAGAATATGTTAACTGGGGGTAAAAAGCTTGGCAAAGCAGATAGAGAATCAGAGAGTAGGGGAAATGGTAGGAAATTAAAAACTTTATATCTGAATGCGCGAAGCATTCGGAATAAAACGGATGAATTAAAGGCACGAATAGATACATATGGGTACGATTTAGTAGCCATTACTGACGCATGGTTACAGGGAGTTCTAGGGTGGGAGTTAAATATCCCAGGGTTTTCAGTTTATAGGATGGATAGGCAATCTGGGAAACTAAGTAGGGGGGTAGCCCTGTTAATCAGGGATGAAATAAAAGCAGTAGAGAGGAAGGATCTGAAATCCGATAACCAGGAGGTAGAGACACTATGGGTGGAAATAAAAAATAATAAGGGGCAGAAAATATTAATGGGAGTTTGGTTTACAGACCCCCAAATAGTGATCAGAGTATAGCACAAGATATTAATCAAGAAATCAGAGGAGCATGTAGGAAAGGTAAAGCAATAATAGTGGGTGATTTTAATCTTCACATAGATTGGGAAAACCAAATTGGCAAAAGTAGGTTAGAAGAAGAGTTCATTGAGTGTATGAGAGACAGCTTTTTAGAACAGCACACCGAGGAACCAAGTAGGGGACAGGCCACCCTAGACCTTGTTTTGTGTAACAAAATGTAGATATTAAAGCTCCTCTAGGGCAGAGTGATCACAACATGATTGAATTTTGTATTAAGTTGGAGAGGGATATAGTTAAATCCGAGGCAAGTATTTTGAATTTAAATAAGGCTAATTTTGTAGGTATGAGGAAAGATCTGGGTAAAATAGACTGGAGAATCAAATTAGGAGGTAGGCAACAGCGGCAAATATTTCAGGATGTAGAACAGAATTCACAGAGGCTGCATATTCCCCTGCGGAATAAGAGGACCGCAGGGAAAGCAATTCATCCGTGGCTAGCTAGAGCACTTAGGGAAAGTATAAAATTAAAAGAAAAAGCCTATAAAACTGCCAAGAAAAGCAGCAGATCTGAGGATTGGGAGAGTTTTAAGAACCAACAAAAAATAACCAAAAAGCTCAATAAGAGTGAAAAAATGGAGTATGAGGGCAAGCTAGCTAGGAACATTAAGTCAGATTGCAAAGGTTTTTATAAATATATTAAGAGGAATAGGCTAGTGAGAGTAAATGTAGTCAAGGCCACAATGTTTCCATCGGTTTCCCAGCATTACTCCTTTACATTGTGAAACTGAGATTCCACTACCTGTTTAGGAAGACCTTAAAGATTTCCTGACACTTGCACTGGTAGGGAAGGTAGGATGGGTATTGTGGAAAGATAAGTCAAATGGACTGAATGGCCTTCCTCGCTGAGACACTTCTTGTGAATGTTTGAGCCTCACTTGATGTGAACTCTCTTCACAGGACATGACAGAAGAGCTGGACCCCAGCCTGAGGCCAATTCTGCTGAATATCATTTCGACTCGAGTTGGCCAGGACTACATAAAAATTGGGGAGACGGAGATAGAATACAATCGTAACTTCAGGTGAGTGTAGGCACAGCTTCACTGATAAAACAATATCAGTGTGGGGTGGGGGGCACAGGTGTGCAAAGGTGTTTCTCTGGTTCTGCAGTTGGTTTGGTGACACAGGTGGATGTGGTGGGTAGTTTGAGAGTACAGGAGGTGGTTCCAGTGAGAAGTTTGAGTGTGGGGGCTGGGTGCGGTGGGTTATTTGACGGTGCAAGGGGATGGGTGAAATGGGTAGTTTAAGGGTTTGGGGGGTGGGGTGCAGTGGGTAGTTTGAGGGTGCAGGAGTGGGAGAGTTTTATATGCACAGGAGATGGTTTGGGGCCAAGGGTTTGCAACAACAACAGTCAGGACCCAAGCATGGCAGGCTTGGAATGAGGGAGGGTAGAATGGGTAGGAGGGCAGCTGAAGACACAGTAAAAAAAAAATGGTCTTGAGTCGTGCCTTGAAGGAGGCAAGAAAGAGTGCAAGGCGAAGGGATTGTGAGATAGAGTTTCAAAGAATGGGGCAGAGAGGCTGAAAGCCCGGCTGACAATGGTAGGGCAGTCGGGTGGGAGATTTGAAGCGGAAAGAGCGGACAGGTTGATAGGGGGTCAGCAGGAGGGCGAACCAATCAGGAGGGCCCTGATTCAGAAGTGCCAGGGATGTGGCCCCACACATTAAACAGCCTCATTACTGTATAATCTGGTGGGCTTTCTTTTGCCGCAGGTTGTACATTACCACACAAGCACCCAACCCTCAGTATCTTCCGGCTGTATCTATCCTGGTGACTCTGATCAATTTCACTGTGACCTTCGAGGGTTTGCAGGACCAGCTGCTGTCCAGAGTGGTCAAGCATCAGCATCCACAGGTGGAAGAGCAGCTGGGGCAACTTCTGGAGAGTATCACCTCAGACAGGATCGCACTACGCGATCTGGAGAACAAGTCTCTCTCACTCTTGCAGAAGTCAGAGGGTAAGAGCAAATGCAACATGTTGCATCTTCTAACAGATGGTTCGTTTGTAGATTTCCACTGTTCATTTGTTGGGGAAATTTAGTCTGCTTGTCTCCTCAATTATTTCTGGTGGTCGGTGGGTGAATTAATAACCAGGGAGCATCAATTTAATATGGAGTCCTGTATTGGATAGAGCACTGACCTCGCAAGCGAGAGGATCTGAGTTTGATTCTGGGTGAGGTGAAACCTTAGGCAAGTTTCCTTACTCCACACACTTCTGCTTACCTAGCAATAAGTAGGAACCCAATTGTTAGTCGATTGGAGGATCGCATTCTGGGGGTAATAATCCCTTCAAAAATATATATTTTTAACAATAATTTGGTCACTCAATCCATGGCTATTTGTGGACAATTTTGTGCACAATTGACTGCTGTGTTTCACTCCCAAAATATACAGTCGATTTACTTCACAGTATACACTGTGAAGTGCTTTGAAACATATGAACCATGTGATAAAGCTCTGTATAAATGCAAGGATTATCATTACTATTTTAAGATTAAGGGTAACACTTAGCATCTTCTGATAGAAGGTTTGTTTATAAATTTCCACTGTTCATTTGATTAGGAAATTTGGTCTGCTTGCCTCCTCAATTATTTCCAGTGGTTGGTGAGTGAATTATCAAGAAAAACAAAAGAATTAGAAAAGCTTTTTTTCTGCAGAGGGTGATTGGAACATGGAATAATCATCCCAAAATCACAAATGAAATCCATAATAATTTTCCAAAGGAATTAGACAACTATGAAAAGGTGTCAGCCAGGTTCGTTTGAAAGCACTCTTGCCTCTAAGTCAGAACGTTGTGAGTTCAAGCCCCTCACATCGGGATTTTGAACTCGCAGTTGTAGGCCAACACACTAGCGCAGTGCCGGGAATGTGCTGCATTGTTGGACGTGTCGACTTTCGGATGAGACATTAAACTGAGGCCCCACCTGTTCAGGTGGATGTTAAAAATCCCATGAAACTGTTTGAGTAGGGAAGTGAGATGCTCTTTCCCAGTGTCTAGGCCAACAAATCTCCAAATAAAATTAATCACTCACTTTGTGGCTGTTTGTGGGACATTGCAGTGCACAAAATGGCTGTTACGTTCACTCACAAAATAGTCACTACATTTTACAGTAAAATCCTGTGACAAGAGAACACTGAATGTACAGATTATTATAAGGAGGAGAAGAGAAAGAGCAGAGATTAGGGACTAAATAGTTAGCTCTGCAATATTCTAGGATTCAAATACACAGGGGTTTCTTTGTCATGTCTCTCTTGCATAGGTCACATCTTGGATGACCAGGATTTGATTGATACCCTGCACCAGTCAAAAATAATGTCAAAGGAGGTTGAGCACCGGATTGAAGCCTCGGAGGTTAATGAGAAAAAGATCACGGCTGCTCGGAAAAAATATCTGCCCATGGCTACCCGTGGAGCTGTGCTGTATTTTGTTGTGGCTGAGCTGGCTGAGCTGGAGTACATGTACCAGTTTGCCTTGGATTGGTTCATGAAGTTATTCACAGAGTCCCTCAATGAGATGTACAAGCCACACCTGAAGAAACCACTTTCTGAAATGTCCCCAGGTAAGCGAGCAGGTTTCAGCATATCCAGGAACTTGGCTGAGCCCACCAGTGAGAAAACCCTGATCTCCTTCAGTTTCAGCGAGCAACTCTCCAGAATGATCACAACACTGACTGAAAATGTTTACAAGGTGAGCCTCAGGCAACAACGTGTGAGCAGCAATCTAGCTCCCCTCCAATAAGCAACACTCAAACATCCATTGAAAATCCCTTCACGCCCTGCCACCTCCCTACATTTCTGATCTACTCTCTCCACACTCCACTACCTGCTGCTTCGGCTCGGGTGGCTCTGAGCCTCCTGTTTGTTCCTCGTCTCCTCTGCACTGCAATCGGCGGCATAATTTTAGCCACTATGCCTCGAGGCTCTGGAGCTCTCTCCTCTACCACGTCTCTTCCTTTCCCTCGTTTAGATCAGTTTTGACTCTGCTCACTGTCATCTCCTCCGTCACCCCGTCTCGGCGTCGGGTTCCACCACTGTTAAGTACTTCAAGACCTCCACCCTGCATGAATGCAAGTTGTTGTTGTTATCCCTTTCCCTCCCTGTTCCCAGCTCGGGTCTGAAACAATCACTGTCCAGCTCATTGTGAAAGGCGCTATACAAGTGTAATTTTGTTGTTGCTATACACAATCCCAATAGACCCAAAGCCTTAACATTTTCACTCCCAATGCACAACATCAACAATAAATTAATTTGTGTAGCGCCTTTCACATCAGGAGGACATCCCAAGGTTTTGGACAGTCAAGGACTTGCACCCGAGCTGAGGATGGGATCAGGAAGGGTGGATGGCAGGGAGGGTGCATGTAGGAAGGTGACTAAAGGAGCAGTTGAAGAGGAAGGTCAATCCTAATGGACAACAACAATAACAAATTACATTTGAACACCTTTCACTGCAAGCCTCCGAAACCCTCATACATGCATGCATAACATCCAGGCTTGATTATCTCGGCAACCTTAGGGTGGGAGACAGTGGCAGATCCAGGCAATGTTGTGGAGGTGGGGAAAGGCAGAGTGGGTCATGGCACAAATTTAGGAGATAAAGGACAGTTGAGAGTTGAACAGGATGCCGAGGTTTCGTATTGGTTTTGTGAGGTGTAGAGTGCATCCATGATGGCATAAGCACCCAAGCTGTGGAGGCATTAATGAGAGCTAAGCAAGAGGCCTCAGTCTTGTTGCCATTCAACTGAAGGAAGTTTGATCTCATGTAGAACTTGATGTCCTGGATAACAAAAGTTTGCTTTTCACATATGGAGAACAATTAAAAACTGCTGTACAAAATTGAGTTAAGAGCCCAGGAATAAGGATGGAAGTAGCCAAAACTGTGGTCAGATAGGTCTTTAGGCAGATATTTGAAATCAAAGAGGGAGAGAATAAGGAAGAGTGCACTTTTAAGAGTGTTTCAAAGGGTAAATATAAAGAGGCTGAAAACTAATAAGTTGGTTCAGGGATGGAACGAGAAGGAGACATGATGCAGACCATATTTGTTGGAGGAGAGAGAGAAACCAGAGCACAGTGGTCGTGGCCAGGGATGTACAGAGATCACAAATGTAGGGTGGGGAAAAGCCATGGGGGCATTTGAAGCAAACAATTTCATCCCATTGCATACAGTTCCAATGGACCCAATTCTTAGTTTAAGTTTGTTAACTTCCACATCTTCAGCCCTAATCCTACCAATTGATTCACACTTGAACTGAGGAAATCGTTTTTAATCAACAACAACAACTTTTATTTATATAACATCACCTCATGCAGGGTAGCATCCCAGAACTGTGAACAGTATTGGAGCACAATGCCAAGCTGGGGGAAGGTGACCGTATGCATGGTCAAAGGGGAAGTTCATCAGGCATGACTTGAATATGGAGAAGGAGGGGGATAGTCACAGGCAGAGTGTTCCGGAGTTGATCCCTACATGAAGTATCCTGCAATACTTCCTTGTTACCCAGATTTTCCTCCTGATTTTTGTATCGCTATATCCAGCTGTTATTCACAGCCACGCTCATCACTAATCCATGGCCCATGGCTCTTGGTGCTTTCCTGGATCAATCATCGTGTTACCCTCACAAACAACACGATGATTGCTCGCAGATCAAGGCTGATGCTCCAGCGCAGTGCTAGGGCAAGCGCCACATTGTCAGAGGGACATTAACATTGACATGCTTTTAATGAGACATTAACGCAAAGTCCTATTAGCTCAAGTGCATACTAAACTGATGGAGAAGAGAGTTTTGCCTGTCCTGACTGACAATCCTCCAGATGAATTGATAATCCATGGCAAATTTCTGAAACTTGCTGTACGCAAAATAGTTCTGCATTTGCCTGCAAATACAGTCATTACACCTGACAGCAATTTTCTGTGAAGCGTTTTTTCATGAATGGTATTAAAAATGGATATTAAAACAGGTTGAAAAGTGTATGAAAATATGGGTCTCAAAATTTCTATTTTGAAATCTTAATGTCAACAGCCAGTTTAGTAATTGTGTATTTGTTATGGGTAAGTCACATAAGATCCGACATAACTTGACATATATGCTACGATTTATGCAAGATGGACATAACTTTGCATAAGGCACATTAAATGTTATGGCCTCAGCTAATACGATTTATGTGAAGTTTAATGCATTTTACTGTACAGGGCTATTTGTGGGACACTTCGGTGCTCAATTTGCTGCGTGTTTTGCCCACAGAATATAGTTAATCCATAGTATAGCTTATCCTGTGCAGCTCTATTAGACATCTCAATATCATGATAAGGTATCATGATACTTTATCAAATGCAATCATTATTATTATTATCACCTATCTTTCCTACCAGGTGATCTGGTATTCGATATTCACCCATCACCAGGTCTGCTTCTCCTTCATGCTCTGCAGCAGCATCATGCGAGCCGGCCAGAATCAGTTGTACGATGCACAAAACCGGGGACAGCTTCCCGAGGACGAGTGGCAAATCTTCCTGCATTGTAACATTCTGGCCAATATGATGGAACTCGAATCTTTGGACAAGCACAAAGGTAAAGCGTGTGTTGTTTGACGGACTTGTGGTATCGGTGATGGTCAGGACTGAAAGTCAAACAATACTGCCGCCAACTTGTTGGATAGTAGGTAACCCGCTCGCCTCGCAAGAGAGAGTACCCATGTTTGACTCCTTACTCCACATGCCTCTATTTGCCTAGCAGTAAGTAGGAACTCGGCTGTTAGTCAATTTGTGGGAGTACACTCAACAGAGGTGTGTGGAACAAGGAAACTTGCCTAAGGTTTTGCTCTGCCCAGGATTCGAATCTGGGTTCTCTCATTTTCAAGGCAAGCACACTAACCGCTACACTATGGAACTCCAGGAAACTGATACTGTGGCGGGCTTTCTTTCAGGGCTTCTTCTAATCCAGCATGGGGAAAATATGTCAGAGTCTGTATCAACATCTGAAATCGACAATTCCAACGAAACGATAGGTAAGCTCATAGTAAACCCAGAAAATATTGTACCCTTTGGCAGTAGAACAGGAGGACATGAGTTCAGGGCCGTGCGGAGCAAGTTTACAATACAGTCTTTGGGCCTACAATTTCTCATATTCTCAGATTTAAGAACCAGTATCTTAACAAATGTAAGATTGTGCAGAATTGTGTGAATGATCCAATTTATTTGGGAGATTTTTAGCCAGGACACCAGGAGAAATCCCCTTCTCATTTTGAACATTGTAATGGGTTATTTTACACCCAACTGAACAGGCAAACGGAGGCTAACTCTTAACACCTCATCTGAAAGTTGGCATCTCTGACAGAGCACCGCCACTACTGCATCCGAGACTATATATTATATGCATACACTTTGCAATATATTCTGTGAAGATGTCTCAAAGACATCGTAAAGCGCTATATAAAATGCGAAGATTATTATTATTGTATAAGTTCAAAATTCCATATGGGCTTGTAGCTCATAACCAACTGAGCCAGGTTAATATGGAGGACATTGAATCTTTGTGTTTCTATACATGGAGGGAATCATAACCTGGAATGGGCTCCCAGATAGAGTCGTTGTGTTCTGAACACTGGTAACATGGTCACAGACTACAACAAGGGACACGGACTCAAACTGTTCTTACTGAAATACTTTTACAAAGAGCAGTGAGTTGCACAATTCAAGATCCAACAGTCAATTGATGCATATTGTGTCAGCAAATTCAGAAGTTTATTGCATAATTATTTGGGGATGAAATTGATTCAGTGTGTATGAGCAATAGAATGGTATGAGATTATATCTTTCCTCTGGGACCAAACATTGGACAGTAATGGACATTACCAGGTTTGTGTCCCATAAACAGTTGCAGATACAGTAAACAACTTATTATTTTTGATTCTTTTAAAAAAAAACATTTTGGAGGGATTGTTATCTCTGGAAGATAATCGCCACACACAAGAATCAAACCCAGGTCCTCACGCTTGTGAGGCTGCTCAACATTATGGTGTCCACAATAAATAGATTTATGACAGAATAGTCAAAACGTGTGTGCTACATCTTTCTCTGGATGAAAAAAGCCAAGCAAATCCAATAGTCTTGAGGCTAAGAGTGTGTGCATGGTGAGGTATATGTAGCCTCAGAGGCCTTACATTAAGGATGTGACTGTTCTCCAGAAATGGATCAGGATACGTGGACTGGTGAAGGCTATCATAGCCAGTGGATGACGGAAGCGATGTGGAAACAGTGCCAGTACATTAGCAGGCGGCTGGAAGCTTTCAGAATGCTTTGTCATTCCCTGAAAGAGCTCCCAGAGCAATGGGAGACCTTCCTGCAGGCGGAGAATAGCTACGAACTATTGAAGAATTTTTTCTATCACCACTCCACAAAGCGAGGTACAGCGCACCTCTGCCAGGTCACAACTCCCCTGTTTACATAAAGACGTCTGAAGTTACAAAACCCTCCTGTTCTCAGCTTTATAAATTATAATAATCCATGCTTTAGCATTGAGCGCTTCACAGAATATATTCCAAAGTGAATTGACTGTGTATTTTGTGGGAGAATTTTAAGAATGCACAAAATTTATTTTTAAGAATTGCAGAAAACTTTCAAATTGCATCATGAAATTAAAATCAATCTAGATTCCAGATATGTCCTCTTCTTTTTAACTTTCTCAAGTGTGTCATTATTCTGTCCTTTCGATCTGCAGTCAGTAGTGTATGTATTAGGCAGGCAGGTTTCTGACACTCACTAAACCAGTGGTTTCCAAACTTTAAATAGCGCCGCCCACCCCTAATTCAACAAAGTTTTCGTTGCACCCCCTCCTCCTTCACACTCGGCTCCACACGCACTCGGGTCCTCGGCTCCACATGTACTCGGGTCCTTGGCTCCGCACACTCGGATGCTCGGCTCCACACACACTCGGGGGCTCGAGACTCTAAAGCTCCGTGAGAATAATAACAGTAATAGTAGTAATAATCCTTTCATTTGGTTCAGCGCATTATCACGTCGTTGAACGTCTCTGAGCGTTTCACAGAATATACTGTAAAGTGTGGTGACTGTGTATTTTGTGGACAAAACACAAAATTTATTATTATTAAAACTAGAATCACCCTGATCACCCAATCCTGGAAAGCTTTAGGCACCAGCTGGGAAGAGTCGAGGCTTGGAGATAATGAAGCAGATCATTTTGAACATTTTGAGATAATGAGAACATTTTGAGCATTCAGCATGGACAGAGTGAGCACATTTCTTTGGAGGGATTATTACCCCAGAAAGTGATCCACCAACCGATTATCAACTCGGTTCCTACTTTGATAAACAGAACCATGTGGAGTAAGAAATTTGCATAAGGTTTTCCCCTGCGTAAGAATCGGACCCAGGTCCTCTTGCTTGTAAAGCGAGTACTTTAACCATTACGGGACTCCCTTATTCCTTGCTAAAGAGCCCTGTCTTATCTGGTTCTTCATTGCTATTCCTTCTGATAGTGAGGAGCAACCTGTACACTAACTAAAAGCTTGTGTCACTGAGTCTCACCTTGTGCTGTTTATTTAACAGACTCGAACCAATCCAGTGAATCGGATGTCTCCAGATTAACAGATTTCATCTCAAACCTGGAAATGATCTTCCCTTGGCAGATGCTTACATCTTTCCAACGACTGATATTAGTAAGAGCAATGTTTCCTCCCTCATAATCTCCCACACCCTTAGGTCAGAAACTGGTCTTTGCATTATTAGCAAAGTGATTTCCTAATCAGCACTGTCGCTGGGCATCTCTGGGGAAAAACACGCCATGTTCTATCCCAAACACTGCGCTGCCAACATCAGCAGTAAAACACTTACAAAAGCATTTGATACAACTTCAAAGAATTAAACCATCTCAAAAGATTCTACATGGAATTGCTCTCATGTGTGATGGACTATGTATGTTTAAGAAACACGGCAGTCAATTTGGGCAGGGACATGAGACTTTCAAGGTTCTTCCTGAACAATGGGGATTCAACGTTGCAGTACTTCACCAGTATGGTAAATCCCGCATTAAGCCATCTCTTTTGTAAGTATGGGGGTTGAGGGGAAAAGCTCTAAATTTTTAGAAGTTGTGTTAATTAATACAGTAAACTGATAACTTAACCCTGACTTAACCTGTCACTACCACTTAAGGCAGTTCATCATGCTGTCAGTATCCTATCTACACATTTTCTGTCTGACTAATCTTATTTTATTAATAAATCTATTAATTTGCCAACAGTGTTGAATTGGAGTTCTAACGGAGTCCTGTAGCTCAGTGATTGGAGCACTCGCCTTACAAGCGAGAGACCCGGGTTCAATTCTAGTCAGTGCGAAACCTTGGGCAAGTTTCCTTACTCCACATGCCTAATAATAATCCCTATATATAAAAAAAAGGTTTATTTCAATCCATGACTGTTCATGGGACTGTGCGCAATTGGCTGCAGCGTTTCGCCCACATACATAGTCAATTCACTTTACAGTATATTCTGTGAAGCGCTTTGAGACATCCAGAAGACGTGTAAAGCGCTATATCAAATGCAAGAGTTATTATTATTATTACTGCCATGGAGTGTTGGATTAGACTGTGAATTGACTTAAGACTTGAGCCTCAACCTTCTGATGCAGAGCTGAGTGCAACCAAGCTGAGCCAAGTCAACACCCAGGACCAAACTCTTGAATAATAATAATAATCATTGCATGTGATAAAGCACCTTATCATGTCATTGAGATGTCTTGAAATGCTTCACAGAATATATCGCAAAATTAATTGACTATATTTTGAAGGAAGAGGGGAAAGAAAAATAGAGACTTTCACAAACGAGACAAGATTAGTCCACCAGATGGGAAATCTGTATTAGATATTTCCTTCCACCTTTCCTGCAGATAAAGATCCTCAAACCTGATGGCCTGATTGCTGCTGTCAAGGAGTTTGTGTCCGAGAACTTAGGACCTGAGTTCCTGCCGAACATTGTGGTAAACATCCCAGATGTGTTTGGGCAGATGAGTGCCAGTCATCCAATGATCTTCCTCCTATCGTGCGGTAAGGGGACTGAGGATCCACACAACTACTTGGATAAGGGGCTGGCCACTACTGAAGGGACGAGATAAGGAAATGAAGGGAATCCTGCAGCCTAGTGGTTAGCGCATTCACCTCACAAACAAGAGGACCCAGGTTTGATTCATGGGCGGGGCAAAACCATAGGCAAATTTCTGTACTCCACATATCTCTGATTCCACTACAGGACTCAATTATCACCAGAAGGAAACAATGGGGGGGAACAACAACCACAAAATGACTTTTGTCTGGTGCCTTTTTCACGTCGGAAGGACGTCCCAAGCCGCTGAGAAATGAAAAAGGAAATGAGAAGATTGTTGCAGTGCGGAATATCTCACCACATATTGCTGTTGAAGCAGTTAAAATAAAATATTTGGGGAAAAACAGTGACAGATGATGGGGTTTGGGTGGCCTGGTGACTGATTATGTGCATGTTTTCATCCAAGCATCTGAAGCAGACACGGTCACGCAGCTGATGCGCTTTGCAAAGGAGGCACGAGGCAGCACTCAGCACCTGGACATCATCTCACTAGGACAGGGCCAAGGACCAAAGGCAGAAGCGCTGATCCATAAAGCCCTAGTGCAGAGGGGACGTTGGGTGTTCCTGGAAAACTGCCACCTGGCAGCGTCCTTCATGCCACGACTGCAGAGCATTGTGGAATCGTGAGTTAGGCCCTGACTTAAACCAATCATTACACTCTGACTTGTGTGCACAACCTGGTGTGGGGTGTTTCCTCCTGTTCATATGTACATGTGTGCACCCATCTGACTGTATCCTTGTGGCTGTGTGTCTAAGTACAACAGCAGCAACAAAATTACATTTATGGAGTGTTCCAAGGCGCTAAACAGTCAGGGGTCAGGACCAGAGCATGGGGGAGGGGCAGGTTAGAGGGTAGGGAAGCGAGAGCGGTGGGAGGGCAGCAGAAGGTATGATCGAAAAGAAGGGTCTTGAGATTGGCCTTGAAGGAGACAAGGAAGGAAGCAACATGAAGGGATTGTGGGATGGAGTCCCAGAGTGTGGGGGCAGAGAGGTGGAAAGCCCATCCGCCGATGGTAGGACGAGTCGGGTGGGAGACATGGAGAAGATCGGAGCCCGCTGAATGGAGGAGGCGGGAAGGATGGTAGGGAATTAGCGGGTCAGAAAGGTAGGAAGGGGCAAGGCCTTGAAAGTGAGGATGAGGATCTTGAATTCAATCCTCTGGAGGATGGGGAGCTAATGGAGCTGGGCAAGGGTGGGAGTGATGAGGTCGCGGAACCTGGTGCGGGAGAGGACACGGGCTGCAGAGTTTTGGGTGATCTGCAGCTTGTGATGGGAATAGCTGGGAAGGCCGACAAGGAGGCAGTTTCCGTAGTCAAGCCTCGATGTGACAAATGCGTGGGTGAGGGTTTGGGCAGCCTGATGGGTGAGGCAGTGGTGGCAATGGCAATGTTACAGAGTTGGTGGAAGGCAGTGCTGGTCATGGCATGGATAGGTGGGAGAAAGGACAGTTCAGGGTCAAACAAGGTGCCCGGGTTTCTGAATGGCTTCATAAGATGGATTGTGCAGCCATGGATACTGATGCTGCCAATGCCTGAGGCCCTAACGTGAGCCAATGAGGAGTGCCTCAGTCTTGCTAACGTTCAGCTAAAGCAAGTTGTCTCTCATCCTGGACTCAATGTCGGACAGGCAGGCAGTCAGACTAGACTACCGAAGGGTAGTCCTGGGGTTGAGGGTGGAAGCGGAGATAGAGTTGGGTGATCTACAGCCAGATCCACGCACATTTCACATACATTTCCATTTACGTGGAAATTTACCCCATGTCTTCGGATGATGTACGGGGAACATGTAGAGGGTGAAGAGGAGGGGACCAAGGACAGAGCCCTGAGGAATGCCGCACAAGATGTTGCATAGATATGTATGTATCTATGTGTGCATTTACAGTATTACAGTAAAGTTGCTCCTGTAGCTCAGTGGTTAGAGCACTCACCTTACAAGCATGAGACCTATGTTCGAATCTAGGCAGATCAGTGCGAAAGATTGGGCAAGTTTCCTTACTCCACACGCCTAATAATAATCTGTCCAAAAAAACACAATAATAAAAATTGGTAATTTCAATCCACGACTGTTCGTGGAACATTGCTGTGCTCAATTGGTTGCCGCGTTTCGCCCACAAGTGTACAGTCAATTCACTTTACAGTATATTCTGTGAAGCGTTTTGAGACATCGATAAGATGTGAAAAGCGCTATATCAAATGAAAGGATTATTATTAAAGTTGTGAAACCATGGATTTTGTGAAATCCCTGAATTGTTTAGTAAAATTGTGAAGCAATGAACTGCTATACATATGGCACATGTTACCCAGGCAGAGACGATGGTAAAGTGGAGTCAGCTGGATCCCCGACTCCTTCACCTGGAGACAATGGGGCTGTCCCCATCACGGCAGGGGGAGAGGGGATCCCAGGAACATTCTTGGTGTCATCATCAATAGAGATTTGGACACTGACCGGTCCAAGATAGCAGTGAAGGCCAGTATCCCGAGGGGTCACTATTCCAGGAACCAATTTGACCTCTGCTCACAACGATTGTTAGCAGAAACCTGAGTCAACCAGAAGTCTCTGTACATGTCTCTGCGAAGCTATCATTGCACAGTCTATTTGTGCCGGACAAAACTTTACTGAAGTGTAACTGCGGTCAGAAGAAATGTCAGACCAACCGATATAAATGCTTTAAAGCAAAGCAAGCCTCACATGTTTACAAATTAATATCCATGAATGAAATATCACCTTAAGTTCATGGTGAGTAAAAGGCAAGTTTAGCAATATGATGAAGTGATCACTTTTCCACAAAATCCCTGACTCCTAATTTCAGGGATTTCATGCTTCCACAATTTTAATGAAAATTTCAGGATTTCGCAAAATTTCTGGTTCACAGCTTGAAATCCCCCAGTTTCACAACTTTACTGTAATATATACCATGGTTTGTATATGTTATTATGTATGTAGGCCCTAGTATGTAGGCCCTGGTATGTATAATACTATATATATATATTCTGCTCCAGCTTGGGGCCACATCTATCTGTACTGATTTTATTCCTTGTCAAATAGAGACTTGGTTCTTCTCTACCTAACAATGAATAAAATTACTGGCAATAATAATAATTATTAACAGTATCCTTGACAAACAGCCAGTGTACATCCATCTTTGCGATTTCCTTGCTGACATTGAAAACCTGAGGCATTATCCATATCGGAGGTGCCATGGCACTATTTGAAAAGAGAAGGGAGTTTCTCGCATGGCTGTTTGTAGGACATGGCTCTGTGTAAATGGGCTGCCGTGGTCACCTACAAATGAACATCCTGTGCAATGCTTTGGGTCCTCCTCTCGACATGAAAGGCGTATACCAAAAGCAAGGTTTTTTTATCATTACTATTAGTCTGAGCAAGGCTGTGGAGGCTTTCAGTTGGAGATAAGAACAAGAATCTTAAAATGAAGCTACTGCGGATAGGGAGCAGGGGAGCTGGGTGAGGAAGAATCTGATAAACTCACGGAGAATTTGGGAGAGAATGCGGGGGTGGAGTTATAGCAGATGCGAAACTTGTGGAGAGCTGTACTTGGGAGACCATGGGAGTACTGGAGCAGATAAGTCTGGAGGATGAGCGTTTTGGCTGGAACGAGGGTGAGGGAGTGAACAATATTTTGGAAATGGAGAAAGGTATATCGATAAAAGGCTTAAAGGAGGTAGAACAAATGCTAAGAGGACAACGACAAATCACACTTGTATATCCCCTTTCATGTCAGAAAGACGTCCCAAAGAGCTGGACAGTCAGGGACGTGCACCCGTGTTGGGGATTAGGATCAGAATCAGGGTGGGGGTGGGCAGGATGGTAATTGGAGGATGAACGAAGCTCCGGTAGAGGAGGAAGTTTGAGACTGGCCTCGAAGGAGCCAACGGAGGGGGTGAGATGAGTGTACTGTGGGATAGCAACCAGAAGGCTGATATGATCAGTACTAAGGAGGTGCTGTGGGGAGAGCAGTTTCTAGTAGGACAATCTCGAGTGTGATTTATTTCTTCCATTCCTATCTCCCACCCCTGCTATCCTATAATCTCTATTTCTCTGAAGAATTTTCTCAAAATAGGAAGACCTAACTCCTCTGTCCTGTGTAACTGTTTGTTCCCTTTTGGTTTTAGATTAAAAATGCCTGGAGCAAACGTTGATCCTCAGTTCAGACTGTTTCTGAGCTCAAAACCAGATCACAAAGTTCCCATTTCCATTCTTCAGAGGGCGGTAAAGGTGAGCACTTTGGACAGCTTATCTGTACACAGTAAGCTAGCTCATATGACCCATAGAACATGGGTCATAAGATTGTGGATTCAAGGCTCAAGCATTGTGGTTAGTGCACTCACCTCGCAAGCGGGGACATGAGTTCGATTCCCGGGCAGGGCGAAACCTTAGTGAATCCTTACTCCAAAAGCCTCTGTTTACCTAGCAGTATGTAGGAACCTGGTTGTTCGATAACTGGCAGATAGCTTTCCAAGGGTTATATTCACTCGCCAAAAAATGTGGTCACTTAATCCACAACTGTCTGTGGGACACTGTTGTACACTGCCACTTTTTTTCCATAAAATAGAGTGAATTCATTTTACAGTATTTTCTGTGCGAGGCTTTGTGTTGCCTGAACAATGTGATAATACACGAGGATTATTATGAATCGAGATCACAGTGCAAACTGAGATCCTTTAGGGCAATACTGTGGGAAGCATTGCGGTGTTTAAGGTCCCCTTGGGTGTCTCATTAAACTGACTCTGACTATTGATAAACCATTGGAAAAGATAAGATTGCTTTCTTTGGTGTATTTGCCAACAAACACAAAAAAAAACACATACACAGTTATAACATACGTGGGGATAGGAGGAGAAAGTTTGACTGCCAGGTTCTGCAGCAATCCGCGAGGCTGACTGACTGACTGATCCACACATAGACACCGAGAGAGCGAGAGAGAGAAATCAATGGAGAAGATGGTGTGGTGGGTGACATGTTTGGGAGCATTGACTGCCAGGATCTGCAGATACAGAGAGACACAGAGAGAGAGAGAGAGAGAGAGAGAGAAAGAGAGAGAGAAATCAATGGGCCGAATAGCCTCCTTTGTTCCGTAAAATTCTATGAATCCTCCAGATAGGTTGGTCACCTACACGATCTTTTGCTTCATGCCTGTGTGGCAGGCAAAAGATGGCCGCTGAATTTGTCTACAATAATCAGTCACTACCCTCGACAGCAATTCTCTGTGAAGTGCACTTTGATGTTATAAAACACTTTGAAAATGTAAGTTGTTCAGGAGTCTGATTTATTATTACAATAATAATCCTTGTATTTAATGTGGTTGTTGGGACGTCTCAAAGCTCTTCACAGGATATACTGTAAAGTGATTGACTGTGTATTTTTTGCGGCAAACGTAGCAGACAATTGTCCTCAGCAGTGTCTCACAAAACTTCATGACAAATGACAATATTATTTTTAAAAAGCTGTTCTGACATAGTGAGACTCTGTTTTAACCCATTTTCTCTCTCTCTCTCTTTCTCTCTCTCTCTCTCTGTCGTCTCTCTCCACTCTCTCTTTCTCATTCACTCCCTCTGTAAGATTGTTATGGAGTTGCCGCAGGGAATCCGGGGTAAGCTCCTGACCACTTTCGGAGGCAGTGGCTCTCGGGAGGTGATGGAGAAAATGTACAGAAAGGAAAACGCCAGCCCTTATTGGCGCAGGCTACTCTTCTCTCTCTGCTTTTTCAATGCAGTCGTCCAGGAGAGAAAGAAGTACGGAGCTTTGGGCTGGAACATTCCTTACGAGTTCACGGCTTCAGATTTGGAGGTAATAATATTAATAATAATAATCATTGCATTTGATGTAGCACCTTATCATGTCGTTGTCTTTTTTGGTGAGTGGAGAATCATTACTCCTGGAAAGTGACCAGTTCACTAACAATCGAGTTCCTTTTTAGTGCTAGCTAAACGGAGGAGTGTGGAGTTGGGATTCTTGCCTAAGGTTTCACTCCGCCTGAGAATCGAACCTGGGTCCTCTTGCTTGCAAGTGGAGCGTTCTAATCACAAACCCACTAATCTACTGGATAGAGCTGGTAGCTCTGTGCTCTGAATTGTTGCCTCCTTTGGTGATCAGGTCTCCATTCTGACACTGGAGATTCTCCTGGAGGATCAGGAGCAGATACCCTGGAAGGCGCTTCACTACCTGACGGGGGAGGTTGTGTACGGGGGCCGGGTCACAGACACCTGGGATCGTCGATGTCTCAACTGCGTCCTCCAGATGTTCTACACACCCGACATCCTGCAGGAAGGTCACCGATTCTCAGCTGACGGGGTGAGCTTTGGGGATTCATTATGTGTTTGTAATCCTTACATTTGATACAGTGCCCTCAATGTTGAAAAGTTGCAAGTAGCTTTATATAGAATTGCTGTCAAAAGTATATCGCCTTTTGCATATCGTCTTTCACATCCCAGGGTGCTGGACAAGGAAGGATTTGCAATCGAGCTAGAGGTTGGAATCAAGAGGGGTGGAGGGTGACCACATAAACAAACTAACAGCAATGAAGGGAGTGAATAATTTATCTGATGGATTGCTGACCAGAACAGCGGGAGATACTTCTGTCTCTTTTCAAGTAGTGTCTTTGATGTTCACCCGAATAGGCTGACTAGACCTCAATTTAAGGTGTTTTCTGACGCATGACAACTCTTGACAATTCAATACTGTACTTCCCCGGTACTGTGCTGGATCATCAGCATAGACTGAATTCACGGTGTCTCCAGCTCTTCAGAGAGGGGGAAGATACTTTTAAGATTTGCATTTTGTGAACACAGTGGTTTGATCTTAATTGCCTGTATCCTTATGTGTTGTTGAAGGGGAAGGGATTAATACCTCCTAACCCTAATGCGGGATTGGTATAAGAGCAGCTAATTTCCTTACAACAACCTGAAATATCCCGAATTGGGGCCTGCAATGGGGCGTGTGGATTTTACATTTCTTCACCAGATCACGGGCTGAAAACTTTAAAACTAAAAGATAACTGGGAAGTTGTTTCTAGCAACTATACAATACTACTCATATTTCCAGTGTCTTGGGACGTCCTCATGACGTGAAAGGCGCTATACAAATGTCATTCTATTGTTCTACTCGCTAAGTTACAATCCAACAATTCAGTTATGAATGGACCGAGTGAGGAACAAACAGACCACTCTCTAGAAGTCAAATGGGTGTCCAGCTCCAAACCAGGACAAAATGGCACTTAATAGCACTCATCCTATGCATCGTATCACATAGTGCAAATCCCCCACCTCCCCCCATAATGCCCTTTGTATTTTGGACAAGAGTGCTGGAGGGTAGGGGCTTACTGGATGCAGGCTAGGCCACTGAGGTGGGGGAGAGAGGGAGAAATGATTTCTTTCAGAAATTCTGCTCATCAACCACAACTTCAGTCATCTTTCCTCTCCCAAACCCCATCAGCTCCCACCCTCAGTCCAAGTCATCAAGCATCTTAGTACATCCTATGTCCTTCCGACATGAAACATGCTGGTTAAATATAAATTTGTATTATAGACACAGCGAAACATCTGCACCAACACCACAGAATATCACCATAGTATTACATATACACAGGGAACGTAGCAGGTGGAAGACTTTCAACAAACTGAGTCTGTTCTGCAAGTTAATTTTGTGATCTGAATTTTCTGTCTTTTCTCCATTCCCTCTAATATCCCTTATTTAGCAAGTATTAAATATCCCGATTGATTCTGCCTTTACTGCCTCTCGGGAGCAGTGTGTTCCACGTTTTCACAATCCTGTTTTCTGTTCTCAATTCTTACCATTTCTAGCTCTAATTTTAAGATTACATCCCACTAGTATCCTTGTTCCAGAAGCAAGCTTGTGATTTGAAATGCCTCAATCAGATCCTTCATTGACCTCCTCAGCTGTGAGGATTATGACACAGGGTGTTATAACCCAAATGTACGCAGCCTTTGTAAACACAATAATAATCCTTGCATTTGAAACACTCTAGTTCCGTTTCACATCATTGAGACATCTCAAAGGGCTCCACAGGATGTTCTGCAAAAAGTCGATTGACCATATTTTTGTGTGTGAAAAGCAGTAGCATGGTGCTCACAGCAATGTCCCACAAATAGCCATGAGACCAATCTTATTTTGGGGGGATTGTGCCATGGGATCTTTAACATCCACTTGAATGAGCAGACGGGATCTCGGTTTAACATCTCATCCGAAACATGCTGTTCTTTCTGCAAAAAGGGGTTTAATAGCAATATGTCTTTCTGCTTTGCCCGCATTTCTAGATTTATCACATTATCTCAGAGAACATGGAACACGTGCAGTGTGTGAACTACATTGAATCCCTTCCTGACCACGACATGCCAGATATCTTTGGCATGCATGCCAACGCTGAGAAGGCGTTCCTGGAAAGTCAGAGTCAGTTATTCATGGAGCAAGTTATCAGCATTCAGCCCCGACTCAGCAACAGTGGCCAGCTCACCCGGTCAGTACTAACCTCGCACAGCCCGTTCCCTCTCCCCTGCCAACTGCAGACTCACAGAGCCCGGGTAGCCTGGAGATAGCATTAGCCACTGCCAGCATCACGGAGAACTGCAGATTGGCCTGGCTTTTCATTACAGAGGAGAAATGTGCACTATTTTATAACATATTTTGATGTGATATCACCCGGAATCTGTTAAATGTTTTCAAACATTACATATTTCACCCCATTGTGTTTTACTTGGTATAATGCTGTTGAGTAATGTTATATGGTAAAACACAGAGTCTTACTTAATATAACGCTCATGTATATAATATAATAGCACACCATCTGTTACTAGGTATAGCACAATAACACATTGTACATTATTGGGTATATTTCTTTTAGAAATATTGGGTAACACACCATGTGTTAAAACATGATCTAACACAGTATAGCAGTATTACAGATGCTGAATTTCTCCTGAGGGGTATCTATCACGAGCTGGTTTGCGGGATGAAGTTTGTTCCCTTTATTTACAGTGGGGGGATGAGTTCACACGAGATTGTGCTGGAAATCGCGCTGGACATTCTTAAGCGGCTGCCGAAGAATGTGGGAGATGAAAACTTCACCGAAGCGACCGAGAAGGTGAAGGCCCCCAACATAACCCTGGCTGAACTGCTGACCTTGCCCTTGTGGGTAGATTATGTTCACTCTATCGAAGGTAAGGCTATTGGGAGGGAAAGGGGAAAATAATAACAATACACCTTGCATTTGATCTAGCGCCTTATCACGTTTTCATTACCAAGTACTTCACAGAATGTACTGTAAAGTGTATATTTTGTGGGCAAAACATGGCAGCATCTGTAATACTCCTAGTGTCCCACAAACAGTTGTGAATTGAGTGATCAATTCATGTGGAATTGTTACTCCCGACAAGCAATACGACAGTTGACAACTGGGCTCCTATTTACTGCTAGGTAAACAGAGGGGTAAGGAAACTTCCTTATGGTTTCGCCCAGCCCATGGAATTGATGGAATTGAACCCGGGCCCTCGAGCTTCAAGGGGTAAACGCACAAACCACTAGGCGATGGGACTCCACAAAGTCATGTGTATGAATATGAAATGCTGAAAATAACCAACAATTCCGCGGTTGCTTTCTGGCCCAACCACACAGGTTAAGAGACCTTGGGACGTCCTCCTGATGTGAAAGGCACTATACAAGTGTCATTTTGTTGTTGTTGTTGTTAAGAGATTAAATGATTTACATTCCTTACTGGTAAAGGCATAAACCTTAGACTTTTGTTTTATTCTGGAGACGGGGACAACTTGCTGGGAAGGCAGTGGCTGATCCGACCGTGAGACGGGTCAATAGATGGTCAGTGTCGAAAAACAGCAGTTTTCCTTTTCAGAACAGCAGGGTAATCTTTAATAATGGGTGGAACCCACCTCAATTTAACATCTCATTTGAAGGATGCTGCATCCCTCGAAGGCCATTAACACTAACCACTACGCTACAGCGTCTGTGTGCAAACGGCTGCTGTGTTTCGTCCACAAGTTACACAATCAATTCACTTTGCAAGTATAATCATAATCCTTGCATTTGCTGTAGTGCTTTTCACGTCTTCTAGCCGTCTCAAAGCGCCTCACAGAATATACTGTTAAATGAATTGACTGTACAATTGTGGACAAAACGCGGCAGCCAATTGCGCACAGCAGTGTCCCACAAACAGTCGTTGATTGAAATGACCAATTTATTATTGTGGGTTTTTTTGAGGGATTATTACTGTATTAGGTCTGTGGAGTAAGGAAACGTGCCCGAGGTATCACCCTGCCTGGATTTTAACACCGGTCTCACACTTATAAGGCGAGTGCTCTAAACTTTGAGCTACAGGACTCCGCAAAGTATGTTTACATTGCAGTATATTCCGTGAAGTACTTTGAGACATCTCAACGACGTGATTATTATTATAAGGACGGCATCCTTGACAATGCAACACACTCCCCTGGAGCATCAGCCTGCAATCTTGAAATTCCAGTGTGGGTATTCGGGGGGCAGTGTACCATTGTGTATGTGGACCTCGGCTACCTTATTTGCCATTTGTGGGGCATTGCTGCGTGCAGTCAGCTGCCGCAGTTCACACGCTAAATATAAAGTCAATCCACTTTGCATTATATTCTCAACAATGTGATAATGTACGCTTGATAGTGAAGCATTCTGAGAAGGTTTGATACAATCAGTGCTATAGCAGATACAAGGATTATTTTTGTGAATAACCTGGCAAGGAGCTGCCTGTTGCAGGTTACATAGCTGTTACGTACCCTTAGCTTGCAAGTTCCCCGGCTTCCTTATCTCATTCTGCCTTGTGACTACTGAATCTCTTTCTTTCTCTGGTTTTCCCAGGCTTTGACATTTTAGCAAACTCTGCGCTACACACGGTATTGCGGCAGGAGATCAATCGCCTCAATCATCTCCTGGCAGTCATCAGCAAGTCAATTCGCTCCCTGATCTTCGCAGTAAAAGGCCAGTCCATCCTCACTGTCTCACTAGAGGAAGTCTACAACTCTTGTCTGAATATGAAGGTGCCCAACCTATGGAAGGTCAGGAGACAGTATTCCCTCCGACTTTGTTTGTTTGATCGGGTTTTTGACACACGTGGAAACCCATCAACAACCTTTATCCAAACCAAACCTAGAATTCCATGCATCCCACCTGCACGTGAAAATCCCAGAGACACATTGTTGAAATGGAATACACAATCTCTCCCTGAAGGAATGTTTCCCGGTTACCTAATACTGCAAAAGCCAGTTTATCGGGCACCCTCGGGACCTGGCCAATGCGGGTTAAAGCGTGTGCCGTATATTTGGCCGAAAACGCAAAAAAAAAGTTATGCATTTTTCCGGATAAATTCCGGTTAATCCATTCCTTTCGCCCTGCTACATGTCCCCTCCCTTACCCATCCCACAATTGGCCGTCAGGCTTATAATCTATCAGCTCTTTGGAACTCCATCCCAGAGTCCCTTTGATTTGTTCCCTCATCTTGTTCAAAGTTTATTCCAACATTTATCTGTTTAACTGCGCTTTCAGTGATATTTCTCCTACCACCCCCCAGCCCCCTTGGTTCACAGGCCTACCTCGGTTGCCCAGCCAGCATCCTTGGGACATCCTCCCATAGTGAACGGCGCTACAGAAATGTACATTTGTATTGTATTTCATTCTTATAAAGGAAGACTGGCTAAATTGTTTTGAAGCAGAGATTCAGTGGGGATATGATAGACGTGTGTAAGATTCTGAAAGGGTACAACAAGATAACCTAGGGAAAAATTGTTTTGTTTAATTGGGGAATGGGTGGCAAAGTAGCACAGTCTCGGAATTCTTTGCGAAAGAGTGAATCAAAGAAGAGGTTAGACAGAAGGGATTCCTTCACTCAGAGGATGTTAGGGTGTGGAATTCATTACAAGTAGCTGTTGAGGCTGGATCATTCAATAGGGAACCTGAGCAATTAGGGTGCAGGATAGAACTGAAAATGAAGTCGCTTTAGAAAAACAACAACAACAGCTTGCATTTATGTAGCACTGTTCATGCAGGGGAGTCTCTCCAAGCGCTGAATAACGGTAAAGCTTGCTGCTACGCCAGGGAGAGAGGGTAGGTGACCGTACGCACAGTCAAGGAGAAAAGTCCTTGGCCTGAAGACAGGCAAAGAGAGGATGAGGCAGAGGGATTGAGGCGGGGAGTTCCAGAGATTCGTGGGTGCAGTGACTGAATGGCGAAGTGGAGATAGCAAGGATATGAAGAAATAGGCAACACTATTGACTGAAAGGCCTCTTTCTATGTAGGTATTATTTGTCTCCGTGGCATTGTCTGAATGTTGCCCGTTGTGTTTTTTGTCCCCAGCTTCGCGCCTATGAATCATGCAAGCCGCTGGGCTCGTGGATCGATGATTTGATTGAACGAGTAAATTTCTTCGGCACCTGGTCAAACGACTTAATCAGAGTGGCTCAGCAAAAGTAAGAAGCAGATGCTACACCGGGAGAAGGGCGGTGGGGGCAGAAACACATAATGCATGTGTGACATTATCACCCTTGATTGTTAATCCCATTTTCCAGCAATTTCTCCTTGTCCCTTATTATTCTTACTGCTCAATTGTCTATCCAGTTCCTTTCTGAATGACGTTGATCAACATTTATCTCTAATGTCGCCACGCAAACACTTGCCAGCCTCAAGGCTTCTCCAATTCCTGTGACAGGTACTTGCTGTTATTATTATTTCTGTACTTATTATTATTGTTACTGTGTGGAACTCTGACTCTAAACAGGCTCAGAATCATTGCCCAAGAACATGGAAAGAAACTGGAACAGCTTATACAGCCAATCCCAGAACAGCCCGGAAATACATATTATGTGCAGCCATGTGCTTTTTGGCTATCAGGCTTCTTTTTCCCACAGGGTGAGTACTTGTGTGCCTCCTGGGTACCCCATCTCTCCCCTCCCACCCTCACACATGTACAAACAAATGCACAATCACACACTCATAGAACTGTATTTGCGCTCACAAACACACACTCACACAAACATGTACTCACACAAGGGTGCAGGCATAGGCTCACTCGCAGGTACGCACTCAATCATGCTCACAGACACAATCATGTACCCTCACAGACACAGATGTGCCTTTGCATACTCACACTCACAGACACATACTCACAAGTGCAGATACACACTCACATAGGGTGAGGACTTGTGTGTCTACTGGACCTTGAAAAACCAGAGATCTCTACCCTTATGTGTGTATATATGTGTGGTGGGGGTGCTACTGGTAACTCCTGATGGTTACATTACCCAATGCTCAATCACATGAAGGCAGGAAGGAATTGTGGTACTCTTAACAACAACAACAACAACAACTTGGATTTATATAGCGCCCTCCTCACTGGATGGCATCTCAGAGCGCTTACCAATAACGGATCCCGGGGCCGAGCCAGGAGGAGGGGGAAGAAGGTGACCGAAAACGCGGTCAAAAAGAAAGGTCTTTAGCCAAGAGTAGGAAGGGAGGGGCGAGGCGAAGGGAGTGAGGAAGGGAGTTCCAGAGCCTCGCGGGGTGGTGGCTGAAGGCCCGGCCGCAGATGGTGGAGCGGAGGATTCGGGGGACAAGGAGGAGACTAGACCCGGTGGTGCGAAGGCAACGGGTACTGTTGTGAGAAGAGAGGAGGTCAGAGAGGTAGGGGGGTGCAGAGGAGTGGAGGGATTTGAAAACAAGAGTGAGGATCTTGAAATCGATCCTCTCCGGGACAGATAATTGGGGAGCTGAGTTTGGTATGGGTAAGAATCCGAGTGGCAGAATTCTGGATGACCTGGATTTTATGAATGGTAGTAGAGGGGAGATAGGCAAGGAGGGCATTTGAATAGTCCAGCCAAGAGGTGACAAAGACATGGACCAGGGTTTCGACAGCTTTTGGGGTGAGATATTGGCAGAGACGGGTGATGCCTCGAGATGGAAGAAAGCGGTGCTGGGGAGGGACCGGATGTAGGGGGAGGAAGCATAATTGGAGATAATTAACTCAATGAGGTGACTATGTGTGGCAGGCTTCCTGACAGCAGTGTTACAGAACCATGCAAGGCAATACGGCATTCCTGTGGACACGTTGAAATTCACTTATCAAGTCCAGCCGCCAACCTTGGAAATTGAAGACTCACTGACTGAAGTGAACCGCAAGGCACATTGCAACTCTGCCCTCAGAGTGAGTACTGGCACAAGATCCTGACCCCCAGCCTAAACCATTAAAGGGTGGGTTAGTGCTGCGGTCTAAAGAATTAAAGGGAGAATAGGAAACAAAACCTTCACATTTGCTAGACAGGGCTCTCAATGGCAAGCTCTGTGGTTTTTGTTGGTTAGACTCCAGGAGTTACCCCACACACACTCTGGGGTCTCAAGCCTTGTCTCTTGTCAACCTTCGCCTAATACTTTCCCAAATTGGGTAAGCAGGATGTGTCCTTCCAGAGAGGGATTGCGCATTCCATTCCAACAATCTTTCACTGGAATTTCCATGTGTAGCTCGGATGCATGGAATTCTCAGTTTGGTGTGTATCCTCTTAAGCATGGTGGTGGGTTTTCGCATGTGTCAGACAACCAGCTGATCAAAAAAAAGTATCTTCATACATTGGATGACTCATTTCAAGCATTCATTTCCCTTTGCCACAAAGCCTCGCCTGTGCATTGCTGGTTCTCCCCCTGTGCTGTAGCCCCACTTTGCGCCTGTGCTCTCACCTTGTTTCTCCAGTTGTTTCTTCAAAACCTACAGTCAATCCACTTTACAGTGTATTCTGTAATCAGTAAAGTGATGTGGTACTATATCAAATGCAAGGTATATTATTATTATTATTATTATAGTAGAGTGGGGATTTTTAAATGATTAAATCAAATGGGCCAATGGGTCTTCTTCATCTGAACTACTTTTGTGATGGTATTGATGTGTTAGCAAGATGAGTCGCCCTCCAGAGATGGTGCCCTTGTGTTTGGCTTGTACTTGGATGGAGCTCAATGGAATCTGATGCATCAAAGTATAGAAGATTCCAAGATGGGGAAGAGGTACAGCAGAATGCCCAACATCCACTTTCTCCCAGTTAAGGTGGGTGCCACTACCTCACTGTTATTCCTCATAGCTGGAAGATCTCATTGAGATCTTAGCCTTTAGTTTGAGTTGAATCAGAGGGCACACGGGAGAAGCAGGAGGCCGGAGCCAGTCAAGCAGAGGTAGTGGGTTGGAGAGGTAGTAGGTCTGAGAGGTAGGGAGCTGCCAGGGCATAAACGGATTTGAAGGTGAGTGTGATTATCGTGAAATTAATCTATTCAGTGATGGGAGCCAGTGGAGCATGGCTGGCCCGAGTGTGATGAGGGCAGGGAGTCTAATATGGGTGAGTATGTGGGCAGCATCCCAGTGACTTCTTTGGCACCTTAATGCTGAGCAGTGCTAAGAAGCTTTGAGCTGGGGGTCAATTCCACTGATAAATGTGTTTGAAATAACCCCAAAATGTTGAAGATTACAGAAAAAATTAGCAGGGGAATGGCCTCAGACTAGAAAGCTCTCGTGGATGCAATTAGAGTGGGGAAGTGGGCCTCAGTATTGGGAATGAGCAGAGGAATGAGTAGAATAGATCATTCCGGTGGGAGAGCCAGCAGCAACACTGATGCAATGAGGGGAAAAAGCTTTGTAATTGGATTACAACAACTTTGATTTATATAGCGCCCTCTATGCCGAAAGGCATCTCAGAGCACTTATTACAGACAATAACTCTGGAGGCAGAATGTGTGTGGGAAGGGTATGACATTTTAGTAGAGAGCTTGACTAGGGGAACTAGCACTGTTTTATTGTTAACTAAGACAAGTCGAAAGACCTTCTCTGAGGTTAAAATCTAGGAATTGTCTTTCCAGATTGAGAAGAACGAACAAACAGATGAGTTGGAAGATGAGATACAGAAAGCATATGAGTGCCCTCTGTACAGAACATCCCAACGAGCTGGAATTCTCTCCTCCTCAGGCCTGTCCACTAACTTTGTAACCAGTATTATCCTGCCCTCAAAACATCCCTTTAGCCACTGGGTCACGCGAGGCGTCGCCCTTCTGTGCCAGCTGGACGACTGAGGCCAGAATAAAACACAGGAGCAGGAGGAGGCCAATCAGCCCTACAAGCCTGTTTCTATAGTTATTGGATCATAGAAAAATCTTTTGATCCCATTTCCCTATTTTTTCCCTATATCCCTTACTTCTTAGGTATCTATACATCTCCTATTCAAACATCCTAATTGTCAGTGTGAAATAATCTTTCCGATTGCATCTCTAGCCATCCTAGCTCTAATTTTAAGACTTTGATCCCTTGTTTTAGATCCCCCATCCCTCCCAGAGGGAAGAGTTATCCACTATTTACATATTTTAGTTTGTAAAGCTACCTTGCACCACTTCCTCCCCTCTTTCCCAACCCAGTTCAGTCGGTTACTCCAAATATAGTTACAATGGAGACTGACAGTTATTTTCCAATGAATCAAACCTAAAACATCTAGTCCTGCATAATCAGAAAGAAACTTCACTGTGTGAATATCCAATGTATAGTGTAATAGGCACTTCACCAGTGAAACATCTAACAGTATCAGTAGGAATGAACATACGAGAGCACAATTTGAAGAAGGTTCTTTAGAACATTTGATTTCATCTTGTCCTGCTGCATTGAGGAACATAGGCCTCACATTGGTGTACTTCTGGGAGCTTCAAGACACTGCTCAGAAGGCAGCTTCAATCAAATTTGTCATCTGTTAAATCTGTGCTTTTAACCACTTGAGGGAATGAGCCATCAAGGATCTTGATGTAATGTTTAAGCAGCTCTACCAGTGGACTCGGCTTCTTCAACCAATTGCTCGCACTTTTGCCTCTTGTTCAGTGGGTTGTGGGTTCAAGCCCCACATCAAGATTTGAGCTCAGTGTCTAGGTTTGACATTCTAGTGCAGTCACCATTGTTTGGAATGACATGTTGAACAGAGGTCCCTTCTTCCAATTCATGTGGAAATTACAGATCCTGTAATGCTATTGGAAAAAGGAAGGGAGTTTCTCCTAGTAACCTGACCAACAATCCCTCAAATAAATTGATCATTTGCTGTAGGATTTTGACATTCTCAAAATGACTGCTGTACAGTATTTGCCTACAAACACACAGTGACTATATCTTATAGCGATTCTTTGGGAAGCATTTAGAGATATAATAATAGTGCACAGTCCCCTGGTATAGCGCCATTCGCGTAGGGAAGATATCACAAAGAGCTCATAGAATTAGAATTTTCTGTAGTGACTGCTTGTTTTGTTGGCAAATGTTTCAGTGATTAAACAAGAGGTGTTTCAGCGTTTGTAGCAGCTATATTAAATGCAATGATTCTCATAACTATATAAATCCCAACAAATCCAAGCTCAGTGTTCATTTGCCTCCAGCTACCATTGTATACAATTCCTCATCCATCCTAATTTTACCAGCCCATCCTAGCTTTCTCAGTTATCAGACAGAAAATGTTTCTATTTGAATCGCTATTAGATGTTCAGTACTTCGAGTGAATTAACAGAACAAATGGATTGTTTGAGGTATATATTTTTTAATCCTTTCATTTGGCGTAGTGTTATTCATGCTGGGAGGATGCCCCCAAATGCTTTGCAGGATTCACTGAGAAGTGGAGTGACTGTTTATTTGAAGGCGAACATAGCAGCCCACTTGTGTACACAGCAATATCACCACAAATAATCAACTCAGGGATTGTTGGCCATGACACCAGGAGAAATTCTCCTCTATTTTTCAGGAATGAAAATTAATGTCCACCTGAACAGGCAGACAGGACCTCAATTCAATGTGTCCTCCGTTGGAGGACACATTAAATCGCAACCTCAGAAAATGGAATGTTTCTTCCAGCACTGCATTGGAGCATCAGCTTACTGTGTGAGTTTTTATGGTCCTGATGTGGGGTTTGACTTACAGCCTTCTGCCTCAGAAATGCGAGGTCTAGCAACTTGAACCAACAATAACAACAAAAATTACATTTATAGAGCGCTTTTCACATCGGGAGGACATCCCAAGGCGCTGAACAGTCAGACCAAGGCTGACTGAACACCCTCACCAAGGCTGATATACAATGAGTAATAATGGGTATTATTCAGTCACTGATATTATAGGCCAAATGGGCTCTTACTGTGCTGAACATTTCTGTATTTCTATATAGATGCAGCACTAGTATTTAATACAAATGTGCCAGAGGGAGGGTTGGGTCGCAAGTACTTCGATATCCAATTGTTGGTGATTGTGTGCCAAACTCTGTGTAGTTTCTTTGCTCTTTACTGAGCAGTGCTGGTATTCCAAGATAATGTTAGACAGGTGTGACTATGTATCTGATGTGCACACAATACATTTTATTTAATAAAATATTCACTGGACAAAATATTTTCCTATTTTTTTTAAAAAAGTAGTTTTTTTCCCTCTCCATCTCCACATATCCTGCAGCAACAATTCTAGGTTCGTAGCCTAGGCCACTGTGCAGACACGTGCAAGGTAAGAAGTGGAGGTCCATGAGAGTGCTTGAGCTGCTGTAGAATTTGATTCAAACCCTCAGTTTGAGCACAAACCCGTAACTATCCACCTTACAATTTTCTTGTTGTTGTAACAGTGAGTACAATCAGATGTGTATAGATTTTAACTGAGTGAAGAGCCAGAAGGCTCCTCCGATTAATTGTGTTTGGTGCTAACAAGATACTTTTCTCACAATGCCTCTGCTTCCCCAAACACTCCATTTTTAACCACTTTCATTGCAGTAGCTTTTCTATTCTAATGCTATTTTTAAATTCTGCAAAAAGAATGGTTATACGTAAACGGGGGATGTTAGCAGTATTTGCTGTTATAGTTCTGTAAAAAAGATAATTCATTTCAGAAAGTGTGAGAGTCGAGTTTTCAGTTTTATTTGATCAGCAAAATGCTACAAATAGCTCACAGCTGGAAGAAGGACTGAGGTAAGTGGAAGTTCCTCAGATGTCAAAACAGGCCTCCCACACCATTAACAAGACGAGAACAGTCACTGCGTTTTCAAGGCAAGGGAGACACCCTCAGTCTGACACAAGAAGTCACACAGGGAGTCCGGAGTAGCCAGCTCTGACCCTGAAGGATACAGATGAGCTTCAAAGGTCCGCTTTGAAGTTGATTTATTTCAGGAATTAACCACCTAAGTCCTATATTTGCCTTCTGACCCACATCACCTTTCCTTTACACTTTTTCTTCAGGTGTTCTTAAAAGAAATGGAGTCCATAATGTTGATGTTCACAAGAAACCTGTCTGAAATGTGCAATGCTTGGTTTACTAACATGGTGAAAACACACATCAGAAATCTAAAACAGCTCTTTCATACCATCATAAGAAACATGTCATCCTGGCGCATTGGTAGCACTCTCACCTCCGAGTCAGAAGGGTTCAAGCCTGCATTGGGACCTCACATAGTCTAGGATGACACTCTAATGCAATGCTTAGGGGGTGTCACAGTGTCAGAGGGGCTGTACTTTGGGAGAAACGTTAAACTGAGATCCCGTTTGCCTGTTCAAAAGCATGTTAAAGATCCCATGGCAGTAATCAAAATGAGACGGGAGTTTCTCCTGGTGTCCTGCCCAACAATCTACGAAATAAAATTGGTCACTCACTCCATGGCTGTTTGTGGGTCATTGCTGTGTGCAACCTGGCTGGAATGTTTACAAAATACACTTTACAGTATATCCTCTGAAGCGCTTTGAGACATCTCGACAACGTGATCAAATACAAGGATTTTTAAAAACTTCATTTGTTATTAATAAATGAAAGTGTGCTTCTTACATGATAAGAAATACATACTAAGACCATTTCAACCTGTCCACTCCCTCCTCTCTACAGGCTCTTAGCAATTTGTTGTTGTACATCCCCCTCCTTCCCCAAACCCCCCAAAGCTTGTCCTCCAGCTTGTAATGTGTGAGAATCATAGAATCTTACAGCGCAGAAGGAGGCCATTCAGCCCTTTGTGTCTGTGCCAGCTCCTTGGAAGAGCTATCCAAATACAGTAGTCCCATTCCTCCACTGTTTCTCCATAGACTTGCAAATGTGAGATATCAATTTCTATTCAAACTTGGCATTTTTAGAAACGTTTTGGGGACTTGTGGCCTCAACTTCTTTGCAGGGTTTTGCAGTTTTATTCTGGGTGGGGGTGGTGGGTGGGGGGTATTTAAACAACAAAAAAAAATGGGTCAGCTCTCATTCCGCTGTGTTTTTGGGATGTCACTATTTATAGTCCCATTTATCAGATCATTTCCAACATGCTCTTTGGTAAATTGAGGCGAGGGTTTGTGTGTAAAATTTATTTAATTCCCGAAGACACCGCTCTTCTCCCCACCCCAGCCAGATGTCTGATACACATGGAAACCCATCACCATTGCTTAAGAATACCCAGACCAGATAGAGAGTTCCACACATGCCACCTACATATGGAAATTCCATGTCTGGAATAGAATACCACTCTTTTCCTGGAGGGACTCTGCTTGCGTAAATCTAGAGAGTATTAGGTGCAGTATTAGCCTTGCCAAGAGTCAAGGCTTGGAGACCCCAGAGTGTGTGACGGGGTAACTGCATTGGGACCTTACTGACCTTGTAGAGAGACCAGAATGACTAGAGCGGCCTTTTACCCTTCTCGTCCGCAGGACAGTGTACAAGCAAAAGATGGTAACAACCACAATTCCCAGATGCGAATACGAATCAAGATGCCCCTTGTATCTTTGAATAAATGCTTTCAAGATTCCCTCTCCATGTAAATGGATCTAACAATGAACCATTATCATAGTTAATATGTGTGTGAATGGAGTAAAATACAAACCTGGGATGCTGCAATTACTCTACATTCCCCAAGGTCTCCATGTCTGTTGAAAGATAATCCAGTATGGTAATAACTCAACGAAGACTTGGTCCTGCATCTCATCATACATATCCCCAACACTAGCAGGCATTTTGAGGTAAAGACGTGATGTCTTTAATGCTCGCTCTACCTGCTGATAATCCACTTCAATCTGGGAATGCCAACAAAGGAAAGCTCCAGTCATTAATATCAGAGTGACTAATATCAGAGGTCTGCCTTCAGATAAAACGTTAAGACGATGTCCCATCTGTCCATTCAAGCGGAACCTTGAGGACCCCACGCACTATTTAAAAAGAGAAGGAGTTTCCCCCTTGTCTTGGACAACAATTTTGCCCACAAAATATAAAGTCAATTCACTTTACAGTATATTCTGTGAAGTGCTTTGAGACATCAATATGTTTATTGTTTAGTTGCATTCACTGAAAACTTTCATCTGAAATCCATTTGCCTCCAACCCTCTGTCTTATTCCCTGCCTATCTGATATGAAAACATATAATAATAAATAATAATCCTTGTATATGATATAATGCTTTTCACGCCTTCTAGATGTCTCAAAGCGCTTCACAGAATTTCTTGTTAAATAAATTGAGTGTATATTTGTGGGCAAAATGCGGCAGCCGATCGCATACAGCAGCATCCCACAAACAGTCGTGGATTAAAGTGACCAATTTTATCATTGGATTTTTTTCTTGAGGGATTATTATCAGGTGTGTGGAGTAAGGAAACTGCTGGGAATCGAACCTAGGCTCTCGCTTGCGAAGCAAGTGCTCTACCCACTGAAGTACAGCCCTCTAAGAATCTGCCTCTGTTTTGTTTTTGTTGTTGTTGCACTTTCAGATGCCTCCCACATCATCTCCAACCCATCTTGGGCCCCCAATCTGACTTTGTACAGAGATGTCAGACACTCTATTGCATGAATGCTGTTTGATTAGTCCAAATTGTTGCTTAAATAAACAAATACTGTAAAATATCTCAACCAATTCCCCTTATATTTATGGCAAATTAAAATTGATGGCATCCAATTACCAACAAGAGGAAATAGTTTCTCCCTATTTATTTTACCAAACTAATTTTGAGAACCTCTAACGAGTCTCCTCTCTACCTTTTCTGATTTAATTAGTAGCAACCTCGGAATCATAGCCCAAACAGTTAAAAGACTTGATGTCTTCAAACTGGAGCTCTCTTTTTTTAAGGATATCTGGTATTTTTTTTCCCACTGCTTACTTGAAGTCTAGGATCCATGTATGAGTTGAGAAAGCAGTCTACGATGGCAAGGACCTTTTTCTTCAGCAGAATTCTGTCAGGATTCTTATGTTGTGCATTCTTAAACTTCTCAACTTCAATGTAGAAAAGTAGGTTTTTCTTCAACAGTGGTCGGCTTTCGATGCCCTCTTGCTTTTGCAGGAACCTGGCGAATTGGGAAATCTCTTCATTCATATGAGCCTCTGAGCTGCTATTTAAGACATTTTTAAATAAGACCTTGAGTCGCGAGTGGAATTCCAGATTATCAGTAAGCTTACGCTTTGCATTTGTGAGCTTCCATTGCTTCGCAATAATCTTGGAAAATATCACTTGATAGAACTGGTCCATTGTCGAACTCTTCTTTGTATCAACTGATTTTTCTTCCTGCTCCACTTCCTCCTCTTGCATCAAACTCCAGAAACTGCTGACAGACTCATTTAGGTAAGGGCTCAGGATGTCTATCACTTCCTGCACAATCGTATCGCTGATCCTCCCTTTCATAATGCCACTCACCATTTTAATCCTCAGATCCTTCGGCAGTGGGATCAGTTGTGCTGAATCGTTGGTAGCAGAGTGCTCCACCACATACCTGAAGATCTTCAACCGTTGGTTGTCATTCTGGGTATTGGCCAGTTCCAGAATAACTTGAAAGATGTTTTGAACTCTGATTGTCTCGTTTTCAAGGCACTTTTCCTTGTACAGGCTTTCCAGTTGTGGGTTCTTGGCAATCTCCAGAGGCTTGGGAGGCTGCAGGTTTCGGTAGGATTCCTTAGATGTCCTGAGGATTTCATTGTCAATGGTTGCTGAGCTTGTCTCATACTGCATCTTCAGCAATGTCTTGCCAATTAAGTCTCTTCATCCATTGAGAAGCCTCATCTTTGTTAATCTGAAATAGAAATAGCTGAAACTATAATAATAATCCTTGTATTTCATATAGCACGTTGGATTGAGTGACAATCTTTTTTAAAAGTGATTATATCCACCAGTTGACTAACAACCGGATTTCTATTTATTGCTTGGTAAACAGAAGAGTGTGGAGTGAGCAAATTTGCGTACGATTTCGCCCTGCCTGGGAATTGAACACGGGTCCTTTCATATGCAAGTGCTCTAACCAATACATGACAGGGCTCCAGAAACTATACTTCGCAATAATCATAGCAATAACAGTGTTTCTTTAACTAATAAAGCAATATGAAATTCTCACCTGTTTGAGTTTGAAGGCAGAGTTCCCCACTGCAGAATCCTAACCACCTACGCTTCCAGGCGGTTGGTGGAAAAAAAGGTTTACAAACAGTAAACTTGACAGGCACACAAAACCTCGTCCCACACTCAAAACTTTTATGGGATAATCAATATGCAAATATATGCAAATTGTATCTGCCTGGATTTACTGTACATAATGTAACGGCAACAACATTACATTTGGGTAGCGCCTTTCACATCAGAATGTAAATGAGTGGACAACAGAGGTGAGACACTAAAGCAAATTATAATGACTTTTAAGAGATTTATGGCATTAGTTTGGGATTGTGTTCTCAGTGTGACTATTCTCAACAAGGTCAGAAAGTTATACGTTCAAGCCCCCATCTTTGAAACTACGGGGATTTTCGAGTCACTGATCAGCCGGTGCTGATGGAGGTGCATCCTTTCGATGAAACGTTGCAAGTTTCCAAGGCACACCTACGTTCTGTTCTAAGCGCTCTGAGACGATTCCGGCGTGGAGGGCGCTATATATATCAAAGTTGTTGTTGTTGTGAAGAGCTTTGATGCAATATAATGCCCCAAGGAAATAAATGCAAGTTCTTTTTATTATTTTCATAGTTCCAAACACAACCCTCACACACACAACTTCTGGAACACCCTCCCTTTACCACCCTATCTTGTGCCTCTCTCATTCTGTCTTTAAATCCCAACTCACATTCTACCTTACTCAGATGCCTGTTTACCTAGCAGTAAGTAGGCACCTGTCTGTCCAGTGCCCTGGGACATCCTCCTGATGTGAAAGGCATTATAAAATGTAATTTTGTTGTCGTTATTGTTTGTCAATTGGCAGATGGCTTTCTGAAGGTAATCATTTCTCCAAAAAACAATAATAGTAATTTAATCATTCAATCCACAACTGTTTTGGGGACATAACTGTGCGCCATTGTGATGGCAAGGAGCTATGTCAAACATAAGGACGATCATTAAGGCAATGGTGGTATATAAACGCATTTGTCATTGCTGTTATTCGGGTGTATTTCATAGTGATAAATTGCACAATTTTTTTTCTTTTATTCCATTTTAATTTGGAAGCCTACGGATCTTTCCAAGAAAATTGAGACATTGCTGCGACTAAGTGCGCTGACCCTAATGTGCAGGCATCACACCCAGTAGGCAACACAATGCCTACCTCTGACAGGCAGACAAACCAGTGGTCTATGCGGTCTGACAGCCTGCCATAGATTATGTACCCTTCCTGACAGTCTTCTCTTCCTCCCTGTCCTGTACATGAACTTTAGGCCAAGCGTAAGACAACCCCACATCCCTCCATCTCAGTGATGTAATGCCAAATGACCTCTTGTCATATCCATCTTAGAACTGTATGTCTATCTATCCTCTCTTTTCTCTACTCCACTCTACTGTCTTATCCCCTATATTCTCTCCCACTCTCTCTTGCTCTTTTTCCTCTGTTCCTCTATTATACCTCTGTCTTAATTCTATCTCTCAATACACTTTCTATGCTATTAACTCATCGTTATTCAGAGCAAGATACTCTACTAAGCAAGTTTGTGAAACACCTGAATCCTGGCTAACAAACCTTCAGATTAATTGACCATTCACTTTGTTGATAATATCATGGGATCTTTAACATCCACCTGAACAGACAGATTATTACTGCAGTCTATTTGTAACATTTGCATCCAGAACAATCACCGCAAAACAGACATGTATTGAATGAACCAAACCCAGTGTGAGGCTAGAATCACTTGGGAGATAAATCACTTGCCAACCAACTCCGCGCCCACCTCTCCTCCCATTCCCTTTTCAAACCCCTCGTCTGATTTCCGCCCTGCTCACAGTACAGAGACCGCGCTTGTAAAAGTCACAAACAATGTCCTCTCTCCCTCTGCCTCCTTATCCTCCTGGACCTGTCCGCTTCGTACGACAGTCGACCACACCATCCTCCTCCACCGCCTGTCCTCCATCATCCACCTCATTGAGTCTGCACTCACCTGATTCGATCCTACCTCACAAGCCGCCAGCAGTACATCTCAACAAACGGCTTTTCCCCCCGCTCTCACCTGATTACCTGAGGTATACACCACGGATCCATCCTTGGCCTCCTCCTCTTCCTCATCTACACGCTCCCTCTTGGGGAAGGCATCCGCAGACATGGGGTACACTTCCACATGTATACTGGTGACACCCAACTCTATTTCTCCACCTCACTTTGCGACCCCCCCAGTCCTCTGATGTTCTGTCAGCCTGCTTGTCTGACATCAGGAGCTGGATGAGCGCAAACTTCCTGCAGCTGAATGTTGAAAAGACGGAAGCCTTTAGCTCTCGTTAACGTCTTCAATCACACAACTCTCACCTCCTCCACTTGTTTGCCCCTAAAACTCTCCGAATCCGTACGCAACCTAGACGTCAGGGTTGACACCCAACTGTCCTTCCAACCCCACATCCGGTCCCTCACTAGCACCGCTTTTTTCCACCTCCAATGGATCGCCCGTCTCTGGCAATATCTCGCCCCCAAAACCGCTGAAATCCTGGTCCATGCCTTTGTCACCTCTCGGCTGGACTCATCCAATGCCCTCCTCACCAGTCTTCCCTCTACCACATAAATTCCAACTCATACAAAACTCTGCCGCTCGCATTCTCACCCGCACAAAACTTTGCTCCCCCATTACCCCAGTCCTTGCCAAACTTCACTGGCTCCCTGTCCCAGAGAGGATTGATTGCAAGATCCTTACCTTGTTTTCAAACACATCCACCCCTCTGCACTCCACTACCTTTCCAACCTCCTCTCTCCTCAAAACAGCACCCGCTCTACCGGGTCTGGCCTCCTCCTTGTCCCCCAAATCCTCCGCTCCACTATCGGGAGCTGTACCTTCAGCCACTATGCCCTGAGGCTCTGGAACTCCCTTCCTCACTCCCTTCGCCTCTTCCCAGTTTCAGGTCTTGGCTAAAGACCTTTCTCTTTGACCGCACCATCGGTCACCTTTCTCCCCCTGCCCTTGGCTTGCCCCTGGGATCCGTTATTGTGAAGTGCTCTGAGATGCCGTCCGGCGTGGCGGGCGCTATATAAATCAAAATTGTTGTTGTTAAAGTGGGTTGCAATTCTCAGTAATGGTTCACAGTTGCAAGAGAACAAGCCTAAATCTGTTTTTGGTAGTTGAAGTCTGTCATTAGTTGTCGGAGAGGGCCCTCTGAGATGATGCACATGGTTGGAGAAGTCTGGTGCATCCATGAGGTGTATCCATTGATGTCCTCATGGATTCACAACAGATCTACGAGGACATCAATTTTCTTATTTTAAATATTTTAATATTCAATTTTCTTATTTTCAAAAACAGACCTGTAGAAAATTGGCTACTAAGTTAATATTTAAGAAACAATTGTGAGATCTTAAATTTTAGTTAGGAGTGAAATTAGGACACATTTTTCACGCAATAGTGGAAATCTGGAATTATCTCCCCCAAAAGGCTGGGGGATATAATTACCCCAGGAACGGATCCTGAATCCGTTCAAACTTTCAAAACTATCGAGGGCAAAGGCGGGTAATTGGAGTTGAGATACACGTCAGGTGATCAATAATCAAACCAACACCCCTCCTCTCCCCCTGACCCCCACGCTCCCTTTTATTTGTGGAAGTTGTCTTTGAATGAGGGGTGGGGGAGTTCTGTGTGAGAGCGGAAGTTGTGGGTGTGAGAGACAGGGAGAGAGGGGAGGAGAGACAGAGGGAGAGGGGGGAAGAGAGAGAGACGGGGGGAGTGAGGGGGGGGAGAGAGAGGGAGGAGAGAGAGGGAATGTGATAATATACAGTATAGGTGGGTGGGTGGGTAGGTAGGTGGGTGGGTAGGTCGGTGGGTGGATGGGTAGGTAGGTGGGTGGGTGGGTGGGTGGGTGGGTGGGTGGGTGGGTGGGTGGGTGGGTGGGTGGGTGGGTAGGTAGGTGGGTGGGTAGGTAGGTGGGTGGTTAGGTAGGTAGGTGGGTGGGTAGGTGGGTGGGTAGGTGGGTGGGTAGGTAGGTGGGTGGGTAGGTGGGTGGGTAGGTAGGTGGGTGGGTAGGTGGGTAGGTAGGTGGGTGGGTAGGTAGGTGGGTGGGTAGGTAGGTGGGTGGGTAGGTAGGTGGGTGGGTAGGTGGGTGGGTAGGTGGGTGGGTAGGTAGGTAGGTCGGTGGGTGGGTGGGTAGGTGGGTAGGTGGGTGGGTAGGTGGGTGGGTAGGTAGGTGGGTGGGTAGGTGGGTGGGTAGGTAGGTAGGTGGGTGGGTAGGTGGGTGGGTAGGTAGGTGGGTGGGTAGGTAGGTGGGTGGGTGGGTGGGTGGGTGGGTAGGTGGGTAGGTAGGTGGGTGGGTAGGTAGGTGGGTGGGTAGGTGGGTAGGTAGGTGGGTGGGTAGGTAGGTGGGTGGGTAGGTAGGTAGGTGGGTGGGTAGGTAGGTAGGTGGGTGGGTAGGTAGGTGGCTAGGTGGGTGGGTGGGTAGGTGGGTAGGTGGGTGGGTAGGTAGGTGGCTAGGTGGGTGGGTGGGTAGGTGGGTGGGTGGGTGGATGGGTGGGTAGGTAGGTAGGTAGGTGGGTGGGTGGGTGGATGGGTGGGTAGGTAGGTAGGTAGGTGGGTGGGTGGGTGGATGGGTGGGTAGGTAGGTGGGTAGGTGGGTGGGTAGGTAGGTGGCTAGGTGGGTGGGTGGGTAGGTGGGTGGGTGGGTGGATGGGTGGGTAGGTAGGTAGGTAGGTGGGTGGGTGGGTGGATGGGTGGGTAGGTAGGTGGGTAGGTGGGTGGGTGGGTGGATGGGTGGGTAGGTAGGTGGGTAGGTGGGTGGGTGGGTGGGTGGATGGGTGGGTGGTTATGTAGGTGGGTGGGTGGGTGGGTGGGTGGGTGGATGGGTGGGTGGTTATGTAGGTGGGTGGGTGGGTGGGTGGGTGGGTGGATGGGTGGGTGGTTATGTAGGTGGGTGGGTGGGTGGGTGGGTAGGTGGGTGGATGGGTAGGTGGGTGGCTAGGTGGGTGGGTGGCTAGGTGGGTGGGTGGGTGGGTGGGTGGGTGGGTGGGTGGGTGGGTGGGTAGGTGGGTGGCTAGGTGGGTGGGTGGCTAGGTGGGTGGGTGGGTGGGTGGGTGGGTGGGTGGGTGGGTGGGTGGGTAGGTGGGTGGCTAGGTGGGTGGGTGGGTGGGTGGGTGGGTGGGTGGGTGGGTAGTGAGAGAGGAGAGGGTCACAGGCAGAGAGATGGAGAGAGTGAGACACACAGAGAGCGATATTTACCAACTGAGGAGATAGGCCAACACCTGAGCCAGATCCACATCCTCCCCCCCCCCTGTCACTCTCTCTCTCTCTGGTCGCGTCGAGGACCAATCAAAATGGATATCACGTGACCTCGGACAATTGGTGGCGACGCTTTGTGGGGGAGATGAGCATTGTGGGAGTTTTGGTTCAGTGGGAGGGGGGGGGGGGGGGGTGGAGTCTGTCGGGGAGAGAATGTCTGTATTTCCATGGCAATGGCTGATACTTCCGGGTGCCTCGCGCGCGAGGAATTCTGGTCGGTTTCCCGGGAAACGGCGGCACCGGCACAGAGAGGAGCGGAGTCCTCAGCGGGTCAGTATCTGACTCAGTCTCTCCGTCACCCTAGAGACTAACCATTCCCCCCTCCACCCTGGGGACTAACCATTCCCCCCTCCACCCTGGGGACTAACCATTCCCCCCTCCACCCTGGGGACTAACCATTCCCCCCTCCACCCTGGGGACTAACCGTTCCCCCCTCCACCCTGGGGACTAACCATTCCCCCCTCCACCCTGGGGACTAACCATTCCCCCCTCCACCCTGGGGACTAACCGTTCCCCCCTCCACCCTGGGGACTAACCGTTCCCCTCTCCACCCTGGGGACTAACCGTTCCCCCCTCCACCCTGGGGACTAACCGTTCCCCCCTCCACCCTGGGGACTAACCGTTCCCCCCTCCACCCTGGGGACTAACCGTTCCCCCCTCCACCCTGGGGACTAACCGTTCCCCCCTCCACCCTGGGGACTAACCATTCCCCCCTCCACCCTGGGGACTAACCGTTCCCCCCTCCACCCTGGGGACTAACCGTTCCCCCCTCCACCCTGGGGACTAACCGTTCCCCCCTCCACCCTGGGGACTAACCGTTCCCCTCTCCACACTGGGGACTAACCGTTCCCCCCTCCACCCTGGGGACTAACCGTTCCCCCCTCCACACTGGGGACTAACCGTTCCCCTCTCCACCCTGGGGACTAACCGTTCCCCCCTCCACCCTGGGGACTAACCGTTCCCCCCTCCACCCTGGGGACTAACCATCCCCCCCTCCACCCTGGGGACTAACCGTTCCCCCCTCCACCCTGGGGACTAACCATTCCCCCCTCCACCCTGGGGACTAACCATCCCCCCCTCCACACTGGGGACTAACCGTTCCCCCCTCCACCCTGGGGACTAACCAATCCCTCCTCCACCCTGGCGAAAATTGTGAATAAAACTCAAGTTTCTGGAAATGAATAACTCTTGCACCTAGGGACACATTTCTCCTTCTGCCCCAAGCCTTGGCTCTTACCAACCTGCGCCTAATACTTTCTGGAATTAGGTAAACAGAACGTTTAGCTAAGGGAGAGATTGTGCATTCCATTCCAACACATGAACTTTGGGATTTCCACGCGGAAGGTCGGATGCATGGAATTCTCAGTTTCCAGGCTGGGGATAAACCTCATTTCCACTCGAGAGCAAAATTCTCTTCTGCGCTATGGAGAAGTCAGCGAGCAGCTTATGGAATGTGTGTTATGTCTTATTCCATGGAATAAAATTTCTCCTTCCCTCTGATTATTCAACAATTTCAGAATATCCCAGTCAGTCGCACTCTGTCCTATGCACCAGCAGATTGTGGTTTCACATCACAAGTAGAATTTGAACCTGGTTCCATTGTAGTCCTGTATGTGGTGCTATATTGTTGGAGGTGTCATCCCACAGTGACTCTTTAAACTATTATAAAAGAGAATCTAGTGTCTCTTTGTGTCCAAGCCAAAGGTTCTCTAGATACATTGGTCATTCATGTCATGGATGTCTCCATGACGTTTGTTGTGCACTTTTGCCTACAAATATTGTCAGAACACTTAACAGCAATTCCAGTGAAGTGACTTTCATTCTTTTGGTGTTATAGGTGCTTTATTAAATATAATGATAAAATATTATAATTATTTTTTGTTATTACAGATTTTTTACCTGTGACTGCAGGTCTGACGTAATCTCTGCTGACCTACCTCCTGCTTCATTGTCCTAGCTGCCCACAGTGAACATCTGAAGACAATTGAATTCATCTCAAGGCCCTCCACGAGCAAGGAAGCCACCAAAATGACGCTCTCCCCAAATTCATTACCCAACCTGAACGCTGCTTCAGACCCCAGGAGGATGCGACGCATCATCGCTGAAGATCCTGAATGGTCCCTTGCCACTGTCCCAACACTTGAGGACCTCTGCCTCAACCATATTATAATGAACTTCGGAAGTAAGTGAAGCTCCAAGGGATCCAATGTTGCTCCAATGTTGGACAAAGCAGGGAATTATCTCTGCATTGATATAGTAACTAATGTTATCGGTCCTCTTCCACATTGCCCACTGACTGGGGTCTCTCACATCCCTCTCCATCATGGATATATATCTGTATTCTGCCTGATGTCTCTTGATCACCTTTTCTTCACTGGTTTACTGGTTTGTGTCACTCAGCCCTCTCTCACTCACTGTATACTGGGTGATGTATTTCAATCCCCTTCCCATAGGGAGATACCAGCACACTACGAGTTTGAGAGATAACAGCCTTTTAGAAACAAATCCAAAAATCTGTTATCTAACGTATAGATCCAGTTCCTCAGATTTCATCACCCAAAATGGCCTCGGGGAGGGTATTAGGAGAGAGGTGATCCGCATCTTTCATGTGATAAATATCAAATCTAGAGTCTTGTAGTATAATGGTTAGCAACCTTGCAAGCGAGAGGACCCAGGTTCAATTCCTGGGCAGGGTGGAAGCTTAGACACGTTTCTTTAATCCCCACATCTGTTTTTACTTAGCAGTAAGTAGAAACCTGTTGTTAGTCAATTGGTGGGATTGCTTTCTGGGTGTAATAATCCCGTTAAAAATAATGTCACTCACTCCACGACTGTTTGTAGGACATTGATTTGCGCAATTGGCTGCTGGGTTTGGCCTACAAAATACAAGTCAGCAACTTTAGAATATATTTTATGAAGCACCTTTGAGACATCTCAATAACGTGATCAGGCCCAATATCAAATCAAGGATTAAGGTATATGGGAAGAAAGTGGGAAATTGGAATTGAAAGGATTGGTTGAGGTACAGATCAGCCATAATCTAGTTAAATGGCAGAATAGGCTTGAAGAGTTGAATGGTCTACTGCCTATGATTCTTCTTCTTTTTAGGCCATTTTATTATTATTACTAGCTTTATCCATTACAGCTACACTTACAACAAGTTTTACTTAATCAGCCTTCTCTCTTTCATCTGGTATTTTTATTTATCCTTGAAAGGCTTGACCTTCGCTATTTAGGCATCTTTATCCCTTAAGATTAAGACAATTGAACTGGTTAGCATTCCTGGTTCACATATTTGCACACATATCCTTTTGGGAGGACTCCTATGGGAGGACTCAGTGGGAGGACTCCTACTTGAGATGACCTCTGGTAGTTCGTCTTTAGTTTAGACGTATCTCTCTAGAAGGGAGTGATACCTCTCTCATTACTTTGTTGCAAAATACCATGCATACTTTTGGGGGCCTTAATTAAAGCAACTGTAAATATACAGGTATCTCTCCCCAACCGCGGCCTCGCCAAACATGAAACTCCTGTATCCACGGTTTGCTAAATGCGACAACCCTTGCAAACCGCGTTTTGCGCATCCGCGATTTAAATCCGCAGGTTTAAATTTTCAAGTTTAGCATAGAGTAGAGCACTAGGACCCAGTTGCAGTGTCGCAATCAACCAGCGAGATGTCGCTTCTCTTTTAGGGTGGGGGTTGATTTCTCCCCCACCCTCCGTGTCACCCACCCCACTCCCACCCTCCGTGTTACCCCCCCCCAGCCCTCCGTGTTACCTCCTCCCACCCTCTGTGTTACCTCCTCCAGCCCTCCGTGTTACCCTCCCAGCCCTCCGGGTTACCCCCCCAGCCCTCCGTGTCACCCCTCCCAGCCCTCCGTGTTACCTCCCCCAGCCCTCCGTGTTACCCCCCCACAGCCCTCCATGTCACCCCTCCAAGCCCTCCGTGTTACCTCCTCCAGCCCTCCGTGTTACCCCCCTGTATCTTTAATACAGCTCATTAATGAGAGGAGATTCTCCCCATCAAAAAATATGCCTTTGCCACTCTCCCATGCAAGACCTTTCCAATGAGGTATGAATCATGTCTCTACAGCAATCGGTTATTGAGTTCTTGGTGGACAAACAGGCATTTTGTCTTTATTAGATATTGTCTATACTGTCTTTATAGAAATTATCTGCCAACCCACTCTGTCGCATTCCCTATCCTTTATTTGCTTTTGTCTTGGGATATTTTGTCTTAGGCAAAGATATGATGGGTTGGATTGCTCTCCCCTTCTATTTGGTTAAATGTCTATGTTTGTACTTCAGGTAACCCCATCCTGAAAAGGCTGCTGAAACAGCACAAAGAGAGAGTACTGGGTAAGATATCCACAGAAATTCCTATTCAGGTGACAGCCAACCTGGTAGGGGACGAGGGCTACTGGAGGAGGTGCTGCCTGGAATGCTGGGAGGTGTGCGATGTCTCCAAACATAACAACAGCTGGAAGAGCATGTTCTTTGAGAGGCTCCTGAAGAACATCATTGAGCACTTCATCCCAGAGACCACTGACCAGGTGGTGATACTGGAGCTAGTGCCTCTTTGCAAGAACTACGTGAGAAGGCTGGAGATCACCCAGCTTTTGCCTCCAGTCAAGCAGCTGCCTGAGTTAGAGGAGGACGAAGCCTCAGATGTGGGGAGCAGCTTAGATGCAACCCTGGACCACTTTGACTTCAGTGTGTTGCTGCCCAAGCTCCCGAAACTGGAGCAGCTGCACGTGACGTACGGGGTCAAAGACTGTGGGATGAATTTTGAATGGAGCATCTTTGAGTTCACCAACACCGACTGCCGCTTGCTGGCCAAGGCAATCAAAGCCTGCATTAGCCTGAAGATCCTCAAACTGACCCGCAACAAGATCGATGATGACAAACTGAGGGTCCTGATCAAGCACATGCTAGACCACCCATCCCTGATGGAGCTGGATCTCTCGCACAACAAGATCGGAGACCGGGGGGCCAGAGCCATCGCAAAGCTGGTGCTCAATAGCAAGCTGGAGAAGATAGACCTGTGCAACAACGAAATCAAGGCCCATGGAGCCAAGGCTATATCCTACAAACTGAGGCGTTACACCACCCTGCGGTCACTTAACCTCCGGCTAAACCAGATCGGTGATGACGGGGGCCAAGCCATTGGACGAGCCCTCATCAAGTCTCCCACTCTGGAGGAGATTCACCTGGGGAGCAATGAGTTGACAGAGCCCATGGCCATGGTTCTCTCCGAGGTCCTGGCTAAGAATAGTGTCTTGAAATCCATTGACCTTTCCTGCAATCTCATCGGGCCTGTGAGTATTCGTGGAGCTCTAGGAGGGAAAGGGAGTATTGGTGAAGTGTTGGAAACAAAGAGAGTAAGATTTGGTGGGGTGCAGTAACGGTGGAATCTAGAAGGATACAACAACAATAAAATTATACTTGTATAGTCCCTTTCACGTCAGGAGGACATCCCAAGGTGCTGGACAGTCACTGTGTCAGATCCGAGCTGGAGATGGGGTGGGGAGGGAAATGGGGGTTTAGGAGTTACTGATGGGACCATTGAAGGGGAGAGTTTTGAGGCAGGACTTGAAGGAGGCCAGAGAGGGGGTGAGGCGGAGGGACTGCGGGATGGAGTTCCAGAGAATAGTCGTTAGTGCGCTCGCTTTGCAAGTGAGAGGACTTTGGTTCGATTACCAGGCGGCAAAACCTTAGGCAAGTTTCCTTAGTCCACATGTCTCTGTTTATCTAGCAGTAAGTAGGGATCCAGTTGTTAGTCAATTGGCGGATCGTTTTCCCGGAGGTAATAATCTCTTCAAAAAAATAGTAATTTGGTCACTCAATCCACTCCATGTCTATTTGTGGGACACCGCTGTGTGCGATTGGTTGCCATGTTTCACCCACAAAACATACAATCAATTCACTTTACAATATATTCTGGAAAGCATTTTGAGACATATAGAAGATGTGATAATGCGCTATATCAAATGCAAAGATTATTACTATTAATATTTTTTCCCACCGTAAGATTCACTTCCTTTGTTGAGAATTGGATAAGCCAGAGGAGACATGATAGGGGACAAGCAATAATATTGAGATTAATTGGATGTAAATTGAAGGCAGGATTGTGCCCGCCACCCACTTCCTGACTGTATAGCTATATAGCAAGTCTCAGTTCTTCAGGGAAGCTCTTTGATGTTCCTTGAATTGAAAGTCATTGTATCAGTGCGTATTCCCAGTGCCATAATAGTAATAATAATAATAATTCATGCATTCGTATAGTCGAGACGTCTCAAAGCACTTCACAGAATATACTGTAAACTGAATTGACTGCCAATTGTGTAGCAGTGTCCAATAACAGCAATGGATTGTGTGACCAAATTATCTGTTTGCTTTGGAGGGTTATTTTGGAGGGATTATTACCCCTGAAAAGCAATCCACCAATTGACTGGGATCCTATTAGGTAAACAGAGTAAGGCCTAAAGTTTCACCACGCTCGGGAATCGAACATGGGGCCTCTCGCTTGTGAGGCAAGTGCTCTAATCAATGCAGGAAGGACAGATATAACAACTGACGTCTTGGTTCAATCCTGCGTTTGTTTTGCTTGGGTAGGATGGTGGGAAGCAGCTGCAGGAGGGCGTAGCGAGAAACAGAACCCTGCTGAAATTTGACCTGCGACTGACGGATATCAATCAAGAGACAGAATATTTCATCAATCAGATTCTCTACAACAATCAGGAGCGAGTGCGCGAGGACATGTGCAAGCAGAAACTCGCGAAAAACACAAACTCATTTACAGTCGAGGACCCAGACTCCATTTAATCACCAACCCACTCCCCATCAATCTCCTTTCAGAAAATGTTCAGATCGATGTAAGAGTGGAGTTCGTCGGATCATTTGGGGCTTTGCTTGTTTTCTTCCCCCTGCCCCACCATTGTTGTGTCACCTCATTCATTTTAATTTCTTGAGGTGAGGACTAATTCTACATTAAATACGTATTGCTTCTATCCAGGTTATCATCCCTTTTGTGGATTGCGTTATTAATTTATCAATGATTTCATTTTTCCCAGTGATTCAGAAAAAGGTTCTCTCTCTTTCAGCCATTTCCCCTGGTTACCTTGCCTTACGCCTCAGCACCTCCCTATTTCTCCAATATCCTCAATCTGAATTTAGGCTTGCTACACAACTTTCCGATTCTAGGCCTCTGTCCTCCCTTAAACCCTCCTATTCAACCATGCCAATGTCAGCTCTTTCTCTCTCTATCCTGTCCTCCCCATCTGCTCAACATCTTCTCGACCATTTAGGGTCCGTCGATATGGAAATTTTCCGATTTAGATATATCGATCGGCTCATATCAAGATATACCGAAATATCGATATTTTCGGGGGTTTTGTCCTGCGCAGCGCGCGCATTTGCAGTGCGCGCGCATTTGGGGCCTATCTCCTCAGGAGGTAAATATCTTTCTCTCTCTCTCTGTGTCTCTCACTCTCTCCATCTCTGTGTTTTTCTGTCTGTGTCTCTGTGTCTCTCTCACATCCCCCCCATCTCTATCTATCTGTATATTATCACATCCACCCGTCTCTCCCCACACCCCACCCGCCATCTCTCCCTCCCCCCCCCCAGCCGTCTCTCCCCCCCCTCACCCCCCCCCCCCCCAGCCGTCTCTCTCCCCTCCCACCCCCCCCAGCCGTCTCTCTCCCCACCCGCCACCCCACCCCCAGCCTTCTCTCTTCCCCCCTCACCCCCCCAGCCGTCTCTCTCCCCCCCTCACCCCCCCAGCCGTCTCTCTCCCCCCTTCACCCCCCCTAGCCGTCTCTCTCCCCCACTCCCCCCCCCAGCCGTCTCTCTCCCCCCTACCCCCCCCAGCCGTCTCTCTCCCCCTCACCCCCCCCACAGCCATCTCTCTCCCCCTCACCCCTCCCACAGCCGTCTCTCTCCGCCTCCCCCCACCCCCCAGCCGTCTCTCTCCCCCCCCCCCCCCCACCCCTTGCATACCTGTACATTGTATTCGAGGACTATGAATACAATATGGCGGCTTTGCACCTCAGTCTGTGCATTGTGTATTGAGATGAGCATTCTGGGTCTTGTAGTTCAGTGTGCCCGCATTCCGATTTTTTACGATATATCTATATTTTCAAAATGCCTATATCGGCGTATCCATATGAAAATTATATTGGGTTTTAGCGATATATCGATATATCGCCGTACCCTACTACTATTATAAAGTGCTCTGAGACATTATTCTACTTAAAGCATGCTATATCAATGCAAGCTGTTGTACATTTTTTTCTGTTGAACATTCCCTCTCCTTAAATTCAAATGAATTGACAACTCATTGCTGTGAGTGTGATGTTACTGCTGTAAATTAGCTGCTGTGTTTGCCTTGTCTAACAACATTCCCTCAATTTCTAATCCGTTTTATTTTCACCGTCACCTCCTGTCTCCCCCACAGCTCGGCATCATGCTCCTTCACTGTTACATGCCCCAAGACAAGTTGTTGTTGTTGTAAAGCATTTGATTAGAGATATTTCATCTATATGAAACAAGCTGTATAAATCTAAATTTAGTGGAGGTGAGAGGGGGGAGGAGAAAAGTTCTCGGACATTGTTTGTGCTACCCTGGGTTGGATGACTAAAGATTCGGACGTTTTTTAGTTTCTCTCAAACTGACCTTAGAGCTTTATTCCTCTCCCCATCCCACCAATGATTTGACTGAAATATTGTAGCATCCTGTCTCTCCGCTTTCAAGATCTTCCTTAAAAGCCAACTCAACTGTGCTTTCAGTCATCTTCCTCTTATCTGCCCTTCCCACCTTGCCTGTGATATACAGCATCCAGTCAAACACTTTGAGACTTTCTAAGCGATGAAATTCACATATTCACTGCTGGGACCCTTTGAAAGCCTGGGGTCTCCATAATTTTCTAGATGCACACAGATATTTCAAGTTAAAGGGGAAGGGTGAAATCTTAGATAAGTTTTGTTACACCACACACCTCTGTTTACCCAGCAGTAAGTAGGAACTCAGTTATCGCTTGGCATATTGCTTTCCAGAGGTAATAATCCCTTCAAATAAAATTATTTTTAAAATAATAATTTGGTCACTCAAGCATAACTGTTGTGGGACACTGCTGTGCGTAATTGGCTGCTATGTATTGTCCACAAAATACACAGTCGATGCCCATTGCAATATATTCTGTAAAACACTTTGAGACGCCACAGGCATTATATCAATTGCAAGGATTATTATTATTAAGAGGGGTGACCCCATTCTACTCTATAAACCAGATACAAGTTTAGTTTAAACAGAAGGTGCTTTATTCTCAGCTTGCTACAGTAGTACAGCCCCAAATTTGGGAAACTGGCTTTTACATACATTTTCCTTGTGTTTTAGCAACCCACCCCAGACTGGATTAGCTCCAGCCCACCTCACATTCCATGGAAATGCTTTGTGTTCATCCCGAACCCTCTCTTCCTCCTCCCTCACACACCCATTACAGTTCTGTGTAACAGATTAATTAAATGTTCTTCAAGCACAATCCTCGTTCGCAGAGATACAACCAACAAGGGCCAGATGCACATATAAAGAGGACTGTATAACCCTCTCCTCCATCCTTTTCTCAACATATTTGTATTTCTGAGGGAAACTCAGATTCTGTATAAATATCATCTACGTGACAGCAAAACCATTGAACAGTCAAAGAACGCGTGAATCACTCATACTGAAGCGATAAGATTATGGAGACGATTTTCCTACAGATACAGCCATTGTCTGTCAACAAAGCAGCAAATCAGATCAATAGGCAGTAGCCCATCAGATTAGCAAAATAGTATAGAACCAAATTCACCCATGTACCTACCTTCCAAAAGATTGTGAGCTCAGTTGGCTATCTGTTTTTTGGTGATATTCTTTTTTAAATGTTTTGCAGGCAAGGTAAGCCAGCTGCCTCAATATGGTAAATCTAGAAACTGATTCGGCCCATCCTCCCATCACCGCCCCCCTCCCACCCACCCCAATTGACTTCATAAAATGGAAATGATTGAATTTGCAGAACATGTCAATCCAGTTATTGCTCCATATTACTATCATGCCCATTATCAATGGAATCCACTGAAAGAAAGACGATCTCAAGGCATGTTACACAAAGCAGTGCCAGACCAAGCTGACCGGCTCATCAGATTGAAGTCTGCAGCAAATTGTTCCACCCAAAATATTTTGGCCAATATGTTAAATCACAAACCCAATCTGCTTAGCTTTACGTTGTTCACCCTGTGTTTTTTTGTTTGAAAAAGCACACTCTAATAATCACAGTGAATGATCCACATAGCCTATCAAAGTCACACAAGGTTATCAAATAAGACCTTGGAGAGGTCTTCAAGAGAATACATTCCTTACGTTGTTGAGCTGAACAGTCTGAAGCATTAGTTAACAGCTAATTGCACTATTGAATAGTCACCGAGGAAAGGAATCCTGAAGCTATTACACAATCTGGCATTTATATATCTAGATATATATTGTGGGGTTGCATAGGTGTGAAATCCATTTTGCCCACTGTTCCATGGACCCTTTTTAGGTAGATGTATCAGATGAGCTTTGTGGTTATGTAGCTTTACAGCAGAGATGCATAAAGAATATTTGACTTGGATTTCCAATATCCATTGAAATTCAGCTGAGGATTCATACTGTAAAACAAGGAATCAAATTGTGGTTGTTGGGAGGTGGATAAAATGGCTTTATTCGTCTGATAACCTGGAGATTTGTCCTGGAGTAGGTCTGTCATTGAGATCTCACTTTACGGTTTCACTTTTATCCAAGATCCTAGCTCTATAATCTGTCCAGAACTCTGCAGCCCATATCTTCTGCTGCACTAGGCCCCATGTGTTTTTCATTCCTGTCATCAAGTAGAACAACTACAAGATCCTCAGACTAACCATCAGAAATCTCCACTAATTCTCCTACATGAAAGATATGTGAATATTGTGGCTGTTTTCTTCTTCTTTCCTCCATTCTCAGATTATTTTCAGGTATTAGTGAGGCAGCAGGACAAGAGGGACAGATTCAGATGTTAGAGGGCAAGTTTTGAACCGACACTGGGAGTATTTGTTTCCACAGGTGGGCACTAACAGTTGGAATGGAGTTAACATAACGGGTGATTGAGGCTAGACGCTGGACACACTTGAGAAGCACTTTGATGCTGAATAGGAAGATGTGTATTCTGGAAGGAAGGGTGTGGGTATTCTGGAAGGATGAGATCAAATGGTCCGAACAGCTTTCTTCACCTGAACCTTTTTTGAGATGATATTCCAAGATGATAAGAGCTTTTCAATGATAAACCAAAAACTCTTTCCAGATTGCTTGTGAATCTTGGCGGTGGACCTACCTGGTATTTTCCACTCAGGTTCCTAATACAGATCTTACATAATATCTTATGACAAGGTAAATTGGTGAATCACCTCTTTAAAATGAGTAAATAGAAGACGTAAGGGCATCCTGATACCATTTAGTCAGCCCAACATAGTTGGTGACATTGACCTCTGGGTCAGAAGGTTGTTGGTTCAAGCTCCTAGTGTTTGAGCTGACAGGCTGATTGCAGTGAGTTCTGAGGGAGTACTATATTGTCACAGTTGCTATTCTATGGATGAGACAATAAACTGAGGTCTTGCCTATTTAGATAGACATTAAAGATTTGGTGATGCTGCTGAAAAGAGAGGGGAACTTATCTTGGTTATTTAGCCAACAGTCCTCCAGATTAATTGATCATTCATCCTATGGCAATTTGTGGAACCTTAGTGGTGCAAATGGCTGCCTTTTTGTCAGCAAAAACAGTAGTAACTGTTACTTAGCAGTTACTTGTGAGGCTCTTTGAGATGTTTCAGTGTAATAAGGCGCTATATAAAAATGTGAGTTCTTTTGTTTCACTCTTGACTTAGTCCTCCTTCAGTCCCTGGCTAGGTGAAGGAAAGACACTCCCTTTCTAGTAAAGTTGAATCCTCCAAATTTTACAATCCAGGGTGGTGTGGGACAAGCAGTTGAACTTATGTCCCTCTATGCTCATACCTTGAGAGTTGAGGTACAGATCAGCCATGGTCTAATTGGAATAGCAGAACAGGCTTGAGTCGTTGAATGGCCTACTCCTGTTCCTATGTTACTTGTTGGTTCTTCAACATACTCTGTTTCTGCCGGCTCAAATTGAGTTTTAAATGTCCATTGATGTGGTTACTATGAAGGATTATCACTGCATCCATTCTCTTTGTCCTGCTCAACACAATGATGGAAGCTCGTGTTGAAGGCAGGCATGGTACATGTGACGTGGTACAGACTCGCAGCTCTCCTCCCCGCTCTCTAGCTTACCAAGACATACTGCCCAGAAGCTTCTTCTCGGAGCCAGCGCTCAACAATGAGAACAACTCCAAATTGCTGAAATGATGGATTTAAGGACTTTGGCCTCTTCCCTTTGAAAATGTTCAACAACAGTCGTGGTTTCATAAAAATAAATTCATGGGCATCGTGACCTGAGTGGCCCATTCTACATCCAGTTGGTTGGTTTTCGTTGTGAGTTCATTGATCCTCTGTGCAATTGGCGCCCTTGTGTGGTGTGACTCCAGGGCACATGATCCATTGGTTTTACAGCGATGTCTCCACGCACGAACCATTTCTATTACAGTGTCTATGGTCATGGTGCAAGCAACCTTCGTTGCGATGGACTATGAGGACTGGGAAGTAAAGGGCATCCTGGTAGGGGGGTGGCTCTTCTTCAACCTGGACCTGGCTGGAGAGGCAGCGGGTTTGCTCGTTGGGGCAGCCGGCCTCCTGCAGGCTCCCACTGCTGCTCCTCCAGAAACAACTCCTGCGGGACCCATGCAACCTCCCCAGAGAGAAGCGGCTCCCACTCAGCGGTATGCGGGGGGAGCTGCCGCAGATGCTCAGCCCACTGCGGGAAAAGATGGAGGCACTGCTCATGGCCCGGTGACACCGCTCACAGTTCCGCCGATACCTGCCGTAGCCGCAAAGGGTGTAGCCATTGCAGCCAGAGAGCCCGACCAAGTCCATGAGCACCGCCTCAGAGTAACTGGGCACCAACTGCTGGTTGGAGCGGATGTGCCACTCCAATTCTGTGCTGTCCACCGTGTTGACTCGGGGGATGCGCCTGAAGTATGGCCTGTCCTCCCCCGGGGTGGAGGGGACGTAGTCAAAGCCAAAGAGCTTCTCCACATGGTAGTGGGCAAAGGCGGTGTGATACTCAACCAACACCCGGAGAGGCCACGAGAGGGTCAGGAAGGCAGCCACCCAGAAAGCTCGGCGGGACACGTACCAGGGCAGGCGGTCAGGGTCCCCGAACGTAATCATGTACTCCTTGAACTCGACGTTCTTGAGGTGCATGCCCTCCCTGGCCTCCATGTAGTCGTCAAGGCCCTCGTTCTCGGTGAAGAAACGGGCTCGCTGGGTCAGGTAGGAGTTCTCAGACTCCATGTTGGCAAAGCTAAAACATTTGGTGAAACGGAACTTGGTGGCCGTTCCTTCCTCCAGGCCGGTCAGCTCCCTGGAGACATCCTTGACCCCGCAGTTGGAGTAGTCAAACTCTGCCTCGGCCACGTGGGTGCTGACCCTCTCGTGGTAGACCTGGGTTGTGGTGTAAGCATCACCATTACGGTAGCGGGTCACTTGTCTGGACCGGCGCACATAGTGATAGCTTATGGCCTTCCACCAGATGCAGGGCGTGGATTGCTGCATCCTCTCTACGTGCTCGTACACGCTCTCCACTTCCACCTTATACTGGAGCTCGTTCCTGGCGTGACTGTGCCAGCACTCCACCAGGTAGACTACATACAGCATGAGCAGGAAGGCCAACGGTATGTAGACATAGCCATCGGAACATGGGCTGTCATGGTACATCATGGACCTTCCCTTGTAGGCGCTGTCAAAGGTCAGCCTGGTCACCTTGGTCACATGACACCAAGTCATGGCTCCCAGGCAACCATACATCAGAAGCGAGAGCGTGAGACACTTCCAATGTGATTCTCGGCACAGGGACTGGCTCAGGGACTGCTTCACTGGACGCTGCTGCTGAAATGGAATTCCCACCCGTTCCGAAGGAAAAAAAAACAGAGAAAAGAAAGTCAATGACTAACATGCTTTCACACTCGGCTGTCAACATTAGTTCAGGAGCTTGGCACAGTTGGTAGCATGCACTCTCTTCCCTGAGTCAGAAGTTTGTGGGTTCAGGCCCCACATTGAGACTTCAGCTCATAGTCTAGGCTGACGCTCCAGTGCAATACGAAAGATAGTACTGCATTGTCGGAGGTTCAATCCCTCAGATGAGATATTAAACTGAAGTTTAATATCTATAAACTATGTTTAATATAAAATATGAAGTTGCCTGACTTAAAAGATCCTGGAACATGGAACTAGAGAGGAGCAGGGAACTATTGACTACAGTACTTGGTAGTTTATGGGAACTTGCTTGTATACAAACCGTTTGTCAGCCTGGCACATTCGGTAACATTCCCGCCCCTGAATCAGAAAATTATGGGTTTGGGAGTTCGAATTTTTATAGTCTAGGCTGACACATGCTGTGCTAAGAATGTGCTGCAATGTTGGAGGTGCCTTTTAATGTTAGATGGGTCTGCCCATTTAGGTGGACATTAAAGATATAATCCCTCCCAAACAAAAACAGAATAATAAAATTGGTCACCTCAATCCACGACTGTTTGTGGGGACACTGCTGTGCGCAATTGGCTGCCCCGTTTCGCCCACAAATATACAGTCAATTCACTTTACAGTGTATTCTGTGAAGCGCTTTGAGACGTCTAGAAGATGTGAAAAGCACTATATCAAATGCAAGGATTGTTATTAAAGATTTGGCAGTATTCGAAAAGAGAAGGGAGTTTCTCCCCATGTTTTGGCCAACAATCCCCAAATAATATGGTCAATGATTTCACAGCTGTTTGTGGGAAATTACTGTGTGAAAATTGGCTACTGAGTTTGCCTACAAAATACGTAGATGTTACATTTTACCGTAACATGTGGAAATGCTTTGCAACTTCCTTCTGGTGTGAAAGACACGATATGAAATATAAGGATTATTATTCTAAAATGGGCTTAACGTTTGCTTACAAAATCACAGTCACTTATCTGTGAAGCTTTTTGAAATGTTTTGGTGTGATAAGATGCTATGAAAAGAAAGTTCTTTTTTTCATCCCTTCCAGCCCCTACCCCATCTACCACCTCAACCCCTACTTTCCAGCCAACTTGTACCTGCAGAAACGCCCTTACCCCTTCCACCTCACTGTAGGCACCTGAGCTTTTAGCCACCATGTTTCCGCTCACTGGAACTCCCTCCCAAAAATCTCTCTCTCATCTCTTTCTATTGGGAAGTCTCATAGCGCAGTCGTTAGCACACTCGCCTTGCAAGCGAGAGGATTCAGCTTCCCAGGCGGAAGAAACCTTAGGCAAGTTTCCTTACTCCACAAGCCTCTATTTACCTTCAGGTAAGCGGCAGTCAGGTTGTTAGTCGATTGCCGGATACTTTCCCTCCAAATAAAAAATAATAATTTGTTCATTCATAGCTGTTTGTGGGACATTGCTATGCACAATTGGATCATGCATTTCATTCACAAAATATTCAGTCAATCCACTTTACAGTATAACCTGTGAAGCACTTTGAGACTGCTCAACAACGTGATAAGGCGCTACATCAAATACAAGGATTATTATTATTATAAAATCCTACGCATTTTCAAGGCTTTTCTAACCAACCTCTTCAATTGCATATTTGGTCATCTCCCTTCTCCCCCCCAATTCTCATTTTACCTATGCAATCCGCTTCACTATGCTATTGTGCATTTATAAGTACAAGCTACTGCTTTTAGTGTAGCAAACACACAAAAGTTGACATATACTCGGCAAACAAGGGTTATAGGGAAAAAAAATTAATGAGAAGATCTGCCATAATCTAACAAATTGAAGGAAATGATCTGATGAGCTGAAGGACACCCTCCAGGTCTTAAAATTAGACAACAAGATAAATCAAAGCTCCATTTGAATTACATAATGAGTTTATTGGCTGTAGGGATTCGTGGGATAATAAATGAGTCTCCAGGCGCCAATGAATTTGCAATTGATCAGCCACACATTCAGATGTAATTGGCAGAAACTCAGTGGAGAGTCCGGGGGGAGGGGCAGTGACTAAAAATTAGAACACAGAACTCCAGGTTGATTCTCCATTTAGTGCCCAGAGTAGCTTCAACACGGGTTAGATAGACCCAGAGTAAAGCTCCCTCTTCACTGTCCCATAAATCCCTTCCAGGTCACCTATGATATGGGTTAGATTGCAGATTAAATCTTCCTCTACATCTCCACTCCCAGGTCAGTCACAACACGGGTTAGATACAGAGTGAGGCTCCCTCTAAACTTGCCTTACAAGTGAGAGGACCAGGGCTCCATCCGCCTCTGCTTACCTAGCAAGAAGTAGTAACGCAGTCGTTAGTTGTTTGGCGAATCGCTTTGCAGGGGCAATAATTCCTCATAAAATGTGGTCATTCAATCCATGACTATTTGTGGGACACTGCTGTGTTCAATTGGCTACTGCATTTCGCCCACAAGAAACACAGTGAATTCACTTCACAGTATATTTAGTGAAACGCTTTGAGACGTCTCAACAATAAGCCGCTATACCAAATGCAAGGATTATTATTATAAATCGTCTCATCCAGCACTCCTAGGACTGCTACAGCACCAATATAGAAAAACGCTCCCTGTTTCACCTAGCAATAACAATAGTGAGATGGATGGGCCAAGTGTAGGACTTCTACATTTTTGCTGTACCTGACCTGGGGTGTGCTGGATTTTCAAGATCCTTCCCTCCCCTCCAAGATATAAAGGCGTTCCATTCCTTGAGTTGACTTCCTTTACCTTGATGAGACTAAAAATAAATAGTGGGGGGAAAAAATAACACAAGTTGCAGGGAGGGAATTCCTTTCACTGGGGAGAACTGGTTAGGTAGAGCATTGCTGCACAACAGCTTGCAGCTATATAGCGCCCTCCATGGAGGGTAGCATCTCAGACTGTTTCACTCACTGCAAGTCCTTAACACCTACAATGTCCCCAGGTATCCCAAGCCGTCGCTGCTATTTCCGCCTGTTATTGGGGAGGTCAAAGACTTTCCACCTGCTCTCGAATCAACCCCACGGGCCACTGAGGACATGGTATTTCACTTCTGCCTACCTTCCTCTCTTGAATTGTTTCTCTTATTCAATCCACTCTTTCTGCTTCCATTCTTTTCTATCTATCCATTTTGCTCCCCCCTATCCACACACCTATTTATATGGCACTTTGATAACCTCTGCAAGTTAAATTGTGCAGGATTAATAAGAGAACCCAGGTTTCAAAAGCTTGTTGGAAAATTTATAAAGTGCATTAATGGGAAGGTTACAGGATGGATAGAAGGTTGGAAAGGATAGGAAATAAAGTGTGGGAGGACATGGTTGTTATTTACGATGGAGAGAAGCAAATAGTGGTGTTCCTCAGGGGTATAATCGCCTATTGCTTTTCTCCAGTTAAATAATCTATAACGAACACAGTTTCCACAAGTGTTGGGCCTATTTTCAATTCACTTCATCATTCAATGGATTCAATTCAAGATCTTGATCCTCACCTAGAAAGCTCTCCATGGCCTTGCCTCTCTTTCTTCTGTGACCTAACCCCACCAACCTGTCTGCTCCCTCCTCTCTGCGGGCTCCAGCCTACAACATGTCCCCAGACCTACCCACCCCACCACCACCAACGGGCGAGCCTTCAACAACAACAACAGATGTGCATTTCAAGAGTGCCTTTCACGTCGGGAGGACATCCCAAGATGCTGAACAGACAGGTCAGGACCGGAGCAAGGGGGAGGGGCAGGGTAGGGGGAGGGAGAGGGTTGGGAGGGCAGCAGAAGGCACGATCGAAGAGGACTTTCTTGAGACCGGCCTTGAAAAAGGCAAAGGGACTGTGGGATGGAGTTCCAGAGTGTGGGGGCAGAGAGGCTGAAAGACCGGCCACCAATGTTAGGTCAATTTGAGCGGGAGACATGGAGCAGACCGGAGCCGCTGACTAGGGGGGGCGGTCAGGTTCATAGGAAGACAGCAGGTCGAAGAGATAGGAGGGGGCAAGGCCGTGAATGGTCTTGAAAGTGAGGACAAGGATATTGAATTCGATCCTCTGGGGGATGGGGAGCCAACAGAGCCGGGGGAGGGTGAAATGATGTGGTCGCGGAGCTTGGTGCCCGAGAGGACATGAGCTGCAGAGTTCTGGATGATCTGCATCAGAGCTACCCTGCAGCTTGTGAAGGGAAGAGCCGGGAAGGCCTATGTGGAAGGAGTTTCCATAGTCGAGCCTCGATGTGACGAATGCATGGACAAGGGTTTCAGCAGCCTGAGTGAGGCAGAGTCTGGCAATGTTGCAGAGGTGGTGGAAGGCAGTAATGATCATGGCGTAGATGTGGGGGAGGAAGGACAGTTCAGGGTCAAACAAGACACCCCAGGTTTCTGACTAGCTTTGAGAGATGGAGAGTGCAGTCTTGGATACTGCTGTTGCAAACACCCGAGGAGTGGAGGCGCTGATGCAAGCAATTCAGGAGGGCTTCAGTCTTGCGGACATGGAGAAAATTGTCCCTCGTCCAAGACTCTATGTCAGATAGGCAGGCTGTCAGGACAGTGGAAGCGGAAAGGTGAGGGTGGAAGCAGAATGTTGAGCGTGGAAGCGGAAAAGTAGAGTTGGGTGTCATCTGCATATATGGGGAAATTTACCCCATGTCTGTGGATGATGTCACCAAGAGACATGTTGAAGAGGAGGGGAACCAAGGACCGAGCCCTGAGGAATGCAGCACAAGACGGTTCCGGGCCTGGAGGAAAAGCCATTGGCCATCACAAAGTGGAGACAACCATCACAAAGATAGGACCGGAGCCAGTCAACAGCAGAAGTTTGAAGGTTGAGGTGGGAGGAGAGAGGGTGGAGGAGGATTGAGCGGTCCACAGTATCAAAGATGGCGGATAGGTCAATGAGGACAAGGAGGCAGAGGGAGCCCTGGTCACAAATGATCAGGATATAATTTGTGATCTTAACCAGAGCAGTTTCCGTGCTGTGGGCAGCATGGAAGCCTGATTGAAGGGGCTCGTGGAGGGAGTGGGATAAGAGGAAGGAGCGAAGCTAGGAGGCAATGACTCTTTCAAGGAACTTCAACAGAAAAGGGAGGATGGAGATGGGCCAGTAGCTTGAAAGCTGCGGCGCATCAAGGGAAGGTTTCTTAAGGATGGTGGTTGTTTTGAAGGGGGTGGGAACGATGCCAGATTAAAGGAACAAGTTGATTGTTTCGGCAAGTAGTGTGGCAAGGAGATGGAGCTGGGAGGTAAGGAGAGGGGTGGGGTTGGGTTTCAGGGAGCAGTGGTGGGCTTCATGAAGGATAGGGTGGTGATGACAGAGGATGGGAAGACACGTTCGACCACTCTGCCTCCAACCTTTGGAATTCCATCCCGTAATCACTCACCTCACCCCCATCCCTAGCCTCCTTCAAGTCCTGCCTCAAGACTCCCCTCTTCAATCGTGCCATCGGTCACCCTTGCCACCCATATCCTCCCCTCCAACGTCCCCGATCCTTATCCCAGCTCAGGTCTGAAACATTGACTGTCCAGCACCTTGGGACATCCTCCCGACATGAAAGGTGTTATACAAATGTAATTTTATTGTTTTTGTTTGTGGGACATTTTTGTGTGCAAGGTAGATGCTGTTTTGCTGACAAAACACACAGCCACTGCACTTTACTGTCTATCCTGTGAATATAATAATCCTTGCATTTGATATAGCACCCTATCACATTGTCGAGATGTCTCAAAGCGCAATATGGGCTATACTGTACTGTAAAGTGGATTGATATTTTGAGTACCTTGTAGGTGAAACGCAGCCAGTTGTGTACAGCGATGCTTCAAGAATGGAGTGAGTGATCCATTTTATTTGGGGGGGTGGGGGGGGGCATTGTTGGCCAAGACAACTTCAATTTGGCAGAATTTGAAGAACTTTGTGGTGTCGTCCTAACATGAAAGATACTAAACCAAATACAGTCTGAGGATTTTTTTTCCTGGCCCAGAGAAGATTTAGGGGAAACTTAATAAAGGTCTTTAAAATTATGGGGTGTTTTAATATAGTTGATGAGGAGAAATTATTTGCACTAGTTGGTGAGTCCGTGACTGGACGGCATCAATTCTAAATAATTCCCATAGAATAAAAAGGATCTGTGTGTGGGGGGGGGTGGGGGGGTTCGTACAGATCCATGTTAGCTTTTTAAGAGGAAATTAAGTAGACATCTAAACATAAGTAATTTGCAGTACTGTGCGCAATTTGGCTGCCGCGTTTCGCCCACAAATATACAGTCAATTCTCCTACTCTTCTTTGTCCTGCCCCGACCCCTCCCCCCCTGCTCTTGTCCTTACCTACCTCACGTCCTCTCAACGTGAAAGGTGCTATAGAAATGTAAGGATTGGTTGGTTAGTTGGTTGGTTGATTGATTGATTGGTTGATATATATATATATATATATATATATATATATATATGGGGGAAAAGGCAGGTAAGCAACTTGAATAGATTGATCGTTCAAAGAGCCATCATGGCCACAATAGGCCTGAAAGACCTTCTTCTCTGCGGTAAATTTGGGGCCTATTAATAATATATAAGGAGCTCAATTTCAATGTTTCACCAAGAGACTTGAGGAACTGGGCCTATTTTCAATTTATGGCACTGATTAGATTCCTGGGTGGGGGCAAAACCTCGGCAAGTTTCCTTACTCCACACAACTCTGTTTATCTACCAGTAACTAGGAACCCAGTTGTTAATCAATTGGCAGATCGCATTTAGCATATCGCAATTGGCAGATCGCACCGGATTGGCTGGTTTTAGATGTCAAACGTGACAAGACATTCATGGAACCGACTCCCTGTGTATAGTAGTTACCGGTCTAGGGGCAGAAGTTCTCTGCAGTTTAACAGAAATATTTAATCTCTCCTTTCCTTCCATCCGTTCAAAGAAACGTTATCTTCATTAGACTGAAATGTATTTGACAAGCCAGTTCCTGCACATTCACCAATACACATTAATGGCAATGAAAGACATCACTTAGAATCAAAATGATACAACTGCAAAGCACAGACGCATACTCAGCCAACGATGCTTGTGCCAACTCTCTGTAAGAGACATGCATCTCGTCCCATTTGCATTTAATCAAGGAAGTACATTTATGCACATCCAATGCTTTCAGAAGTCCTACCAACGTGAGAATGTAATCTTTTGTCCCACTTTCCCCCTCTACAGTCTTATATATTTTGTTTAAAAATATGTCAAATTCCTTTTTAAAAGCTGTTTTGTATTCTGTTTGAAGCACAATTTCTGTTGCCTCCCCACACTCTTTTATATATTTGCTTTTCAAATATGTGTCTAATTCCTTTTTAAAAGCTAGTATGTATCAGTTTGAAACACAATTCTTGGTTCAGTGTTCCACATCACTAATCTTTGGCATAATTGTTTTAAATCACATCATCAAAACCTCTCATGATTGCCTCCGTCGGGTCTCCTTTCACTCTTCCCTGGTTCTGGTAAAAAGAGCCCCGGTTTCCAGTCTCTTCTCATAAATACTGTCTCTCAATCCTAGTCTCAACCTTGCGCGTGAGGTTTTAATGAGCAGAATGCCACCAGTCTTCTCCTCCCTAAACAAAATTGTGGGATTGCTTTTGTGATATTTCTTAATTAAAAACATCTATGTGGAAATGCGGATTGACATTACCATCCCTTCTGTACCTCTTTTGCCGTCTATTTGCATTTTATTTAAATAAATTATCTAAATTAGAGCTTAGATTTATGCAATAGGAACTTACATTTACATAGCTCCCTTCATGCAGGATAGCATCTCAAAACAGGGTGCCTTTCACATAAAACAAATGTCTGAGAAAAGCTTCACAACTTACATTTGTGGGATTGACACAGCACCTTTCACATAAAAGAAACATCTCGAAGCATTGCACAATTTGCATTTAGACAGCGCCTCTCATATAAAAGAAATGGCTAGAAGGGCTTTGTAAATATTGGAATAATTAGAAATAAAATTAATGTTGTTATATAGGCAAACATGGAAGCTGATCTCTGCTAGCAACATCTCACGCAATACTAAGGTGAGCAGATGATTAATCGGATTTTTTTTGGGTGGGGGGGGTGAATCTGAATGAGGGATAATAGCAAGGATACCAGGGAGGGGAACGCTCTTTGAAATAGCAACACGGAATCTTTTAACATCTGCCTGAAGGCAGAAGAGACCTCAGTTAAGACTCGTTTGGAAAAGGGAATGACAATCTGGAATAAATCAAACTTGGTTTTAATATAGCAGCTTATGTCACAACGTCTCAGCACTGAACGGAAAGAGTTACTGTTCAGTGTAATGAATGTTGATAAACAGAAGAGTCAGTGACCAAGTCTCCCCAGGTGTAGAGATGTTGTTGTTCAGCGCAAGGGCTTTCCAATCACCCTTGGTCGCAATTGTGCCTTTTAACAAAAATAACAATTTGCATTTATATAGTGTCGTGCTGGTTAGCGTCCCAGAGCGCCTGAGAATGGCAGCAAGCAACGCCCAGCGGTGAGAGGGGACCGTAACACGATTGAAAAGGAAGGTCTTCAGGCGTGACTTGAAGATGGGGAAGGAGGGGCAAGGCGGAGGAACAGAGAGAGAGTATCGGGGTGAAGTGAAGTGGCTGAAAACGCAACTACCCATTGGCAACTCTCATTACCCCATTGACCGTCACGTTCACTCCTCTTTAATCCATTGAAACCTCCCTTTAACCCATCAACCGCTCCCCTGTAAACCCATCAATGACCTCCCCTCTGACACATCGACACCTCCCCGTTAAGGCATCAATTCTTCTTCCTTCACATTGGTACATTTTCTTTAACTCAGTGACAACACCCTCTTAAAGTGTTAGCGCAAATGATTCTGATGGGTGAATTACGTTGGTGTGACAAGAGTTTGGTTGCTGGTGACTCTGGCTAAAGCCCTGGAGTCAACGCATCCATCACCGATCCCATGTGTCCATCAATGCCCAGCCGAAACCTCCCTTCCTTTGCCACAACAATTTCACTCTACACTAAATTATTTTGTCAACCATTTTCAGAAATCCTTCCTGCATGAAACGCTCTACATCAAATGCAAGGAATATTATTGTTTACAATTGAACTTCGCACATGGAGAAGGGGGAGGGAGGGAGGAGGGAGGGGAGGGGAAGGGGAGGGAAAGGGGAGGGAAGCAGGAGGAGACCAAAGAATATGGACTGAGAATCTATTTAATCAAGAAATCTTTGCAAATCCTCATGGACTTCCGAATACTTGACCTACGCGATAGTCATGGGTAATCACCACAGATGCAAAGTTTTATATGGGGAAAACATTAATAACAATAAAAAATAATTTTGGTCACTCAATCCACGTCTGTTTGGGGGACAGTGCGGTGCGCAATTGGCTGCCATGTTTCACCGACAAAATACACAGTCAATTCATTTTACAGTGTATTCCGTGAAGCGTATTGAGGATGTCTCAACGATGTGATAAGGTGTTATATCAGATGCAAGGATTGTCAATGGAAAGGAAGGACAACTGCGTTTTAACTCTGATATCTGGGGGGAGTGGGAGTGGGTGGGGGGGGGGGGGGTGGGGGGGTGGAGAGAAAGTGCATTGTTACCATAAGACGGTATTTCAATCGAACTCACCTCCTCTCTGATGCTCTCCGTCTCCTCGTCGGGTACGGGACTGCTCTCGGTGACCGCCGCCGGCGACATGGTGCGTACGCTGCCCACCCTCCCACCCTCCCTCCCTCCCTCCCTCCCTCCGACCCTCTACCGACAAGACTCCAGACGCGCTATCCCTCGGCCACTGTCCCCGCCGACAACCCCCCCAAAGTTCGGTGCCAGTCACTCTCCGACCCCGCGATCCCGCAATCAAAGCATCTCTGTCTCTCCCCGGCCCGGGTGGTGGGGGGGGGGGAGACGGACAAGGGCCTGAAGGACCCTATCAAACCACAAAACCCACCCGACTCACAATCAGAAAGGCAGTTGCCAAACACATCATCACATCACCTCTTGCCTCCTCCCTCCCCTCCCAACAACAAAAACACAGCATTCCCACCCCCCAAACCTCCCCGCCACCCTCACCTCAACCAGCCCCAGAGAGAATCCCCCAACCCAGACCCCCCCCCCCCCCTCCTCCTCTCCCCCAAACCTCTCAAATACTCTCCTAACCCTCTCTAGACCTGCCAGACCCTTCCATCCTCTCGGCTGCTGCCTCGCATGATTGCATCCTGCAGCTTTTGCTGCATTCCTACCAGAGAGGCTGTCATCACATCTTCACACACAGGGATGGAGGGAGATGGAGGGAGGGAGGGAGGGAGGGAGAGGTGTTGTCAGCGTTGTGTTTTTGCAAAGGCTGCCTATGCCGACCGCTTCCCCCAACAAAACACATCACGTTCTCAGGTACCAACCCTTCCTCCTCTCTCATTCCCTGTGCAACCTTGCCTCTCCATCCCTCCCCCTCCCCCCCCTCCCTCTCTCCCCTGTCTCTCTCTCTCCCCCCCCCACCCCCTGCTGGGAAGGCAAAGTTATGCTATTGTCTCTTGTGTGTGTGTGTATCTGTGTGTGTCTCTTTTCTCCCTCATCCA